>MU228519.1:43463-66530 GCA_018584345.1 Thuja plicata | reverse complement strand
GCACAATTATCTAGAGGGGAATACCAATTATTATTAATGTGGTCAATGATGGTACCATCATACCCAAGCATCTTGTATATGTTCTTAGCTTTGATCTTGGATAGGACGGTCCCATCAGGCCATTTATATTTCAGAAATCTGTTAGAGTCCATGTCACAAGTGGTAGGGAGAATTTTAGTAGCTTTGAGGATCATGTTATAAGTCTTGTTTTGAGAAGTAGGAATATCATAAGAGCTTCTAATGTTCTCCCAGCTAATCAGTTGGTCATGTTCAAAGAGATCAACGAACTGAGAAATACCTTTACTAGACCAAAATCTAGCAGAGCAACCTTGGGACAGGGCCAGAGGTTTGCCAGAAAGATGAAGGTTCCACCAAATGGACCTTTCACCATAAATGTAGGTGGCGTCATGAAAGTCCTTGTTAGAGATAAATTCTCTAACATCGTTCTAGGCCTTCCAAATTGATTTGAAGACCTCAGAACCTTGAACATTAATGGGAAAGTTACCCATGACTAAGTCAGTACAGGGGAGGTACTTCCAAGACTTAGCATTCTTAGGGCAGCTCTGCTCAATATTATTTCTAACAAGGACCTTCCATGGCGTCATGTCATCCATGGAGTGAAAAATCCATTTGGCAGCAAGGGCAATTCCTTGAAGCCTAAGATCTTTCAACCCCAAACCCCCAAGAATCTTACTGTTGCAGCACCACTTCCAATTAACAACATGTGCTTTTTTATTGCCTTTGCCATCGGACTAGAGAAAGTTCCTAACAGCTTTCTGAATCTCAAAAATCTGGTAGTTGTTAAACATCCAAGCAGAGGAGTAATAGATATTATAAGAGGACAGGATCTTTTGGCAGACTTGAATTCTGCCAGCCAAGGAGAGGGAGCGGTTATGCCATTTGTCAAGTTTATTGGTGATTTTCTCTTTAACCCAAAGCCACATGTCTTTAAGAGAGGGGTTAATGGAAAAGGGAATGCCAAGGTATCTAACAATCTTTTGAGGGCCTCCCCATTGAAATTCAATGTTTGATCCAATCTGGCGGTTCCTCCTCCCAGCCAAGACACATGGATTTGGAGTGGGAAAGTTTAGCACCAAACATATTGCAAAGTAGGTTAAGTTTAGTTTGAAGAGCTTCAAAGTTGTCTTTAGTAGCTTCAAAGAAAATGGCGGTATCATCTGCGAATTGAATATTAATAAGAACATCCTCATTAGGCAGTGAAATACCTTTCACAGCCGGGGATAAGGTATTGTCCCTAAGAAGGTAAAATAGGGCATCAAAAGCAATAGCAAATAGAGTAGGCGCCAGGGGGCATCCCTGCCTAATAGACTGCTCGAGGGGGAAGGAGTCATATAGAGAACCATTAATGTCAATTTGTGCACAGGCATCATGAAGAAGAACCTTAACCGCATTACAGAAGAAGGAAGGAAAGCCAAAAGCCTCCAACATCATAGAGATGAAGTTCCACTCCACCCTGTCGTAGGCTTTTTCAAATCTTAACAGGAAGATGGCAGAATTCTGATGGGAATGTTTAGCCCAGTGCATGGCTTCCCAACTAGTAATGACATTTTCCAGGATGTACCTGCCTTTAATAAACCCTGTTTGGGTAGAACAAATTAGTTTGGGAAGAATGTTGACAAGTCTAGTGGCCAAGATTTTGGCCAGGATTTTGTAGGAGACATTTAGAAGTGTTATGGGCCTCCAATTTTTGATGAGGGCTTTATCCCCATCCTTGGGGATAAGTTTGATAATTCCCCTGTTTATGGAGTTACCAAGAGAGCCACGAGAAAGAGCCTCTGAATATATCTCAAGGAGGTCCTTGCAGATCCACTTTTGATTGGCTTTATAAAATTCAATAGGGATGCCATCAAGGCCGGGTGCCTTTTCCAATTTAAGTGAGTTAATGGCATTAACAACTTCATCTAGAGAAATATGTTTGGCATGGGTATTGGCATCTTCTGAAGAAACAATCTTAGGAATCAGAGATTGACATCTGTCCCTGAGAGAGGATGCTTCAATCGAATCCTCTGAGGAGAATAAGTTTTGATAGAAGTTAGCAAAGGTATCCTTAATAGTGTCAAGATCTGTAATCTCTTGATTGTCAATGATGATCCTTTCAATGGATTCATGTGAGTGTTTGTGTTTAATCAGATTGAAGAAAAACTTAGAACCCCGATCACCATATTGAAGCCAGTGGGCTCTGGCCCTAATCTTAGCTCCCCTAGTCTTAATGACCTGATGTCTCCTAAGTGCATCTATAGCCTTAATAACTTGGGAGGTAAGGGCAAGGTTAGAGGGGGACTGTTGATTATTAACTTCAACAGTAGCTAATTCATGAGAAAGATGTTTCTCAAAGAATCTGTAGTCTTTGGCCCATTTCTGACCAATAGTCTTTAAAAGGTTCTGTCAGGCAAGGATGTTCCTATTCCATCTATCAATGCAACTACCATTTGGGAAGTTATTTTTGTTAATGATGTTGATGATATGGATAGTAGTGAGGACATCAACATCTTCGAGAAGATTGGTGTTAAGGATGAATTTGGGTCTAAGGATGCAGCTGACAGCAAGGGAGGTGCTGAAAGTGAAGGAGGCAAAAATGGGATGGTGATCAGACAAGGATGTGGGGGTGACAAGGACAGAGTTTCCAACATTGTCTGGCAAGACAAAGAAAAATTTCTTACTAGTATAGAACCTATCAAGTCTAGAATAAATTCTAGCATTACCCTGTTGATAGTTGCACCATGTGTGCCAAAGACCCAAATTGCTGGCCTTGTTGCCAAACAAGGGGTCGAAGAGGTGTTTAGAGTTCTTAAGTCTATTCCAGGAAACTTTTTCACTATCTTTCCAGGCAAATGGAAGTCCTCCATTCTTATCATCCTGACATTCAACCATGTTGAACATGTTGAAGTCACCAGCAATAATCCAAGGGCTGCAAGGGAGGGAAGTCAGCCATCCCCAAAAGCTAGCTCTTTCATTAACATCATTAGATGCATAAACAGAGCATATGCCAAAAGCATTATTGTTGTAATTTAGGGTGACCCAAAAAACACGGTTGCAGGGGGAGATACCCTGATTGGTAATAAAATTTGCCCAATTAGGGCTCACAAGAAGGGCAACACCACCTCTACCCTTCGGGTGATTGGTGGTGATTTTAACAACATCTTTCCAGAGAAAATTAAGGTTTGTTTCCAGAATAAAACTAGTAGTTTTAATTTCTTGCATCATAAGAAAATCCAAGTGCTTACAAGTATTCAGAAAGTTTTTAATAACATATTTCCTATCCGGGGATTCGAGTCCCCTAACATTCCAAGAAAGGAAATTCATGAGGAAACATTTGAAGGGGAAGAATGCAATTCAGATGATTCTAAACAGGTGATCATCTCATCAGTACACATTTCATCATTCTCTTTAATGTTTTTATTTTTGGACCTAGGAGGTCTCCCCCTGCATTTAGAAGTAGGAAAACCAGTCATAAAATCTCCTTCATTGTCAGTTAGGGTTTCAGGTTCAGAAGAGAGCATAACCCGAGAGTGGTCAATTTTAGTTGATGGTTGTGAAGCAGGGATGACCGCGACGACATATTCGTCACTGATTTCATGAAATGGTTTGGAAGGGTTCGGAAGAGGCAAGGAGTTAGGGTTGAGAAGGACAAAGGTGGCGGGTTGGGAGTTAGGCGAGGTAAGTTCAATAGGACTGAACATGTTCGAGACGGTAGGAGGGGAGGAGGTAAGAAGTTTGGAGGAAGAGTTTTGGGTGTTAGTCTTGCGTCTGCGCTTCTTGGTCACACTCTGGAATCCATCTGATTAGGGATTAGCATTATTATCTATCAGAATGGATTGAGAGATGACAGGGGCGGGATTAGGGTTAACTTCGGAGAAGGTAGTATTATTCACGGTATGGTTTTCCTTAGGAGTCACAATTTCCATTGCCATTACAGATTCCTTAGGGTTGGGAGCGGGTTTCTTTTGGAGGATAGGACAATCTTTGCGTAAGTGCCCTTCTCAGCGACATAAGAAACATGCATTAAGCTCACTGAGAATTTCAATGGGACAATTGTATGAAGTATTTTCAACATTGATATGGAAATCTGGTGGGATTTCAAACCCAAGATTTAGGAAAATGAGGATGCGAGCGTCCATGTGTGGGACAAGACGCACTGTATCATCCATACGGATCACTTTCCCTAGTGGCTGAAGCATTTGAGGGATAAACCTCCACAGAAATGGTAGAATATGCTTAACAACTATCCAGCAAGGAGCCAAGAGGGCTAAAACCTCTTCATAATTAGCATCAGGAGACCAGGCAATAGCTCTAAAGGAGGTCGAACCAACCGACCAGTACTACTTTTTTAGAACTTTAGTTTGAGCTTCATGATTAACGAAAAAATGACAAAAAGACCCTTCTAAATTTGACGACAGAAAGAAATATGAAAGCCCATTTTAAGATTCCAGAAATTATGAAACCAATCATCAAGGAATTTCCTAGGAGGGCATTTATCCAGTTCGACAGCCAGAAAGAAAATAGAAGTGCTTCTTAACCTATTCTTCTCCATAACGATTTCAGCAAGCATTTCAAAATTGGGAGAAACAGAGAAAGGAGAACCAAATGTCCCAGAGACCTTACCGGGGTTATGGGCTCCATTAGTAACAAC
The DNA here is from genome assembly GCA_018584345.1 of Thuja plicata. NCBI lineage: Eukaryota > Viridiplantae > Streptophyta > Pinopsida > Cupressales > Cupressaceae > Thuja > Thuja plicata. Next base: position 61,879 of record MU228519.1, on the reverse strand, counting down.
AAATTTGGCTTCAGTGTTGGTGGAGATGCCAGTGTTAGCTACTGCCTCTGAGAAGGACCTAGGTCACGTAGGAGTTTTAGGAATTGGAATAGAGGAAATGGGAGTATTAAGGTCGGCATTAATGGTTTCTGCACTTGGCGAAACTGAGGGAGTGGTTACGGTTGTAGACGGAGAGGATTTACCATTAATTTCGTTATTCATATTGCGAGTTGGAACGCACACACCTGTCATGGAGGAGATCCCATCGCCAGCTGGTCGTCCCTGCTTTGTCCTCTGCCCGCAATAGTGTTTTTAAAACTCTCACCACTGCAAACGTTGGGGTCGCTAGTTCTCCGACCAGAATCGCACAAGAGGATCACCCTTTTAAATTATTTTACATTTTTGTTAAATATTTTATATTATTTTACACTATTTTAAACTATTTTACACTATTTTAAAACTATTTTATAGTATTTTAAACTATTTTAAACTATTTTACACTATTTTGAACTATTTTACAGTATTTTAAACTATTTTACACTATTTTAAAATAATTTACGTTATTTTAAACTATTTTAAACTATTTTAATATTTAATACTATTTTACACTATTCTAAAATATTTTAAAACCAATTTACACAATTTTAAAACTATTATACATTATTTTACACTATTTTAAACCTATTTTACACTATTTTAGAAAATTGTTAAACTATTTTACACTATTTAAACTATTTAAAACTTTTTAAAACTATTTATCACTATTTCACATTATTTTATACTATTTTAAAATAATTTACGTTATTTTAAAATATTTTTAAATATTTTTAAAATATTTTAATATTATTTTACACTATTTTAAACTATTTTAATTTATTTTATACTATTTTAACTTGTTTTACACTATTTTAAAATATTTTACATTATTTTACACTATTTTAAATTATTTTACGCTATTTATACTATTTTAAATTATTTTACACCATTTTAAACAGTTTTACACTATTATATATTATTTTTAACTATTTCATACTATTTTGAATTATTTTTAACTATTTTACATAATTTTAAAATATTTTTCTCAATTTTATACTATTTTATAGTATTTTAAACTATTCTAAATTATTTTATAATATTTCATACTATTTTAAATTATTTTACACTATTTAACACTATTTTATAATATTTTACATTATTTTAAATTTTTTTAAAACTATTTTAAACTATTTCACATTATTTTATACTATTTTAAAATAATTTACATAATTTTAAACTTTTTAAAAATATTTGAAACCTTTTTTTTATACTATTTTACACTATTTTAAACTATTTCAAATAAATTTACACAATTTTAAATTATTTTATACTATTTTAAAATATTTTACATTATTTTAAACAATTTTAAATTATTTTACACTATTTTATACTGTTTAACACTAATTTACACTATTTTAAAAATTTATTAAATTATTTTATACTATTTTAAATTATTTTATATTAGTTCATACTATTTTAAATTATTTTATAGAATTTTACACTATTTTATAATATTTTAAATTATTTTACATTATTTTAACTATTTGACACTATTTTATATTGTTTTAAACTATTTTAAATTATTTTATACTATTTTACATCAATTTCTAATATTTTATAACTATTTTAAACTATTTCACTATTTTTACAGTATATTAAACTAGTTTACATATTATTAAACTAGTTTACAAATTATTAAAATTGTTTACAAATTATTTTTAAAAGTGTAAAATAATTTAAAATAGTATAAAATAATATCAAAAAAAATTTAAAATTTTAAAAATAGTTTACTATAACGTAAAAAAATATTAAACTAGTATGTAAAATAGTGTAAAATAATTTAAAATATTTTTAAATAGAAGAAAATAGTTTAGAACAATTCAAAATAGTGTGAAATAGTTAAAAATAATGTAAAATAGTGTAAAATAATTTTTAAATTAATTTCAAACTATTTTATAATATTTTAAATTATTTTACACTATATTAAACTAGTTTGCATATTATTAAACTATTTTACATTACTTTTATCTAATTTACAAATTGTAAAAGTATTTTATACTATTATAAACTATTTTATACTATTTTAAATTTTTTTAAAACTATTTTATGCTATTTTAAATTATTTTACATTATTTCATACTATTTTAAATTATTTTATAAAATTTTACACTATTTTAAACTTTTTAAAATTATTTTAGACTATTTTACAATATTTTACATTATTTTAAACTAATTTATATTATTTTAAAATATTTCAATTTTTGTATACTATTTTAAATTATTTTAAACTAAATTATACTATTTTAAAATATTTAACATTATTTTACACTATTTTAAATTATTTTACACTATTTTAAAATATTTTATATTGTTTTACACTATTTTAAACTATCTTAAACTTTTGAAAACTATTTTACAGTATTTTTAATTTTTTTAAACTATTTTACAATATTTTAAAATATTTCATATTATTTTACACTATTTTAAAATAATTTACGTTATTTTAAACTATTTTAAAATATTTTAAACTTTTATACTGTTTTACATTATTTTAAATTATTTTACGCTATTCTAAAATATTTTAAAACTAATTTACACACATTTTAAAACTATTTTAAACTATTTTATACTATTTTACACTATTTTAAAAAAAAATTAAATTTTTTTACAATATTTAAAATATTTTACAATATTTTAAATTTTTTAAAACTATTTTCATATTATTTTACACTATTTTAAAATAATTTACGTTATTTTAAAAAATTTTAATACTATTTTAATCTATTTTATAGCATTTTACACTATTTTAAACTATTTTTACTTATTTTATACTATTTATTTTACATTATTTTACACTATTTTATGTTATTTTTATTATTTTAAACTATTTTAAATTGTTTTACACTATTTCAAATAGTTTTAAACTATTTTAAACTATTTTACATTAATTTTTAACTCTTTCACACTATTTTAAATTATTTTAAACTATTTTACACAGTTTAAATTACTTTGCTCAATTTTAAGGTATTTTAAATTATTTATACTATTTTAAATTATTTTATACTATTTTAAACTATTTAACACTATTTTATACTATTTTACACTATTTTAAATTTTTTAAAACTATTTAAAACTATTTCACATTATCTTATATTATTTTACAATAATTTACATTGTTTTAAACTATTTTAAAAAAATTTATACTATTTTACACTATTTTAAACTATTTTAAATTATTTTACAATATTTTAAATAATTTTAAATTATTATTTACTATTTTAAAATATTTTAAATTATTTTAAACAATTTTAAATTATTTTACACTATTTTATACTATTTTACATAATTTTACACTATTTTATAATATTTTAAACTATTTTACATTAATTTTAACTATTTGACATTATTTTTAATTGTTTTAAATTATTTTATACTATTTTAAATTATTTTACACTATTTTATATTATTTTACATCAATTTATAATATTTTAAACTATTTTACACTATATTAAACTAGTTTACATACTATTAAACTAGTTTACTCTATTCTAAACTATTTTGCACTATTCTACACCATCTTAAAATAGTTTAAAATAGTGAAATAATGTAAAACATTTTCAAAGTGTAAAATAATTTAAAATATTGTAAAATAGTGTAAAATAATATAAAAAAGTTTAAAATATTTTAAAATAGTTTAAAATAATGTAAATTATAAAAGTGTAAAAATATTAAATTAGTATGTAAAATAGTGTAAAATAATTTAAAATATTTTTAAATAGTGAAAAATAGTTTAAAATAATTCAAAATAGTGTGAAATAGTTATAAATAATGTAAAATAGTGTAAAATAATTTTACATTACTTTTAAACTATTTTATAATATTTTAAACTATTTTACAATTTATTAAACTAGTTTACATACTATAAAACTATATTACACTATTTAAAACTATTGTACATTATATTGAACTATTTTACACAATATTAAACTATTTTACACCATATTAAACTATTTGAACCTAGTTTACATTATTTTGAACTATTTTACAATTTGTATAATTATATTACATTATTTTACAACTATTTCAAATTATTTTACACTATTTTAAAATAATTTACGTTATTTTAAACTATTTAAAAATATTTTATACTTTTATACTATTTTAGACTATTTTAAACTATTTTACACTATTCTAAAATATTTTAAAACCAATTTACACTATTTTAAACTATTTAAAAATATTTTAAACTTTTATACTATTTTACACTATTCTAAAATATTTTAAAACCAATTTACACTATTTCAAAACTATTATACACTATTTTATACTATTTTAAAAAAATTGTTAAATTATTTTACACTATTTAAACTATTTTACACTATTTTAAACTTTTTAAAATTATTTTACACTATTTTAAATAATTTCACATTACTTTACACTATTTAAAAATAATTTACGTTATTTTAAACTATTTTAAAATACTATTTTAATCAATTCTAAACTATTTTACACTATTCTAAAATATTTTAAAACCAATTTACACTATTTTAAATTTTTTTAAACTATTTTAAACTATTTCACATTATTTTATATTATTTTAAAAAAATTTACATTATTTTAAACTATTTTACAATATTTTTATACTATTTTACAATATTTTAAACTATTTCAAATTATTTTTGATGTCGCAACTTCCGGAGATCATAACTTTTGACTTGTGAGTTTTGGCTGAAATTTTACAGGCGGATTCGTAAGCTAGAGTAAATGGCAATTTCTGAAGTTTCATCTTGACCTTCAAAATTATTTTTTTTCTTTTCTTTCTAGTTTTTTGAGTTTTTGTTTTTTGTAATAAATCTGAAATCCTGTTTCTAATTTTGTGGATTAGTTGGCAATTCATCATGCCTTAGTTGATAGATTTTCTAAGGAAAAATCAAGATTCTTAGAATGAGTTTTAAAAGTTACAAAAAATAGAAAAAAAATAATTTTTCCTGAAAATCTGCCAAATATGATAATTTTCAAAATTGTAATAAGTAGGAGTTTCTTTCATTGTAGAGGCAGAGTAGTTGGACGCAGTTAATGAGAATTCAGAATTTCATCATTATGGCATTGTGTTATTTTTTTTGTGAATTGTGTTTCTAAAGGTTTTGGGCTACATCAATTTTACACTATTTTAAATTATTTTAAATTATTTTACACTATTTTATATTATTTTAAACAATTTAAAATTATTTTACATTATTTTATAGTATTTTAAAAAATTGTTAAACTATTTTATATTATTTCATACTATTTTAAATTATTTTATAGAATTTTACACTATTTCATACTATTTTAAACTATTTAACACTATTTTATAATATTTTAAACTATTTTACATTAATTTTAACTATTTTATACTATTTTGAATTGTTTTTAACTATTTTATATTATTTTATACTATTTCACATCAAATTATAATATTTTAAACTAATTTACACTATATTAAACTAGTTTACTCTATTCTAAACTATTTTACACTATACTACACCATCTTAAAATAGTTTAAAATAGTGAAACAATGTAAAATATTTTAAAATAGTTTAAAATAGTGTAAAATAGTTTAAAATAACATATATTATAAAATAGTGTAAAAATATTAAACTAGTATGTAAAATAGTTTAAAATATTTTTAAATAATAGAAAATAGTTTAGAATAATTCAAAATAGTGTGAAATAGTTAAAAATAATGTAAAATAGTTTAAAATAGTGTGAAACCGTTTAAATAGTGTAAAATTAATTTTTTTCATTATTTTAAACTATTTTACACTATATCAAACTAGTTTACCTACTATTAAACTATATTACTCTATTCAAAACTATTCTACATTATATTGAATTATTTTATACGATATTAAACTATTTTAACCTATTTTACATTACTTTAAACTATTTTATAATTTGTAAACTTATATTACACTATTTTAAAACTATTTTACATTATTTTCCACTATTTTAAACTATTTCACATTATTTTACACCATTTTAAAATAATTTACATTATTTTAAACTTTTTTTATACTATTTTAAACCATTTCAAACTATTTTACACTATTTTAAATTATTAACAATATTTTACACTATTTTATACTACTTTACAATATTTTAAATAGTTTCACACTATTTTAAATTATTTTACATTATTTTTAACTATTTCACACTATTTTGAATTATTTTGAACTATTTTACAATATTTTAAATTATTTTGCACTATTTTACATTATTTTCTACAATTTTAAACTATTTCACATTATTTTACACTATTTTAAAATAATTTACATTATTTTAAACTATTTAAAACTTTTTCAAATTATTTTGCACTATTTCAAATTATTAACATTATTTTACACTATTTTATAATATTTTAAACAGTTTTACACTATTTTAAACTATTTTACATTATTTTTAACTATTTAACACTAATTTGAATTATTTTGAACTATTTTAAAATATTTTAAATTATTTTGCACAATTTTACATTATTTTCTAATATTTAAAACTATTTTACACTATTTTCAAATTATATTAAATTACTTTACATAAAATTAAAATAGTTTACAATATTCTAAACTATTTTACACTATTTTAAACTATATTATACTATTTTATACAGTATTAAACTATTTTATACTATTTTAAATTAGTTTACATTATTTCATATTAATTTAAATTATTTTATACTATTTTATACTATTTTACACTATTTTACACTATTTCACAAAATTTATATTATTTTAAAATAATTTATGTTATTTTAAATATTTTAAACATTTTTTTATACTATTTTACACTAATTTACACTATTTTAAATTATTTTAAACAAATTTACACTATTTTAAAATATTTTGCATTGTTTTACACTATTTTAAATTATTTTATATTGTTTTACACTATTTTAAACTTTTTAAAACTATCTTATAATATTTCAAACTTTTTAAAACTATTTTACTGTATTTTAAACTATTTCACATTATTTTATACTATTTTAAAATAATTTACGTTATTTTATTCTATTTTAAAATATTTTAAACTTTTACACTATTCTACACTATTTTAAAACTATTATACACTTTTAAAATTATTTTACACTATTTTAAAAAATTATTAAACTATTTTAAACTAATTTAAACTATTTCATATTATTTTATACTATTTTAAAATAATTTATGTTATTTTAAACTTTTTAAATATTATTTTACACTATTTTAAACTATTTTACATTATTTTAAATAATTTATCTTATTTTATAATATTTTAAAATATTTTACATTGTTTTACACTATTTTAAATTGTTTTGCACTATTTTAAACAGTTTTACACTATTTTACATTATTTTTAACTATTTCACATTATTTTGAATTATTTTAAACTATTTTACATAATTTTAAATTATTTTGCTCAATTTTAATATATTTTAAACTACTCTAAATTATTTTATATTATTTCATACTATTTTAAATTATTTTATACTATTTTAAACTATTTAACACTTTTATACTATTTTAAAATTTTAAAACTATTTCAAATTATATTTTAATATTTTTTAATCATATACTTTATTTTAAACTATTTTAAAATATTTTAAACTTTTATTTTATACTATTTTACACTATTTTAAATAATTTTAAACAATTTTACACTATTTTAAAATATTTTACATTATTTTAAAATATTTTATACTATTTTAAAATATTTTATACTATTTTAAAAAATTGTTAAACTATTTTATATTATTTCATACTATTTTAAATTATTTTATCAAATTTTACACTATTTTATAATATTTTAAACTATTTTACATTAATTTTAACTATTTGACACTATTTTATAATATTTTAAACTATTTTACATTAATTTTAACTATTTGACACTATTTTATAATATTTTAAACTATTTTACATTAATTTTAATTATTTGACACTATTTTGAATTGTTTTAAACTATTTTATACTATTTTACATCAATTTATAATAATTTTAAACTATTTTACACTATTTTACATTATTTTACACTATATTAAAATTATTTTGCACTATTTTACATTATTTTACACTATTTTAAAACTATTTTTAAACTATTTTGCACTATTTTACACTATTTTACAAAAAATTTAATTATTTCACACTATTTTAAATTATTTTAAACTATTTTACAATATTTTAAATTATTTTGTATTGTTTTACACTATTTTACATCATTTTCTAATATTTTAAACTAGTTTATACTACTTTTGTATTATATTAAAGTAGTTTACATAAAATTAAAATAGTTTACAATATTCTAAACTATTTTACACTATTCTAAACTATATTATACTATTTTAAACAATATTAAACTATTTTATACTATTTTACACTATTTTAAATTATTTTACATTATTTCATACTAATTTAAACTATTTTATACTATTTTACACTATTTTAAACATTTTAAAATTATTTTAAAATATTTCACAATATTTTATTTTTTTAAAATAATTTACTTTATTTTATATTATTTTAAAATAATTTAAGTTATTTTAAAATATTTTAAACTTTTTTATACTATTTTACACTATTTTAAACTAATTTACATTATTTTAAAATATTTTATATTGTTTTACACTATTTTAAAGTATTTTATATTGTTTTACACTATTTTAAACTTTTTAAAACTATTTTACGATATTTTAAACTTTTTAAAACTATTTTACTGTATTTTAAATTACTTCACATTATTTTACATTATTTTAAAATAATTTATGTTATTTTATACTATTTTAAAATATTTTAAAATTTTATACTATTTTACACTATTCTAAAATATTTTAAAACCAATACACTATTATACACTATTTTACACTATTTTATATTATTTTACACTATTTTAAAAAATTGTTAAACTATTTTACACCATGTTAAACTATTTCACATTATTTTACACTATTTTAAAATAATTACATTATTTAAAGCTATTTTCAAATATTTTAAACTTTTTAAATACTATTTTACACTATTTTAAACTATTTTATACTGTTTTACACTATTTTATACAATTTTATCTTATTTTACACTATTTTAAAATATTTTACATTGTTTTACACTATTTTACGCTATTTATACTATTTTAAACTATTTTAAATTGTTTTACATTATTTTAAACATTTTTACACTATTTTACATTATTTTTAACTATTTCACACTATTTTAAATTATATTAAACTATTTTACATAATTTTAAATTATTTTACTCAATTTTAAACTATTTTAAATTATTTTAAACTATTTAACACTTTTTTATACTATTTTAAATTTTTTAAAACTATTTCACATTATTTTATACTATTTTAAAATAATTTACGTTATTTTAAAATATTTTAAACTTTTATTTTATACTATTTTACGCTATTTTAAACTATTTTACACTATTTTAAACAATTTTAAACAGTTTTCAATTATTTTACAATATTTTAAAATATTTTACATTATTTAAAACAAATTTAAATTATTTACACTATTTTATACTATTTTAAACTATTTTATATTATTTCATACTATTTTAAATTATTTTATAGAATTTTACACTATTTTATATTATTTTACACTATTTTATAATATTTTAAACTATTTTACATTAATTTTAACTATTTGACACTATTTTTAATTATTTTAAACTATTTTACATCAATTTATATATTTTAAACTATTTTACACTATTTTTTACACTATATTAAACTAGTTTACATACTATTAAACTAGTTTACTATATTCTAAATTATTTTACACTGTTCTACACCATCTTAAAATAGTTTAAAATAGTGAAATAATGTAAAATATTTTAAAATAGTGTAAAATAATTTAAAATAGTGTAAAACAATTTAAAATAGAGTAAAATAGTATTTAAAAATTTAAATTTTTTTTAAATAGTTTAAACTAACGTAAATAATAAAATAGTGTAAAAATATTAAACTAGCATGTAAAATAGTGTAAAATAATTTAAAATATTTTTAAATAGTGAAAAATAGTCTAGAATAAATCAAAATAGTGTGAAATAGTTAAAAATAATATAAAATAGTTTAAAATAGTTTAAAATAGTATGAAACAGTTTAAAATAGTATAAAATAATTTTACATTACTTAAAAACTATTTACAATATTTTAAACTATTTTACACTATATTTAACTAGTTTACATACTATTAAACTATATTATGCTATTCAAAATTATTCTACATTATATTGAACTATTTTACATGATATTAAACTATTTTACACTATTTTACACCATATTAAACTATTTTAACTTATTTTACAATTTGTAAAATTATATTACACTATTTTAAACTATTTTACACAATTTTAAACTATTTCACATTATTTTACACTTTTAAAATAATTTACATTATTTTAAACTATTTTAATTTTTTTTTAAACTATTTCAAATTATTTTACACTATTTTAAACTATTATCATTATTTTACACTATTTTATACTATTTTATAATATTTTAAATAGTTTTACACTACTTTACATTATTTTTAACTATTTCACACTATTTTAAATTATTTTAAACTATTTTACAATATTTTAAATTATTTTGTACAATTTTACATTATTTTCTAATATTTTAAACTATTTTACACTATTTTTATATTTTTTTTAAACTAGTTTACGTAAAATTAAAATAGTTTACAATATTCTAAACTAGTTTACACTATTCTACACTATATTATACTATTTTAAACAGTATTAAACTATTTTATACTATTTTACACAATTTTAAACTATTTTAAATAATTTTATATTATTTCATACTAATTTAAATTATTTTATACTATTTTAAATTTTTTAAAATTATTTTACACTATTTTAAAATATTTTACATTATTTTACACTATTTTAAACTATTTTATGTTATTTTATACTATTTTGGGTATAATATTTTACACTATTTTACAAAATTTTAAACTATTTTACACTATTTTAATTATTTTAAAATATTTTGTACTATTTGACACTATTTTACATTATTTTGAACAATATTTTACACTATTTTTATAATATTAAACTAGTTTACACTATTAAACTATATTAAACTATTTTACAATATATTACATACTATTTAACTAGTTTACACTATTCTAAACTATGTTACACTATTTTACTCTATATTAAACTATTTTGAATGATATTAAATTATTTTCCACTATTTTACATCATATTAAACTATTTTAACCTATTGCTCATTACTTTAAACTATTTTAAAATTTGTAATATTATTATACACTTTTTAAAACTATTTTGCACTATTTTACATTATTTTACAATATTTAAAAATATTTTGAACTATTTTACACTATACTAAACTATTTTACATTATTCTAAATTATATTAAACTATTCTAAACGATATTAAACTATTTTAAATTATAATAAACTATTTTACAACATATTAAACTATTTTAACCTATTTCACATTACTTTAAACTATTTTAAACTATTTAAAACTATTTTAAAAATATTTTAAACTATTTTAAAAAATTGTTAAATTATTTTACATTATTTCATACTATTTTAAATTATTTTATACTATTTTAAACTATTTTACTCTATTTTACATTTTTATATTATTTTACACTTTTTAAAACTATTTTAAACTATTTCACATTATGTTACAATATTTTAAAATAATTTACGTTATTTTAAACTTTTTTTATACTATTTTACACTATTTCAAAATATTTTACACTATTTTAAAACAATTTTAAATTATTACACTATTTTAAATGGTTTTAAACTATTTATATTATTTTTAACTATTTCACACTATTTTGAATTATTTTAAACTATTTTACAGTATTTTAAAATATTTTAAAATATTTTGCACTATTTTACATTATTTTAAACTATTTTTGCACTATTTCAAATTATTATATATTCTTATACACTATTTTAAACTATTTTACGTTATTTTATAATATTTTTATACTATTTTAAACAATTTTAAACTATTAAAAATTATTTTACATTGTTTTAAACAGTTTTACACAATTTATATTATTTTTAACTATTTCACACTATTTTAAATTATTTTTAACTATTTTCAAATATTTTAAATTATTTTTGCACTATTTTACATTATTTTCAAATATTTTACACTATTTTAAAACTATATTAAACTAGTTTACATATTATTAATCTAGATTACACTATTATAAACTATTTTAAACGGTATTAAACTATTACACCATGTTAAACTATTTTAACCTATTTACATTACTTTGAACTATTTTGCAATTTGTAAAACTATTTTACACTATTTTATACCATTTTATACTATTTTAAAAAATTATTAAACTATTTTACATTATCATAAACTATTTTTAAATTATTTTTCTTTATTTCATACTATTTTATACTATTATACACTATTATACACTATTTTACATTATTTTATACTATTTTATACTATTTTAAAATATTGTTAAACTATTTTACACTATTTTAAAATTCTTTACATTATTTCATATTATTTTATACTATTTTACACTATTTTAAAATAATTTACGTTATTTTAAATTATTTTAAAATATTTTAAACTTTTTATACCATTTTACATTATTTTAAACTATTTACACCATTTTACATTATTTTACACTATTTTAAATCATTTTACACTATTTTAAATTATTTTACATTGTTTTACACTATTTTACGCTATTTATACTATTTAAAACAATTCAAAACAATTTTAAATTATTTTACACTATTTTAAATAGTTTTACACTATTTTAAACTATTCTATATTATTTTTAACTATTTCACACTATTTTAAACTAATTTACACTATTTTAAAATATTTTAAATTATTTTACACAATTTTACAATATTGTAAACTATTTTAAACTATTTTGCACTATATTAAACTAGTTTACATTATTCTACAATATATTAAACTATTTTAAACGATATTATTATTAAAGAAATGACCGAATGTCTGCAGAAATTCAAAGATTATAAAATTAGTCATACTCTTCGGGAGGGTAATCGGGAGGCGGATAAAATAACTAACTAGACAACTACATTTGAAAATGTGAATGATTTGATATTTGACTTCTTCTCCAATTTAGACATGTGCAATTTGAGACTAAAATAATAATAGAAATAAAGAATGATATTTTATAATGTCATCGCTCCTGCGAGATTTTTGAAAAAAACGTTAAATTCTAAAGTTGTGTTTCCTTATGATGGTTTCGAATGGACATTGTAAGCTTCATCTCTGGACCAATTATCGAAGTAGTAATGATGAATAAATGACGGAGGTGAGAAGTAATCATTAATGAGCATGTAGGCTTTTTATGGCTCAAGTTGGGTCGTGGGCATTGAAAGGACCTTTCACACAATTTTCGATGAAGGTTGGGTGTAAACTCAAAGAAACGTCTTTAAAATAGAGCAAAGTGACGGTTTATGATTATAACAGTAACTCCCAAAACAACAGGAAGCAAAACTCCGCATTGAGTAAAGGAAAAATGGAGGCCACTTTCAGTTTGGATTCTAAAAAGCAGATGAAGGCCTTCAAGGGCCTGGTGAGCAAGGAAAGAATTAAGGGGTTATTGAAGATAAAATTTGAAAGAATGGTGGCAAGTGTGTTTAAGGTTATAGTTGCCCAATTTCAAGAAAGAAGGGTTAAAAGACGCACCAATTTATATGTTATCTCCATCTTTATGACATGGGGACTAGAAATCCATGAAAGCACAGAGGAAGTTGGTCGCATAACAAAGGCTCTGTTTGATATGAATGTGCTGGGAGGCATTCATTCTATCCTAGAATGGTCTGTGTCGGGTGTAAGGCAGGATATTACTGAATGTTTTGAAGAGGAGGACGCGAGAAGATTCAGGCTCATCCCTTTTCTGCGATGACAGGCGATGGTTGATAAGCTGCATATGTTCCAACAGGCTGTAAATGGATAAAGACAGGTGAAGGAGGAGCTTTTAAGGCAAACCCAAATGGCTAACAGTTGAGTCGCGGCCATTCCGGATAATGTGTCGAGGAAGAGAAGAAACCCACAAGTCCGAGATAAAAGATGGACCGTGTTGCTGTAGTTCTCCTTGGCAAGAAAGTTTTTTGGGAGTCTTTTTTGGTGTTTTTGGTGTCTTCTCTATGTTTGTATTTGCAGGTGCCCGTAGAGGAATTTTGATCAACGAAGCAGAACAATGTAGTAAAGAATGCATAGAGGCCAAAGTTTCCAGCAGACTTTAAGGTTTTTTTGTTTTATGATCAGTCTCGAAGGAATTTAAACTCTTATGGTTTTTTTGGATGTAAAATCTTTTTTGCTAAGATTGAAAACAGTCTCATAGGGAGATGGAATGTAAGCATAAAGTCTTTTTGTTTATGTGGGTAAATGATTAAAGGTCAATAGCTCAAATGTATCCTAAGTAATAAGAGTCTGATGTTTTGAATTTGTAAAGGAGCAAATGACTCCTATAGATGATATAGGTTTATGGCTATATGTTGAATCAAGTTTATCAGGGTTATTGTAATTTCCTTATACTTTATCAATACAAAATACCAAAATTACCGACCAAAAAAAAAGATCTCACAACTTATAGCATAATAGCAAACTCTTTTAAACTTAACAACTCTTGCCCAATATCGCCTGGTTAAGATGAGTGAGTCACCTCCAACAACCACAATGAATAATGAACCCTTGGAGAGATATCCCAGAAGGTTTGATATTGACCCCATTTGAATACCAAGTTCAAGGAATGAATGCTCTTGATAATGTATCGGGAACATGTATAATCTACAACTCATAATTACAAAAAATCCAACAACTAAGATGAACAACCCTCAGTGGCACAACCGTATAAAGGCAATTGAAAAAAACAGAGAAAATTTAATGTCTGGGTAGAAAGAATTGATTCACATTTATCTGTCCAAAGTCTTCAATTACATTGGCTATGTCCCATGTTAAACATTTATTATTATGATTAATCACTGAAGGAAATATTCATAGGTGATAAGTTGTGTTGGGTTGTCAACCTTTGTATCTAGTTGCGATGAACAATAATCTTACACCTTTGAACTGTATCATTGAAACATTACTTGCCATGAGAAACTTGCAACAGAAAGTCCAATAATATTGTGTCATATCCTATATTAAATTCACACTCCTAGCTTGGTTATTGTCGCCTACCCAGTAAGAGATATCACTGATAGATGTCTCGATATTGGATATAGGCCATGAAATTTGAGAAGAGGGTCATGGCGATAACGTCCAGAGGGCATGGTATTGATATAGTCTCATATGTCGCTTGTGATTGATAATATACTCATCCATTTGTATGGTGATGTCTTGACCATTGCCAGTTGCCCCGTCCTTATTAATTTGATACTGCTCCAAGGATACATCGGTGTTTCTACTTGATATTCTACTGGTATTCAATGGTAGAGAGAATTATAAGTATGTGAGGAAGGTAATGTCGTTTGTTTGTTTGAATGGAACCCAATGTATTTATTATTGACTGTATACTGGATATCAAATGGATTGAATCACTGACTATTGTGATCATCTGAATTTGCTTGATCATTGAGTTTTTATTATCGTTGATTGAGGAAGAGTAGTGATCCAAAATTAGGTGATAATAAGAGATAAACAATTCGATGATCTCTTCACTCTGGATTCTAGATCTATTTGTTCGCTTACTGGTTTGGGATGCTGACAGAAATTGTATTTAAGTGTTGATGTATTTCTTCTCTATTTAGCAGTCGTACACCTGAATGCTTGGAAATATGAAACGACTGATTTTTTGATGATGAAGAATGTCGTTGCCTTCCGGGACATAAACGGCCCCCCAAAAACCCACGCACAATAGAAACAATCTTCACGCACCGAGGGTTATACTTTAAGCAGCCAAATCTTTGACTTTCGTCCAATATAATCTGTGATAGAATATAAAACTGTGTTGGTTTTCAATTCCTTATTCTTCATGTAGATGTCTTCTATTTGATGCCAGCCTTTTGTTGAGAAGATCAAAGTAATAGTTTTAATCGTATATCCCTATCATTTCAGCATGAGATATTTTCATGGTTGCCATTCAGAAGTATAGCTACTCTCACCATCAACTTCATGAATCGGTTTGATCAGAACACATAATAGATCTTCAAAGGTTCAATAACATATTTATCCAATGAACATTCCCATAAGTTCGAATCTTCTCTGATACCATGTTAAAATTTCAGAGTGTATATATCCTCCACATATTTTACTCAATTGTCATGTATATATCAATAGGAGATTGCACATCTCTTTTATATAAGGATAATATATTTTCACCAAGGGATGTCTTATTAAGACATATAGATTGCTTAGAATAATATAATATAATATAATTATATTATTAATATAATATATTAATAAAATTATGTCATCATATATAATTACATTATCTCATAATAAGAATAATATTATATTATTAATATAATTTTTATATTATTAATCACAATATAATTATTATATCAAAATAATTATATTAACACAACGTTTGTGATATTTATGTAGGCATGTGGATTCCGACCACAACTATAATAAAATCAACAATTTGAGCACCCCTTCATCATTAGTTTCATTGCTTTGCTCTATTCATCCATCTCAAGAACTCCATCATAAGACTCTAAATCAGGGGATGTCAATTCTTTGCTTACCGCCTAATTCCTCTAGTCAATGTCGTACTTCCTTCACTCTCGATTGATAGTATGTTCTACTTCCAATTGTAGTTTGCCTTGGCGGTAATCAACCAAACCGTCCTGAAGAGAGCGTTGTATGCCTTCTTCTGTAATGGGAAAACTACGAATTCCATGAAAATGTACTATGCCAATTGTTACATTTTTGCCACAATGGCTTAGTGTTATGTTGATCGACACCCACTAAGTGGAAGGTTAGCGGCCAGAGTGTTGGCTTCCCAAGACATTTCTTTCTTCCAGCGGCGCATTCACTTCTAAGCTTCCATCAATGATGGCGTTTGTCAATTTTCTTCCCATAATTTCCATCTCAACGACGACTGACTTCCTCATGATGCTCATCATCAACATTGGATATCTAGCCTCATCCTCTTCATGTGATGGTTTCCCTATTTGTTTCTCTTGTGGATGACATTACTTCTAGTTGGTTGTGTGGTTACCGACTATATTCGTCATTGTCATTTTCAAATGTCGCATACTTTGTAGAAGGTTTGTTACCTTTATAGGAATTCTTGTTTGCAACACATGTCTTACTATGTTCTTTTAAACTCTGACTGCAATGGAGAACTAGCAGCTTCATTCGAGGCTCTTCTTTAATCCGTCATTGCTTGTTCCACATCAATTTTGACTTCCCGATGTCTCTCCTCCGTACAAGGATCTTGACATTGTTTTCTTTGTCTGCAGGCTGGTGATTGCCAATACTTCATTTGGCTCTTTCACGACCAACATGCTTACCACTTTTTGCTTCAGGCAGTCGGCGTCTTCATGGTACCTAGATCAACAACACTTGCATAACAAGTCGGAGTTATTTTGGCTACTTTGGCATCCGGGCGAAGTGACCTCATTCATTGCATTTTGAGCACTAGGTCAATTGTCTTGTCATCGTGTTATATTGTATTCTGCTCCATCCGCCACTATTGTTATTGTCATTATAGAATTTATTATTATTACTTCGCCTATTGTCGTGGTATCCACTAGGCAATGCATTAGAGTTGGCAAGTGATTTTGGTGATGTGGTTGGCGGGGTTGT
Source organism: Thuja plicata (assembly GCA_018584345.1). Lineage (NCBI taxonomy): Eukaryota > Viridiplantae > Streptophyta > Pinopsida > Cupressales > Cupressaceae > Thuja > Thuja plicata. The sequence continues at coordinate 44,083 of MU228519.1, read as the reverse complement.
TTATTCCCCTTAGGAAAAGAGCACTTGTGTGATTATTTGGTCATACAAGCATTTCTAGATGGAATGTCCCAATACTTGACAGATGTTGCAAAATAATTTCTTCAAACAAGTCATTTTTGTGTGACCACCTACCTATAGTCGGTGCACCATACTTTTTTGTTTCTTTGGGGCCTTCTTTCCCCTTCAACTCCATCATCATTCGTACCATATTCTATGGGAGGGCTTGTACTATCTTCGATTTGAGTTGATAGGTAGTTTTGGTTGTGTTGTTGGTAGGGTTACTTGTTCCCCTTGATCGAAGAGCACTTGTGTGCTTCTTGTTTTTAGGTTTTACGAGCATTCCTTGATGGAATGTCCCAATACTTGACAAATGTCACAACATAATTTCTTTGGAAGGGCTATTTTTGTGTGACCTTCTACCTTACAATCAGTACACCTTACTTCTTTGTTTTTCTTGGGGCCTTCTTTCTCAACCTTCTATCCCATCATCATTTGTATCATATTCCATCGAAGGGCTTATATCATCTTTGATTCATTTTCATTGTTGCTATCTTCCACACTTTTATCATCACTTATACTTATCTTCCCTTGGGATGTTTTGTTTTCGCTTTCAATGTCTA
>MU228518.1:125189-137065 GCA_018584345.1 Thuja plicata | reverse complement strand
TTTCCTATATGCTTAGATGTTTAGATGATTTAGAATGTATGCAAATAGGTGAACATGTTGGGAATATATGTAAATGTATGAAATTCACATGTTGATGTATGTATGTAGATGAATTATGTAAATGCAATTATGAATGAGGATATGCAAATGCAACGTGTAGATGATAATGAGTTGTGAATGTGTAATGTATATATGGTACTAACATCTCATGCAGGATGACGAATGCAAAGAAGAGAACACTAAATCACTGCCACAATACAAGTCTAGAATGAAAATGCAATCCTATGCTACATGCAATATAAATTTCAATTCTAGGACATGGTTGTGAGACCCATCGTAAAATATCATTATTGAGCATTTTTTTGGAATAGCAAAGTCGATACAACCCTTACTGGCACCACAATGCAACCATAAGGATATGAATATGACTTGCATCAGATAACATGTAGGAAACAAACATAAGCACCAGGGCACAAAAGCCAAGATGACCTAAACTGTGTTTCCAGTTAATGTTGCAAGAGTACACTAGTATCAAGGCATTCAAAGCCAAGATAACCATGAGTGCGATCATGCGTAAACAAACAAGGTAATAAAAAATAGAGCAATAATAGGCAAGGAGATAGTACCAACCTCACCATGGCATACAAATAAACAAGATCAAGAGATGTGAGGTTGTTCCACCTTAGTGTGGGAGCTCTTATCACATACACCTTGTTTATTTGGCATTGCTAGATCATTGGGACTACACCAACAAGCAGTAGACAAAGAAAATATCAATGAAATTCATGAGAATAGACGACATACAAAGAAATATTCAATCATAGCTCAGCCAATTTCAAAGTTTTTGAATATATTCATGTTTAGAGGTGTTGAAAAACACCATTGTGCTTGTGAGTGCATTGTGTTTGATTGTTATCGTTAGATGTTTATGTTTGAGATATCTGATGTGTGTTAAAAAAACATAGATGTGTCCAAAGATAGTGTTGAAAAACACTGCTTATGGTGGTGTTGAAAAACTACAGTTTGTGCCAGTAGCGAGTTGTCCTGCAGAAGTGACAAGATTACTGACTCAGGTGTAAACCAAAGATGCGATCAGAGTGGGGACCTATGCCCCCAAGTAATGATGACTAATTTGACGTATGTTGCAAGGACAAAACAGATTTGATTACCCCCAGACATATGGCATTGAATCAATGTCAAGTCAGGAGGGTTCACAAAAGAACCAGAGTGTCACAAAAGTGACCGAAAGCTATGTACAAACTAAAGCAAAGAATCGTCAAGATGAAGTATCGATAGATAGAGCGTTGAGTATAACTCCAACTGTAACAGATGTGAGCAATCTCAAGAGTATAGTGGCAGTAGGTAGATGCATTGAGAACCACTAGTGACTGACGCTGGAGAGATTCTAAAGTGAAGAGATCGTCATACTAGCTAGACATCAGTAGGCATATGTAGTGAGAACCACTGGTGACTAATGTTAGGGAGATTCTCAAGGAAAGAGAACTTAGTATAAGATAAATGATAGTAGGCAGATGCAGTGAGAACCACTAGTGACTGTCATGAAGTAGATCCTCAAAAGGTAATAGGACAATTTCCCCAAGACTAGGAGGGTCTCCCTAAAAGTATGACCAGTTTCAATCCATGTAAGTTGGTGTCTTGATGGGAAAAAAAAGCATGCAGAAAAGAAAATGCAAGTATGAAATTGGGAAAATAGTTAAAGCAAAGGGAAAATAGGAAAGCAACAATGTAGGAAAGCAAATGCATAAATCCAAGTGTTTCTATGATAGATATAGCAATGTGGAAGAAGAGGTGCCTGTTTACCAAGTTTTCACTTTCTTGGCAGATTATTCTTTTTTTCTACCATGACGCATGTTTGCCAGGTTTTCATCAATGGCACTTTTTTTCTTTTTCTCTTTTTTTTTTTGTATTTTTGTATTTTTGAAAGTTTTTTTATTTTTGGAATATATAATTTTTTTGGAGATACATCAAAGTTCCTATTGCTATCTTTTCACTAATATGATCATTTTTTTAGGACTTTTTCATATTTTTAGAAATTTTTCAGTACTTTACCATAAACATGAGCACACTGAAGATGTCTCAGCTATAGAACCATTTCAAATGAAGAGTGTTGATGGGCTCCTTGAGTTGTTCTCCTTCAATAGTAGAAATTTGATAGGTACTGGACCCAAACACTGTAGTGACAACATATAGACCGAGCCAATTTGGTTCAAATTTCCCTTTCTAGATCTGATGTTGTTGATTCTTAGGGTTCTCCCTCAGAACAAGGTCACCCACTTGGAAATCCCTTGGTCTAACCTTCTTGTTATAGCTCCTGGACATCCTATTCTGGTCTACTCTAAGGTGATCGAATGCCACTTGCCAACATTCATCAAATAGTTCTAGCTCTTCTAGCTGAGATATTCTATTATATTCATCAGTAATGAGGCCTTTTAGGGAGACTCGCAGAGAATGAATCTCAACCTCAATTGGTAACACAACATTTGCTCCATAAACCAAATCATAGGGAGTAGCCCTTGTTGGTGTTCTTATGCTTGTCTTGTATGCCTAAAGAGCTGGATTGATCTGGAGATGCCAATCTCGTCCGAATTTGTGCACTGTGCCATGTAGGATTTTAAGGATTGTCTTGTTGGATGCTTTCGCCTGTCCATTACCCTGAGGATAATAGATGGAAGACCAATGCTGAGTGATTTTAAACTTAGAGCATAGCTCTGTCAAATCCTTATTTTTCAATTGCCCCCCATTATCAGTGATTATTATTGAGGGTACACCATGTCTATAGATGATGTAGTTGAGAATGAACATAGCTACTGATTTTCCATTGGCAATGGTGAGAGGGACTGCCTCCACCCACTTGGTAAAATAGTTTGTAGATGTGATTATGAACTTATGTCCATTTGAGGATGAGGGATAAATCTGACCCACCAAGTCAAAGGCCCATTGTTGAAATGGACAGAAAGTAATAAAGGGAATAAGCTCCTTGGCTGGAGCATGAATCCGATTACCATGTAGTTGACACTGTTAGCAAGACTTAGCAAACCGTGTAGCTTCTTTTTATGTATCTGGCCAATAGTAACCAGCTCTAATAATTCTACGGGCCAATGTCATGCCATTAGAGTAAGAACCATAGATGCCTTCATACACCTCTACTAACGCACATTTGGAATCATCGGGTTCTAAACACCTAAGGAGGGTACCATATAGACTGCACCTGAGTCATTAGCTATGATGACAAACCGTGAAGCACTGCAGATTAAGTGACATTTCTCCTTCCGAGTGTAAGTGTCCAAAAAAATATAGTCACGAAGGTAGGAAATGATATGATGGTATCGAGATGAATCATGTCCAATGATAGAATAGATCATCCAAGAATCGGGGGAATCATAGGCTGGGTAGCATAATGTTTCCACTAGGAACTCATGTCAAAAATCATTTTCTGGCGTCTATAGCATGGAAGCAAGTGTAGCCATGGCATCTGCTGCTTTATTATTTTCCCTTGGAGCTTGTTGAAATGTGATGTGAACAAAATAATTTTTGAGGTCATCAACCAACCATTTATAAGGCACCAGCTTGTTATCCTTTTTTTGATAGATATCATTTACTTGATTGATGAATAACTATGAATCTCCAAGGACATTGAGTTCATCTAATCGCCACTCAAGGGCAATCTTCATACCATTGACTAAGGCTTCATACTCAGCAATATTGTTTGTACAAGGAAACAACATCTTATTTTCTTTTGGTAAAGAGTACCTTTGAGGTGTAATGAACAGCATCCCAGCACCTGACCCCTGTTGAGTAAATGAACCATCAAAAAATATAGTCCAGGATCGATGTGTGAGAAGTAATATGGACTCATCTGGAAATTCAATGTGCAATGGCTGATGATCTACTAGAGGTGCTTCTGCCAACTGATCTGCAATCACTTGTTCTTTGATGGCTTTCTTTTCTATATACTCAATATCAAATTCACTGAGAAGAATAACCCATTTATCTAGTCTACATGTGAGAGTAGCTTTACTAAGAAAATATTTTAGAGGATCAATTTTAGAAATTAGGTGTGTATTATGAGCCAACATGTAGTGCCACAGTTTTTGTGAAGCAAATACCATTGCAAGGAAAGCTTTCTCTATAGCAGAATATTTTGTTTCATATGAGACTAGAGTTCTACTAATGTAATAGATATCCCTTTCTTTATTGTTTTGATCCTCTTGAACTAATAAGATACCCAATGATGCATCTGTAGCAGATATGTAAAGTATAAGTGGCTTCCCATGAATAGGAGGCATCAAGACTGGTGGATTCACAAGATACTATTTGATTTGTGTGAACCCTTCATCACATTCCTTGTTCCATTGGTAAGTCACAGCTTTGTGTAAAGTCTTGGTGAATGGTTGTGACTTGTTCGCCAGTTGTGAGATAAAGCACTGGATAGACTATGGTTGGCCTTGAAGTCCTCTCATTTGTCTAATATTCTCTAGTGGTGGCATTTCCATGATATAGCCAAACAATTTTCTAGATGTTACGCCAAATGCACATTTCTTAGGATTGAGCCTCAGACTGAACTGTTCCATGTGATCTAGGATAGGGCCTAAATATGCAAGATGTTTCTCTCGATGCATGCTCTTAGCTAGAGTGTCATCAACATAATATTCCATTGTTTTATGCATCATGTCATGAAATATAGTAGTGACAGCTCTCTGATATGGAGCACCAACATTTTTGAATCCAAAGGGCATGACATTCCAACAGAAAGTGCCCCATGCACATGTGAAAGTAGATTTCTCTTGGTCCTCTGGCGTGATTTTTATCTAGTTGTAGCCAGAGAAACCATCCATTTGTGAGTAAATTTCATACCCTTATATCATATCTATGATCATATCAATATTAGGCAGTGGAAATTAATCCTTAGGACATGCTAGATTCAAGTCTCTGAAGTCTATGCAGACTCGTATAGATTTATCATGTTTTGATACTGGAACAATGTTAGAGATCCATTCTGCATAGTCAATTACTCTGATAAACACTACCTTAAGAAGTTTCTCCAATTCATCTTTGACAAGTAGAGCCACATGTGGATGCATTTTTTGAAGCTTCTTCTTGATGGGCTTGAGGCCTGGTGCAATGTACAAATGGTGCATGATTATACTAGGGTCTAATCCTGGCATGTCTGAATATTTCCATGCGAAGTTTATCTTTTTTCTCTTAAAGAATGTGATGAATTCCTCTCTTTCTACCTCAGATAGTGATTGTGCCAAATGAATGATCTGAGGTTTAGCTTATGTACCCAAGTTTATTGGTTGAGTTGGTTCAATAAGCACAGATGACCTTTCCTAGAAATGACTCAGAAGTGCATCAAGTATCTCATCCTCAGTGCCTCAGAGAGGTTTTTACCCTTGGATACATATTTTATTTTGACTATTTTAGGCTCTAATACTGCCACAATGTGGTTTTCACCATCAGAGCACCTATTTTTTCTTCTTTTAATTTTGTGACTAAGATTCTTGATGTCAACCTCAGTCATTTTGACACTTTCTTTTCTAGTGGAGGATGTTATAGGTTCGAAAACATGTAAGTAATAGGAAAGAGCATAATCATTCTGGAAAGTAAGGACTTCATTAGATGGGGAGGTAGAGTTCTAGTCTATAAGCTCAGGATGGAAAATTGAAAGAGAAGTTACACGTTCAAGTGCGTTCATAGTATAATCATCAAAAGCATGGAGAAGCAAGTTGAGACCTAAAACAATCTCATCTAGAGGTATAGTCAAATTCCTTTGATTCCAAGCGACCATAGTAGATGAAATGTTAACATCTATGGAGTCGGACTCATTTGACCTTACACTAGACCCTTCACCTACTTCGAGAAGGTTTTCATATGTGTGAAGTGTATCAGTATCTTTGTTAGAGGTGGCATAGGACAAGCTATCGAACTTATATTCATGAGAGTTCATTTCATCATTAGGCGTCATGTCAAGAATGTGAGTGAAATCAACCCTTTGTCCCTAGTTGGGATGAGTTCTACCTAGAACCTCTGCTATGGTCAGATGAGCACCTTTTGACCTAGGTACCTCATTAGTGTTTGTAGCATCAGCTGCCTCTTGTGTAGTGAGAAGTGACTGGGATTCTTGTTCAAACTATTCTTGAAAGTGTGGTGGTATGTATAAATCACCCTGATGACGTAGATTTATAGTTTGTATTTCTTTCCACTCCTTATAGGTTAATGGAGCAAGTGAAGTGGTGTCTTCAGAATCGGTGTCAGTTTGTACTGTACTGACACATGGTATAAAGTCATCTGGCTCAGCAAAGAATGCTGCCAAGTCTAGAGGAATAGGATAAGGAAAACTATCCTCATCAGAGTTGTCTTCGGATTCTTTAGTTTTAGATGTTTCTTTAGGTATTGGTTGTTTATCTTGTTGGGGTATGAACTTGTTTATCCCCAGTTGGAATCAATAGCTTTAAGTAATGCAATCAATCCCTTATGATTTGCACCTATGGGACCATTTCCTTTGTAGCCAAAACATTGCATAATAGATAGACCTTTGCCATACTGCTCAGGTTTTATGTCATATAAAGAATTGTATTCTCTTTTATGGATCCAAGCTTTGGTAGCTCTATTTTCAACTTCTTCTTCTAATGGTACTATGGCTTGTACAAAAGTACCACCATATTTTGTTGGAGGAGGAACCGTAGAAGATTTAGTGCTCTCAGAAGGTCTCCCAAAAGAATGTGGAGACAAAGGCAGAGATGTAATAGATAGCATAGGTTCAATATGATATCCTCCCATGTCAGTTTATTTGAGTGTTAAGCTCTTTTCCATTTCTTTTAATTTAGTCTCAAGGAAATCAATAGATTCTCTATGTGTAGGCACAAAGATGTCTACAGATTTTGTGAGGGCGTTGCAATCATAGTGTGTGTTAGCGGGTATAGTCACTTTAAATCCTTGGAATGGGAACTTAATGCACTGATGGTATGTTGAAGGGACAACCTGCATTTCATGGTTCCATGTCCTTCCTTACAGAATATTGTATGCCAAAGGAATGTCAAGCACTTGATAGGTAACATCTTGTTCAATAGGGCCAACTCTGATCGACAACACAACTAGCCCCTTAGATTTGCGTTCTTCTTCATCATAGGCCTTAATAGTAATATTTTTGCAGGCATCAATGTAGTCTTTGTCATAGCCTAACTCAATAAGGAAGCTAGAAGAGAAAATATTGAGGCTAGCACTGTTATCTATGAGAACATAGCAAACACACTTTGGACCAATCATGACTTCAATGTGCAAAGGGTTATTATGTGGGTGAATCAAAGAATGGTCATCTTCTTCAGAGAAAGATAAGTAATGGGAGGAAGTCAAGTGACCTACCATAGATTGAAACTGATCAAGATCAAGATATTTTGGGACATTTGCCTCAATGAGGGCTTTGTCCAAGATTTCCCCGTGAGTAGGGGAAATTTTAGCAGCTCAAAAATAGTAATCTAAGCATTAGTATGTTGTAATTGATCAAGAATGTTGTAATTGGCAGCATTAGATGAAGAACCCACTTTCAGATTTTTATTGGCAGAACTAGCATTAGCTTTGTCTATTGGTTGCGTTGATGTAGATATAGAAGTCTTAGGGCCTTTGAGGATGATCTTAGCATGAGATTGAGTAACAATATTAGCACTCACTCGAGACTATTCTTGTTCGAAAGACTAAGGTGTAGACCCTCACAAGATGAAAGGTGTTTTGGGTCTGGGAGTATCTTCCCTTCCCTTGAGAATGATGAAATTACAGTATTCATTATCAATAGGTTCAACCATATTAATTACATTGTCACTATTGGTGTATGTATAGTTGACCTTAGCATCAGTATTTTTGCCTTTAGATGATTCACCTTTTCTATGAGGAGGAAATGGATCTTTGAAAGCTTGGTGATCAAAATTCTTGTTGTGACCTCTCACTGCAATAACTTCACTATCGATAAGATCCTAGATTTTATGCCACAATTTAAGGCAAGTAGCCATTTTATGACCTTTATTTCAGTGAAAATCACAATAAGCGGATTCATTCCACCAAGAGGGTCTTGGTTGCAAATCATAAGGTCATGAATTATCTAGTGGAGTGAGTAAGTGGTTGTCCAAGAGAGTCTTGTAAACCACCTCAAGAGGTTCTCCTAAAGGAGTGAACTCACACTTGGGTCTAGGAGCCAAAGTTTTAGGTCCAGAAAATCATGAACTACTCAGTTTGGAATCTTCCACAACCTGTTTAGTGGCTTTGGCTACTTGCATCATGGTAGTGAGATTAAAGGCAGCCTTGGAAGGCTTGGGAGTCACATTGTCTACAACTCCATCATTCACAACATTTTGGTTCTTGTTGGGAAATTTGATTTTATCTTTGCTTGAGGAAGAAGACCCTTGTTTATTTTCCTTGTGTAAGGTCAATTCTCCTTTCTTGATCATGAATGTCTTGATTCTCATGCCTTGCTTAATCATGTCATCAAAGGTTAGAGGACCTTGCAGATGTACTTGATACCCAAAGTTGGGGAGAAGGTTGTTGAGAAAGATGTCCAACTTTTCAGATTCGGGTATCTTGTGAGAATATCGTGTATAAAGTTGTCTCCATCTTTGAAGAAATGTCAAGAAGGATTCCCCATGATTTTGTTTCAAGTTGCAAAGATCTCGGATATGAACCGGATGTTGGATGTTGTGAGAATAGTGTTGTAGAAATAAATTGGCAATTTCATCAAAAAATTTGATGCCAGTTGGTAGTCTAGAGAACCATTCCATATCTGACCCTCCCAAACTACATGGGAAAAGATGCATGAGATAGGTTGCATCATGTATGAACTCCATAGAGAGAGCACCAAAATCTCTCAAATGGTCTTGGGGATTAGAAGTACCCAAGTATTTATCATATTTGGGAATTTCAACTCCTTTGGGAAAAGGAGTTATGCAAAGATCCTTGTCAAACGGGAAAGGAAAGTTTCTTTCTAGCATGAATTGTGTAATAGGTTTGTCCTCTTTCAAGAGTTGAGAGAGTTTCTCTTGCATAGTTTGCATTTTCTTTTGCAAGCGAGAGTTTTTAGTTTCTTCCTCTTTCTCAACAAGTGTTTCTACATCATAGTTGGAGGGTAACTTAGCCCCCTGATTGGCTAGTTTGAGAATGTATTTCTCTTTCTCGTCAGCTAGGAGAACTCCCATCATCCTATGGAAATATTTATTGGCACGAGCATTTTTAATCTCTTCCTGGGTTATTTATGTTTCCAAATTATTAGGGGGGTCTTGAGAATGGGACTTACCCCAAGCTTTATGGAGGTTAGCTCTGCTAGCGTCACCTGATTTGTCATAATATTCCATCTTGCTAGAATGCAAGGGTTCAATGTGTAAAGATTCAGTATGAGAAGGTTGAATGTTCTCAGAATTTGGGTCCTCTTGGAACAAAGGATTTTGAACCTAACTAAAATCCACTAGAAATGACCATTTGATGTAAGGTCAAAGTACTAGGGAAGGAGATCGAGATGATTCCTCACTAGATGTAGCCAGAAATGGTGTGGAAAACACATATTTGTCTTGATTGATTGAAGGGAATACTTTTCCACTTCGAGTTGTGACAGTCATAGACAAAGATTGAGCAAGGGATGTGAACTAGGATCAAACTTGAAACAGTCTCAAATTAAAGGCACAAAAAGTGCCAAAGGGTGAAGTATCCTTGGTGCAAATTGTTGGAGATGAGGCTAGAACAACCAAGAGATGACTATTGTGACACAAGGCATGATGATACAATAGAAATAGACCAAAAGATATGAGAAGAGACAAGTTTAAGCAAGAATCATGTAATCCTCAACCCAAGAAACTGAGTTTTTTACTGTGTGAAGATAGAAGGTAGATAAATAGACCCAGATTAGAGACCAGATTTAACAGAAGTATGCTTGACAGATGGGAATTAGCTTGCTATTTTGAAAAAAGCTTGAGACTGGCGTGAAGAAGTGCATTCTCATGTGAAGATTCTCATAGACACGCATGAAACTTTGCAGTCTTGGATGAAGAATGATGCCAGACTGGTGAAAAAATGTGATAAAATAATAGCACTATTTCAAGATGTCACGCGATAGTTTCCAGTGTATCACATGAAGATTCTCAGGTAATGATGCAAAGATTGGCAGAATGTCACATAAAACAATGTAGTTTTGACAAATGAAAGTCTACAAAATCACACAGTTGAGACCAGATTGTGTTTCCCAAGATAAAATCATGCTATTGTCTTATAGATAGTTTGAGTTACAGATTGTGTTGGACATGTTCAAGTTCAATAGTTTGTGTGTTTTTTTATATGATAGTTTCGATTGTTCAAATGATACACCCATGCAAAACACATTAAATAGAATGTTTGTAGTACTAGAATAGAAACATCACAATCCTAGGATAGCCAAGACAATATCTGTTGAATCTCCACTTGAATTAAAGTTCAGCTATGCCTACTCTTAGCAGAAAACTTAGAAGCTTGGAGGCATGAGCTCCTCCTTACATGTGCACTCACTTCTCAGGCACACTGAGCTTCGAACCCCAAAGGAATTGATTCCCAAAGTGTTTTTGTCTCTACTAAGAGTAGTAAGAGTGTGGGGTGTCTTTGTCGGTCTCTGAGCTTTTCTGCCAATAGATAGAGGGTTTTTGTAAACTAGAACAACAGTTTGTAGTAAGGATATCCGTTCAGGTGGTTGTGATCAAGTCATTTTCCCAATTAAGGGGATCTCCCAATCCTTTCAAAGAAAGGCTTTCACCTTAATGATGTTGAGACTTTAACACACCACAAGGGTACTGGAGGAGATTTTGGTTTCCACAATGAATTCACACCTGTTTATTGTGACATTAATCACAATAGCATTTTTTGTATACCGGTTCGGAAGGGCTTGGCTTAAGCCTGCTATCAGTTGGGCATCCACTCTCACCGGCTCTGCTAAAGCTCTTGGGAGGTAGCCACTCTAGAAGAATCACATGAATTTATCTTATACCCAAGATCCATAAAGGTGAGGGGAGAGGATTCATTCATGTAGTTCTTGGAATGACAATCTAGAAAAAACTTCAATCACGCAAGACAATGATGCATTTTAAGCACCAACTGAAGTGTGTTCTAACTACTAAAAATAGACATGAGAATTTGTGAAAACACGCAAGGTCTTCAACAAAATGTCCTGCAGTAAAATCATTAGTAGTTTTTAATGCCTTTCTTCATTTCAACATCCTGTAAAAAACATATTAGAAGTTTATGATTGTTTTTCTTTATCTCAGCATCCTGCAAACCACTACTAAGTTGTTCCAGAAGATAAAATCAGAGAAACACAGATGTCAGGAAACAGTAGATGGTTAGATAACCGAGATAAGAAATATCGAATAAAATCTTTGGTATTGAATTTTGAGTGATGATTCATCCTATATCGCGCGATGAAGTGCAGAAAGACCCATGAAAAACTAGAAAGTCTACGCGAGACGCTGCGAAAGTTTGCACGACATTAAAATAGAGATGTATTGAAGTATAGACAAAATGCAGAAAAATGGAAAAAAGTGTAATGAAATTGGGCCAGAATAGATTAGCTTGGGCCCCATGGTAGGCACCAGAAATGTATGTGGTAGATTTGGCCTTGTTAATCAACCATACACTTCAACATAGTCCTTATTCATCAAATGCACACAAAAATGAATATGATATTATTCATCTCGCTTGTCTGCATGATTTGACATATTGCCTTCTATCCAGATGGGGTTTTGAAATAGCTCTCAGAATGAGAGTCTCACAACCATAGACCAATCTAGAATGAAGGATTTATGCTTCCATGAATGCAATGCAATGATTAACCTAGAAATGAAACCTACAAGATTAAT
>MU228518.1:112622-125073 GCA_018584345.1 Thuja plicata | reverse complement strand
TGCAAAATGAGATTATTCTATATGAGATTATGAACTAAGAATGTAGCAACAATTCAGTATTCTAACAATGCATATGACTAGAAATTCAGGAAGGATTTTGAATGAGAAATGGGAGTTCTTTTATAGACTCAAAGGTTGTTCAGAATATAAACTTTCCTCTTTGATATAAAACAGATAGAAAAACCAGTTCAAATTAGAAAGATTTCTTTAAAAGAATACAATAAATTGTTTTTCCCTTTGCTTTAACTATTTTCTTTCTTTGATTTTAACTTTTGTATTTATTTTATCTATTTTCTTTGTCTTTAAAGCATAGTTAAAGAGAAGTTTCCAATTTTGAACAGGAGAGAAGATTTTGCTGACAATATTTAATTAATAAAATAGAATATGACCTCATAATTGCTTTTTCTCAATTATTTGAATAATTAAATTCAATTATTGAAATGAGGATATTTATTTAATAATTAAATTTTATTTAATTACATTTTATGTGTCTTAGCTAAAGAGGGTGAATTTAATTTAATTAAAGTACTAGGACTTTATAATTAAATTAATTCGATCATAAAGTTTGTTTAGCCAATAGATATTTAGGAATTAAATATGATGTATGATTATTGCAGATTTAGGATTTTCTGCATTTGACACTTACATCGATTAGATTCAGTTAAAACTCATAATTGCCTAGTACAATAGGACTTTGATGATTTAGAAGATTGAAAAATGCAACAAAATTGGTTAGGGTTGCAAGATGCCAATTTTTGGGTGTTACACTCGATTCCCCATAACTTTTGGTGGGTATTGTTTCAAGACCCAAAAATGGAGAAATGATGTTCTGTCATGTGCACTAAGGTGTCCCAAGTGTTATATTAATGGAGTTTAAGGTTTGAAGGGTACTTCCTTCATTAAGTTCCCTAATGATGCAGAGGAAATTGATGTGGTTTTCAAATCTGCATGTTGATACTTTCTTTCTCTATAGACAATTAATAGAGGCTCATATTCTTTCATTATTTTCATAACAATAACATCAACTTTATATTACCTTCTTTATTATTTTTGAATCCAAGTCACCAATGGATGTATTACCTTCATTTCTTATGGCATGTCGTGTGGGTCATCCATGACCTGGGCTATTCTCACCACCTTGCAGGTGTAACTCAAACATGGGCATATGATAACAGGCCACCACCTTTTATCTCTTCAAATACCAAGTTTAAAATATAATGATCTCTCCACAAGATCTTTCACGATACAAGTCCGCCACCTTTTCCATTTCCAACTACCGAGATTGTAGCATGTAGGTCTTCATTGATCACTTTAGGAAGGCATGCAGTATATCTCGACTTCTTCAAACCAACCATTCCACAACCAGAGGTCTCTTTCTCAGGTCTCCTTCAATATGACTGTTAAAATATTGCCTTTCCGTATAATCCAAACTTATCAACCTCCATGATGTCATTTACATGTGTCGAAGTTGGCATGAGATTCGTGCAATGATTCTTTGGGAGCTGTTACAACTTTGAATCTATTCTCTACTAGGAAAAATGACTTTCCATAACTCCATTCGGGACTGTTAGGAACCCAAAACCTAAACAAACTGATCATTTCATATTCCCTCGATACTTGACCAAAAACTTGATTTATTAAAATTAACAAATTCTTTTATCAAAACCACAGAATAATAAATTGACTAGGAAAACTCCCAAAATTGATCTGCAAAACATCAACATTTTAAAACAATTTTTAGGGAATTTCAAATTCATTGAATCCCTCTCCATTCAGTCATATTCAAAACCAAATACATATACGATTTGAATGAATAAAAATATAAATGGGACTTATGTAGATTTAACATGAAGAGGAATGAAGAGTGATAGTACAGAACATGATTCAAAGAACTTCTTAACAATAACTTTCGATAATGTAATGACTACAATTACAAATGAATGGCTCTCTGGCTGTCGCCAGAGGGCCATTTTGGAATTTCTCTTCTGATCTTCTCTCACTAACTACCATAACCTCTCTTCGACTCTCACCTTTCTATATCATTGTTTGATTACCATAATGTCTATTTAAAGACAACTCTTTAACGGTTACAACCGTTCATCTACCCATGTCCCTTTGTATCCTTTTTGAATCTTGATTACAAGTGTCATATAATGTCTTAATACAATGCAGATTAACAAATCTATGATCCCATGAACTTTTAAATTGACTTAATACATAAACCATGACTTAAATAATAATAAATTCATAGGTGAAGGTGCTGCCCTTGCACCATACTCCCAAGCTTTCAAATTTTCCATGTCCCATGGAAATGATTTTGTGAGACTGCAAAAATTTGTGCCTCTTTGTCTTCACTAGATCACTGGTTCAATGCCTCCTCAACATTCTTTCTTTCCTTAAACTCAAACTCCTATCAATGGAGTTTATATTTCTACCTTAATGGTGCTTCCCATTCCACAGTCCACTCCTCCATCTTGGTACAACACCACACTTCTATCCCTCACCTGGGAGTTCTTCATGCCTCTCTCCCCAGTCTATCAGTGACATACAAGACAATCTCCTATGGCCTTTTATAGACCTTCTCGTCCACCTCCTCTAGCTGAGAAAACTGACACCAAATCTGCAACCACAAAATGCATAAGAAAAATCCAACATAACCAAAATACTGCCTAGTGTAGATCCATTCTACACACTTAGAACCTTCTGAGCTCTGATACCATTCTGATGTAGAGGAAATCAATATGGTCTTTGAATCTGCATGTTTCTACTTTGTTTCTCTATAGACATTGAATAGAGGCTCATATTCTTTTGTTATTTCCATAACAATAACATCAAATTTATATTACCTTCTTTATTATTGCTGAATCCAAGTCACCAATCATTGTTTTACCTTCATTGCTTATTGCATGTCGTGTGGGTCATCCACGGCCTAGGATATTCTCACCACCTTGCAGGCGTAACTCGAACATGGGCATATGATAACATGCCACTACCTTTTATCTCTTCAAAGACTGAGTATCAAATATAATGATCTGTCTACAAGATCTTTCATGGTACAAGTCCACCACCTTTTCCATTTCCAACTAGTGAGCTCATATCATGTTGGTCTTCATCGATCTCTTTAGGAAGGCATGTGATATATCTCGACTTCTTCAAAACCAAACATTCCACAACCAGAGGTCTCTTCCTTAGGTCTCCTTCAATATGAATTTTGCAACATTTTCTTGCGATATAATCCAAACTTATCAGCCTCCATGATGTTGTTTACATGAGTCAAAGACGGTGTGAGATTCATGCAATAATTCTTTGGGAACCATTATAACTTTGAATCCATTCTCTGCCAGGAAAATGACTTTCCATCACTCCATTTAGGACTATTGGGAATCTGAAACCTAGACAAACTACTCATTTCATATTCCCTCAATACTTGACCAAAAACCCAATTTATTAAACTTAAAAAATTCTTTTATCAAAACTACATAACAATAAATCGACTATGAAAACTACCAAACTCGATCTACATAAACATCAACATTTTAAAATGATCCCAAGGTATTTCAAATACATTGAATCCATCTCCATTAAGTCACATTCAAAACCAAATACATATACAATTTGAATGAATACAAATATAAATAGGACTTATGTAGATTTAACATGAAAATGAATGAAGAGCGATAGTATAGAACATGATTCAAAAGAACTTCTTAACAATAACCTCCACTAATGTAATGACTGCAATTACAAATGAATGGATTTCTAGATGCCACTAGAGAGCCATTTTGGATTTTCTCTTCTAATCTTCTCTCACTAACTACGGTAACCTCTCTTTGACTCTCTCTTTTCTATATCACTATTCGATTACCATAATGTCTATTTAAAGACAACTCTTTGACAGTTATAACTATTCATCTACCCATGTCCCTTTGTATTCCTTTTGGAATCTTGATTACAAGTGTCATATAATGTCTTAATACAATGCAGATTAACAAATATTTGATCCCATGAAATTTTAAACTGACTTAATACATAAACCCATGACTTAAACAATATTAAATTCAAAGGTGGAGGTAGTGCCCCTGCACCACCTAATTAGCCCTTCCAAGCCAAAGTGAGGGTTCCTAAGTTAGAGGAGTTGTCCAAGGTTTCAATAATTTTCCTTTTGGGAAAATTTCTACCCTAGCTAGTACTCTTTGATCAAAAAACAATTAATTTCCAAGGACCTTTGGGAGATTTGTAAGTAAAAATATAAAAGGTGTTCTATACGGATGAATTTGTCTTGTAATTCTGTGAGTTTCTGCAATTGTATAGGTCTATACAAAAGGATGAGGGATTAAAAAAAATTGGAGAAGTTGAGGATTGGAAATATATTTAATTTGCAGCTTGTTTGGGCTCTTGAGGTGTTGTTTTGAGTGAGTTATCTATTTTTCTCTCAACAGGGGTCCCAAACCCTAAGTGACCTAGGGTTTCTCAGAGAAATGTTGATTTGTCATCTTTCCATGATCAAAAAAATCTAATTCTTGGTGAGATGAGACTTTGGAATGTTTATTTTATGATTATGGAAATTATTTGGAGGTGAAAGTGTGCCTTAATGTTTTTTGAGAAAATCTAGGTAGACATTACTATGTGGCTACCTATGCACAGTCGAGAAGATTGAACGGTTGGAGCACTTTGGGGTTGAATAAAGGCTTGAGGTCCTCAATTTTGAAGTTTCCAAACCTATCCTAACCATGTGTATAGTTGAAAGGATTCTGGACTGCAAAATTAGAGCACTTCCTTTGTAAATGTGCCCAATTAGGTCTAGTAGGCCTAATGAAGAATTTGAGGGTAAGTACTCTAGATTTCATGATCAAACCTAATTCTTTGAGGGTTTTTATTTTGGCTATAAGGGTATCCAAAATAGTGAAAACAATAGTCATAACTTGTGTTTGTCTGAAGTTGTAGTAAAAAACCCCTCTACTAAAGGGTTCTAAGGTTTAGGACCCCTTAAAGAAGAAACTACCCTCTAGAACCCTAATAGGAAGGGTTGGGCTATTGGATCATGTTCCCTAGGATCCAAATTGACAATATGTATGATAGTTTAACCCCATCCAATTAGTAAGATAGTTTTTCATATCTTTGGCACAATTTCCCTCTAGGGTCACTAGGTGTCAAATTAAACAACCATTTAAGTAGATTTATTAATGCAAGGAATTGACATATTGAAAGCTTATAAGTTGAGTTTATTGTTCATATGGATTCTATTATGGTTTTATTTTTGACTCTATAGCCCATGACAAAGGTACTTCTTTATGTGGTTTTGGAGTACTTTCAAAAACAAAATCTCAGACTCAAATTATTTTCCCTTTTATGTCATTAGGAGTTAATTATTTATTAATTTATAATTTCTCAATGAGATTCAAAGCTATATGTGATTTACCATACACAATCCTAGATATATGCAATGTGACCCTCTCCTTCCTAAATGTGATTCTATTTTCCAGATCTGAGCCAGGATCCACCAAATGCGAGATTTCTTCCCAAATGCGACTCTGTTTCCCAAATATGACCTAAAAATTAGCAGATGCAACCCTCTAATGAATTTTTCTATGTTTTCCAATTTATTTGACTCCAAGGTTTGTATGATGAATTCAAAATTGTTTTTAAGCAGCATAAATTTCTGTGACTATCAAAAAAATGATTGTTTGGGGTATTTATCTTATTATTTAAATTTTGACACATCGAGTAAGTTGTTTAATGACCAAACACACCTATTCCCTAAAATCTATGGTGCAACATGAAAATATTTTCTCATAGACTTAGGTACACACTCAAATGCTAATTAGAATATGACCATCACCAAGCACGCAATGGCTCCAGTCATGATGTTGTATTATCTTACTCCAAACAAAGGTGAGGGCACAAAATGATGAGTATCTTGGGGAAATTACTATTTTTCTTGCACAAAGATTATCATCTTTCAGAGATGAATCAAGTGGTCCTTACTAAAAAGTGTTTTAATTTAGGCATCCATTCACAACTTTCCCCCATATAATTGCACAAAGAAAAATTAAGGTGTATACCCCTATGAGTACCTAGATGAGTGTAGTCTCGCAAGAAAGATTCAAGCGGCTCCACTCTACACACATCCAAGCATGGCCAAGGAATGATATTAAAAATTCCAAGGATAAAATCGATTAAATATTTAGAGACTTTGGCCTCATGGAATCATTTTGATTATAGTGAGATGGAAGGGCTGGCATTCACCTATCCTCACTTGGGTCATTCCAGAGAGATATTTTGCTCAACCAACAGGCCCTCTAAAGTTAAAAGCAGTAAAGAGGATTGGCGGCTTAGGAGTGTAGATTTTTTATTCTTCACGAGGAAGAAGAGCATACTCTCCTATCCATGTCATTTTATTCTATTAAACACATCATGAAAGTTATTTCCCTCAAATTATTAAACTTAATACTTAGTCCCCCATCTCAAGTTTATGATTTTCTAAATTGGAAAAAAGAGCATAATCCTCTAGTTGGACTAAGAATCAAATTCAAATTCAAAATTTAGGTTCCTATAAAATAATTTAACCAACATATTGAGCAATTTGAGTTCATTTTCCTAATTTATATTCAAATCTTAATAGCATACTTCTCTAATCAAGTTAGGAATTGGAGAGAAATTGTGTTAAGTTCCAAGAATTGTAAAAAGTTTGGTTGGACGCATAAGGCAACCTAAAAACCACTTGTTAGTATTTTCATTCCATCTCCTTAGGAAAGGAAGTCTTCAAAAGGGTCCGGTGAGAACTCATTAGGCTGGTCAAACAATAAGATTCATCCAAAAACATGGAAAGTCAGTTGATTAGTCATAAAATTTATCAATCATGCCAGTAAGCTAACCAAATGCGACTCTGAACTTCACTAAATGTGACTTTACTTCCTAAATATGATCCAGGAATCACTAAATGTGATCAAAGATCCTAAATGAGATCATGTATACTAAATGCGATCAGGAATTAACTAGATGCGAGCCTTTACCAAAAAAGATTTAGGATTTACCGGATGTGATGCAGGATTTCTCAGGTGTGAGCTTCTTTCTGAGATGCGATCCTTTTCTTCCAAATGTGATCCTTTTCTTCCAAATGTGATTCTGGACCCAAAAACAAAGTCAATTGATAATCAATTAGCTCAAAAATGGTTAGAAATATGGGGCTAGGCCCCACGGTGGGAACCATAAATGTGTGTGTGAATTATGTACCTACAAGCTACAACACAACACTTCAATATGTCATTGCATCAATGGTTAGAAATATGGAAATCAATTTAAAAACATAATAAAATCATGGAAATTGACATATTGCTTCCTATCTAGAAAGAGTATTATTTAAGCTATAAATTGCCCTCAAATTATGTATTAAATTAGTGACACATTCAGTCCTAGAATGGAAGATTCATTGAGAAATTGAATCTATCTAACATGCAATTCATGCTAGAAATGATGCAAGTATTCTTTAAAGCACAAATGGAAAATTTATCTAATTAGCTATTGAAACCATGAAACAAAATAACAGCATAAGAATGCAATCAAAATTCTAAAATTTGGGGCCTATTGAGCTCAAAATTCAATCATTTTATGGAGGAATTTGAGAAATGAGTGGTTGAGATCAACTTGTGAGGAGAGGTGAGGATTGAATCTTTTGTGATCCATATGGTGGATTGATTTTCCATGTGTAAGTGATGAGTTGTATTTAGAGATTTTATTTAATTCCATTTTAATTAATTACTTTAGCCAAGGATTTAATTGGGTTGATTTGATTTAAATAGGCCAAGGTAATTAATGTGAGGTAGCGAAGAAATCACTATGATTTTTTGAGATTAATTTAATTTTTGATGAACTATGCCAATAATCGAATAGTTGGATTAACATAATTGAGGGTATGATCACATTTAGGCAAAATAGGGTATCTAGTTAGAGTAGACCAAATTAGGGTGGTTACACATAGTAGAATTTTTTATCAGACGAAGCAATCAGAAGAATTATTTTCTTAATTCTAGCTTCAATGTTGTAAGTTAGTGAGTGGAGCAAGATGTTGGAAGGTCTGATGAGAAGAATATATTATAGAGAAGAATTCATGCATGTAGAAGAAGCATGTTGAATATATTTACTATGTTGACCCAAATTTATAGAAGGTTTCATGATGATTTGTATAGGTAACCAAGTTGCAGAAGGTGACTCGCAGTCAGACTGAGAGACTTCTCCAATAGGAAGACAAAAAGAGGTTCAGTGTACTCAACAGAGTGAGAATTTTATTGAGAAAACCTAAGAGTGTGTTGGAGACATACTCAAGTGTCTTCAAATCAAATGGTTTTTACTTTAGAGGTCCACAAGGTATAATCTTATGATCTTAGAGTATTGTTGACAATGTTCCTCAAGTATATGGAAACGTTTTGGAAAATCCAATGGTTGTGATGGATTTGAATGATTGAGTGTTTTTCATTATGATATAGGATGTTCTTGAAGTATGTGTTTGATGAATTGGTGATACAAATGGATCCAAAGGATCAAATTGGTGGATTTTTTAGTCAATAGTAATATTTTTATTATTGTTCATGTTCTTGGCTGACTTAGTTGGTAAATCATGTTGCACAAGTGCCAAATCATGAAATATCAGATAGTTATGATCTCCATATGGTAGTTATAAGTGGTGGCCATGATTTAGAGGTCAGAGATAGATTTAAATCAAGAAATTTTGTGCGTTGATTGAAGAAATGGTGAATTAGGTTTTTGTTGACCTAGTACTTGATATAAAATGATGAATTAGGGGAAATTCAAGGTGTCAATCATGAATTCAGATTCTAGAGGTTGCTAGTGAAGGGAAAGCCTAATTAAGTGGGAACCAAAAGTGTTTTGAAAAGGGATTGAATATATATCTACATTGTGATACATCAAAGTTGTATCAAACATGAGGTAAATGTCACTTACATAGTTCACAAAATTTGTATGGATCATTGAAGTGATAAGATTATAATGCAGGGAGAATTCCTTAGGGTTTTAGCCCATGGATTTTTATTTAAGTAGTGAGCTCTAGGAATTGAGACTAAATGCATTTGAATTCACCATATATTGTAATAAGGTTATACTTCTAACAAGGTATTTTCTTATTGTGGGTAATAAGCCCCACCATGATGTTGCCCTACCAAGGTTTCCATGATAAAAATATTATGTCAAATTGTGTGGATGTGTTTCTTATTTGTATATGCATCATGTTTTATAATCTATTTATTTAGATTGGATTCAAGGGTACACAAGTTATAGGGTTTTGAGGTTCAAGGGTTTGAATTTTAAGTTTTTGGGTAGCAACTAATTCACCCCTTTCGCCTCTTAGTTGTTCTTTTCCATAATATTAATAATTGGTATTAGAGTCTTGGTCCATTGAAGAAAGCCTAACAACTTGAGGGAGATCAATTGTGGAAACTTGTAAGAAGGACATACATAGATCAAATAAAATTAAGAGATAATTAAAAAAATATCAAGATGTGAGAAGGAAAGGAGGGAACTTATGAATGAACTTGAAAAAGAACAAAGAGAGATTCAAAAGTTGGAGGCATTGATTGCTATGAGGGGACCTGTAGTTTCAAATGGTATATCTAATAATACTAATGAAAACAATGGTGAAATCACATTTGATTAGATATTAAAGAAGAAGATACCGAGTCCATAAATCCCATGTCCACTAGTTCATGTGTTGAGAAAGAAGAAAAGGTACTAAGTCTATTAATTTCAAGCTCACTAGCTCTTTCATTTCAATAAAGGAAGATGATTGCAAACTTGTACACTCTATGCTTTCTTCTTCTACTAATTATATTGTCAAAAAAAGGGGGCCCTTGCTGCACAAATTATCAAAAAGGATGAATAGGCAATAGACATTGGATACTCTCACCACATGACTGGTGAGAAAAGTAAATTTGTGAGTTTTGAGAAATTTGATGGAGGTATGGTAAGATGGGTAGATAATACTAGAGGTATGATTAGAGGTAGAGAATTTGTTTCTCTAGATGGAAAGAATAATGCAAATTTTGTGTTGTATGTGAAAGGTTTGAGACATAATCTTCTTAGTGTAGGACAATTGATGAACAAAACATATGGCCTGTATTTCAAGAACACAAGATGCAAGATCATAGATAACTTTGGAAAAGAGATTGCAATAGGATCCAAGACAAGAGGCAATGCATTTCATCTGAGAAGTGGATTCATTTCTCAAGATAATGAAAGATGACCATGACACAAGAGGCTATGTCATATAAATTTAGATAATATTGTGGCTATAATCTCTACTTCTATTGTCATAAACCTTCATAGATTGAAGAATCCTACCAATACTATTTCTAAGGAATTTTAGTTAGGTAAGCCACCAAGAACTACCTTTAGATCTAAAAAAGATGAAAAATCAAATGGAATATTAAATATGTTAGAATAACTAAGAGGGGGTGAATTAGTTAGAATCAGTTAACTCCCAATTAATCTACAGTCCCAAATTATCCTAGATGTATGTCAAAAAATTTCAATTATAAAACTCAGCTTGGTGAAATATAAATTGTGATCTCAAAACTTACTCTTAAGTTATTTATTGAGTATCAATAAATTAATATTGTGATTACCAATCAAATGAAAGATAATGTAATGTGTAAATTAGAATAACAATCCACAACAATCATACACATTGACACATAGATTTTTAATGCGGAAACCCTGCTAAGGGAAAAATCACCTAGGACCGGTAACCACAAAATATTTCACTCTTACGAAGTGAGCTCGATTAAGAGCCAACCCTATTAAAGGTTACAATGCACACTATTAAATGTGAACTAGTTAGAGGATTTATAACTAATGTTTCTCTCTTGACCATGCATTCACTATGGGGTCATCAAGAAAACACTCAACATTCATTAGAATGCCATAATAAGGATTGTCACATCCTACTCAGTTAAGAGATTTATCTATGACAATGGTTAAACAGATATAGCAATGATCTTATTCAAATACAACTATAATTTACAGATTTTCAGATCTATGCTAAGTATATAGTACCTCTAATAAATTTGTTCACTTTAGTTCATCTGATTCTCCATACTCTATTCTTCTCTCTAGATGCTCTTTCTTCTATTTCTCGGTGATGTCTGCAAAAATACTCGGTTCTCTCTTTAACCAGTTTGATCAGTCATGCATAAAATTTGCATGTATGCCCATCAAGAATCGTTACACCCACACACATGATTCATAATCAATCTCTTGTCTCTTATATATACATCATAGCTCATTTAAGTTTCATCCTCCAGAATTATCTTCTTAATATCCATCGTTGATTTTCCTGCTTAAACCATCCTCAACAGTTGTGTTAAAAACACATTTGAATCTTTGTCATCTGATCTTCCTTGAATTTTAATATCTGCTAGATCTCCATAACAAACTTTATCTTTTACCTTGAAATCATCAATTTCCATCTCAACATCTTAGTTGGCCTCGGTTTGATATAATTTCTCGGTCAATATTGCGTCAGCGATCTCTTGCTTGGTTAACACTGTGCTCGGTATACACTATAATAGCTCAGTGTTCATTGTTACTCGGTGTATACAGAACTCTTCATTTACCAACCACATAAACTTTGTTTTCTCTAGATCTTCAATCCATAGAAGATGTTTGCTATCATAATGATACTCAAATAGGTTTACATCAATGATAATACATTAACTGATAATGTTTATCATCACATTTGCAGCTCCGTTGAATATCAACAAATGACATCAAACATACAATCAGTTGTAGTTCATCAATCTCTCCCTTTGGCATTGATGGCAACACAATATGAAATATGGCATGGAATACCAAACTATCATTCTACAACTACAAAAATGCTTAAGCTCTCCCTATCTTGAATATATAACATGTGTTAGCATTTCAAAACTCACCATGTAGTCTCTTCCTGCAGATTTGAGTCTTATGTTCTTGATCTCTGTAGATAGATATGTCATTTCTCTCTCTGATATTTATCTCACTTTGATGGGTAGATATTTCAGTGATCATCCTCTGTCTTAATACTTCATTGGTTGATATTTCTCTCCCTTTGAGAGCAATGCCAAAAAGTTAAAATTTATCTCTTCAGTAGCCAAAAAATATCTTTGGTGTTCGGTGCAATAAGTACCTTACAGTGTACTGATATATTTGTTATAGTCTAGTTCAGCTTTGCATCAATATGATTGATATTCTGATTTCATGTAGGTTGATACAACCTCCTAGCTAGCTTAGTGACCAATAGAAAAGGGACTAACCCCCAGTCTACCTTTCAAGTACTCAAATGTATCCTTTGGTAAGGGTTTAGTGAATATGTCTGCAAGTTGTTCCTTTGATTTTACATATTCTAGTATCACTTGTTTCTCTTGTACTTGTTCCCTCAAATATATATATATATATATATATA
>MU228518.1:76245-100720 GCA_018584345.1 Thuja plicata | reverse complement strand
AGTACAAGTGGCTCCGGTTTTGAAATCTCCAGATTATTTGAAGCCTTTTTCTTTGTTTTCATTTGCATCATTTTATATAATTGCTGCTATTTTGTTACAAAAAGATGAACAAGGATTTGAACATCCAATTGATTTTTACAATAAATCCTTGCAAGTTGTAGAGCTTAATTATGAAATAATGGAAAAGCAGGCTTATGCCTTGGTAAAAGCTATGAAATATTTCAGGCCATACTTGGTTTGTGCTAATTTACAGGCTTATGTTCCTCATTTAGTAGTGAAAGATATCCTTACACAGTCAAAGGTAACTGGTAAGAGATGTAAATGGATCACCAGAATTCAAGAATTTAACCTAGAAAACCATATTACAAAATTGAAAAGAGGAAAAGGTTTGGAAAAGCTTATGATAGAAGAAAACTTGGATCTAGTATAGACAAATCAGACAGAAGTGCATGATCAAACTATTACAAGCATAGTAAGGAAACCATTATATACTGATATTGTTTTCTTTCTCAAAAATGCTAAATGTCATAATCATTTGTCAGAGAATCAGAAAAGAAGTCTGAGATTGCAAACTCAAAGATATACTTTGATCCAAGGTGACTTGTTTTGGAAAGATAAGAATGGTGTACTATTTTTATGCCTTGACAAATACCAAGCCGAGAAATTTCTGAGTGAAATGCATGAAAGAGAATGTGGGGGTCATTTTTCTGCTAAGACTACTGCCCACAATATTTTAAGGGCTGGGTATTATTGGCATACTTTATTCAAAGATACTTATGAACATGTTAGGAAATGTGAGCCTTGTCAAAGGTTCTCCAATAAACTAAAGTTTTTAAGGGCTCTGTTGCTAAATCCAATAAGTACCGAAGCTCCTTTTACTATGTGGGGAATAGATTTTATTGGTGAATTTCAAGAGAAATCTATTGGAGCACACAGTTGGATATTAGTTTCCACAGATTATTTTACTAAGTGGATTGAAGCCATCCCTACAAAGAAAGCAACAAGCAGGGTAGTTATTGAATTTCTCATGGAAAATATTATAACCAGATTTGGTGTACCTACAAAGTTAGTAATGGACAATGCCATGAGTTTCAGATCAGAAGAAATGACAAGTTTCTATGAAAAATATGGGATTAAAATATCATATTCATCCCCATATCATCCACAGGATAATGGACAAGGTGAGTCTAGTAATAAGAATATATTGAAAATACTAAAAAGGACTCTTGAAAAGAATAAAAGAACATGGCATACTAAGCTTAAACTAGCACTTTGGGCTGACAGAGTAACAGTAAAAAAAGAAATTGGTAAGTCTCCATTTGAGCTGGTGTATGGTTTACATGCAAGATTTCCCATTAACAATTTATTTCCATTATGTCAATTTATACAAGAAGAACATTTAGATGTTTCTGATAATATGCAGAATAGAATGATTCAGTTGATAGAATTGGATGAAGGAAGGAGAAATAGTCAAAAGGAAAACATGAAATTACAGCAAAAGATGAAGTATCTTTTTGATAAAAGGGTTACTAAGAGAAAATTCCAATCTGGTGACCTAGTGCTCCAATGGAATGCAAGAGCAGAGGATAAAGGCAAACATAAGAAGTTTGAGTCTTTGTGGCTAGGGCCATTTATTGTTTCAATTTTTTTTGGAAAAGACTCTTACTTATTGAAGAACATAGAGGAAGAAAATTTTGAGTTGTCTATGCATGGGCAATTCCTAAAACCCTTTTTCAACTGAAAATCAAAACTTTATGCACAAGTAAGTATGTATCATACTGTGAATACTTTCATGTAAATGTTGTAAATACTTCCCTTCTATTTTAGGTTTTAGTTGGCATTCTTATCATTTTTGAAAGGTCTGCAACCAGAGATTCAGTGGTTCTTTGCCATAAACTATGTTTAGTCAATCCTCAGGTAGAGCCATTGTTGGTTGTGTTCCTATTTTTTTTGGTTTGCCCCAAAATTTTGTGGCTTCATGCCAATTTCTATAGAAAATCAAAAGATATGTCTCATTTTTGAAAAAGCCCTGTGAAAGTTTTGTGTTGTTAGGTAAAAATCCATTTGAGTAGTGCAAAAAACCAGAACCCTAAGCTGTTTCCTAAGTCAAAATGCAAAAAATCCCTAAAATGTCAATCGAGTTTCTAATTTTGCATTACCTTTTTAAGACACTTAAGTCATGTGCATTTTTTAATGGTCACCTAGTCGCTTGCTCCTAGAAGCATATTCCATTTTATTCAGAGACTTGGTGATTAACTGTTGTCGGGATGTCTCAGAAAGAAAAAAAAATATTCCTTATTTTTTATGAGACTTGGAAAAACCCTTCAGTTGCGATGTCTCCCAATGTAGAAACATGTCATCAGGCATTAGTTAAACAAGTTGTTAAGTCGTGGTGTCACGCAAAGAACCCAACACTTGGTGATTTTTTATGAGACTTAGCGATTGCTTCAGTCGTGGAGTCTCCAAGTAAAATGATAGTTAAGTGAAAGATACTGAGACTTCATGACAAACCGCAAGGTGTTTAGAGTATATGGCAGTCGGGTGGTCGCTAGTTTAAAATGCTAAGTCAGCTTTTTAATTAGCGATTCAGCGACAAACAATTGAAAGAGACACGTGTCCACAATGAGTAGAATAAAGGTATAGTCACATGGTCTCCCAAAAGGATTAATTCATTTTTTGATTAAGAGACTAAAAGATATAAAGTGATATATTGTCGCATAGTCTCCAAATGATTTAAGGATTTTAAAATATATTCAGCGACTTAGCAAAGCTGTCAGATGTAGAATGGAAAAGATCAACAGTAGTCGGTGAGTCTCCATAAAATTTGCATGAGAGTAGAAAGTGCTCATGACAATTAGATAACCTTTAGTCGCATAGTCTATAAATCTAAATCAAAGGGTAAATGTTAGTTGCGGGGTCTCGTAAAGAAAAATAGACACTCAACGACTTAGCAATAATAGTTAAGAGTAAAAGGTAACCTTTAAGTCGTGGGGTCTCCAAATAAACTATGGGTTAAGCATTTCATCTAGCGACTTTGATTCATGCAGTCGTGTGATCGCTAGAAGTGAACTATGGTTAACTAAGTAAAGAAAATCACATAGTCGCTAGATCTCCAGGAGGATTGGGAGTTAAGAAATTTACTTAGAGACAAAGAGACACTGCACAGTCGCTGAATATGAAAAATGATAAAAGGCGGCAGTTGCTGACATGACAACGTGGATATTTAATGTCCAATGAGAATCCAGAAGAGTAATTGTTGTATAAAAAGGGTAGCTGAGATGTCTAACAAAGAACCAATCATATGAAGACATGTCATCCTCTTCAAATTTTATAAGGGTTTTTATGAACACACACTCATATGAATTTGATTTCCTATCACACACATGAACTACGGCTAGGATTTCAATCAATTCCACAGCATGTTAACTTGAAAGAAAAATTGATTTTCTTTCTAATGATGAGCTATGTACTTGGGAGAGTTGCCATAAAGAGTTGTTCACAGGTTCATTTTCACTTATCATACATCCAGAATTGCAAAGCAAAAAATTGCTAGGTCTTTGTCTTCAAGAGGCAAAAATTGGTCATTTGTAGGATAATAGCTTTTTGAAATGCTAGTAGTGCACTGAGAAGAGTAGTGAGTTCTGAGAGGAGATTTGTTTCAATATCAATAAAAGAGTAGGAGAAAATAGAGCAAGATGAGTAAAGCAGTTAGTGTGGCTTCTACCAGCACAAAAAAGTGATGAAGTCGATGATGATGTTAAAGGGAAGAGGAACTTCTCTGATGAATTCTTGAAGTTGTTGCTAGGGTCCACCCAGAACAAGAGGGAAATTGCAAATTTATTGGCAGATGACTACTGTGAGATCAGAGACACTCGCACTCCAGGATCCATAGGTCTTTCTCTATACAATTATTTTTATAATAATTCTGATAAGGCCATCCCAGTTTTAAACCCTTGGACTTGTGGTCTTGCTAGGTTAATTGTCCCTGATGTCTATATAGATGTAGACTTGTTTCTAGGTCTTGCCAGCCACTATGAGGCTTTGTCTAGGACAATTAAGAAAAATGATGGTACTGCCTTATTGATGTTAAATAGGAATTCATTCATGCAAGCCTTTGGCCTATACAGTACCATGTCTACCTAGATAAATATTACTAACCAAGAGGAGAGGTATAGGTTAAAACCCGGTGTTGCTAGGGGCTTATTACAGAAGCATATGCTTAAGGAGGTTAGGAACCATCTTACTCCTATACTTGGGACTGCACCCTATTTCTTTAAGGACTTACATTTCTATATTAAGTATATTGCCTATGCTTTATGTAGAGTGTTAGGAATAGATTGAGGAGCAAAGAAAATAAATGTTGGAATTTTGATGATGGTACTAGATTTGCAAGAGGTGCATTCTAGCACCAGTTATAACTACATACGGTACATTATTAAAAAAATGCATGAGGGATTTGTAGCTATGTAGAAAAAGATGAAGGATCCCAAAGAGAAGGAACCTAGGTTCTTTCATTATTCAATCCTGATGAATTTGTTATTGCATTTTAACTATGGGATTATGAATGTGAACAACTTGAATCCTCAGAGGATTTTCCAAGACAGACCTAATCCTATTTAGTTTTGGGTTAGGATATGGAATTATACATCCAAGGATTGTGACTTTTGTGCATTTGAAAATTGGTTTGTATATCCATTAATGCAGAGCATGGGTATCAGTAAAACTAGACTCCTAGTGAAGGTCCTGTAGTTGTTGAGACCTTGTGAGTATGTGGACAAATGGTAGGGTGATCACAACTGGGGAGACTTCTTTTTAAAAGAAAAATTTACCATAATTAGGGTATATAGATGCACACATCCACCTCATGTCCTACCCTATCATGTGCCATCTAGAGTTGCTGCCACGGAATTCATCTGGCAACTATTGTTGACAGATAATGAACATTTTGCACCACATAGGAAGGGGACCTTAACCCCTAAAGAATTTAAAATCTTTAACTTTACTATTGGTAAGGGTGCTATTGATTAGGTGAGCTCATGGTTGGAAAGCTGCAAGATGAGGGTAGCATCATATAGATACATTGACGCAGAGGGATTCATTCCAAGAGCTAGGAAACTCTTGACTCCTACCATCCCCAATAAAAATGTTCATGGTTTTTGTGTGGAGGAGGATGCCACAAGAAATCTCCTTGATGAAGATGAGATAAGGACAAGAAGAGAAAGGATTCAGGAGTTACTGAATTTAGAGAAGTAGATAAGGAGAAATGGATTGTCATTTGGAGGGTTTTACCCTGACTTATCTTATTTTGATGAGATCAAAGCCATGCTTAACAATTTTTATGTACTATGTGAGCAGTTGGATAATGTGCTAGATACAAAGAAAGGAGATAAGTAGCCTAAATATTCAGAGTCTGAATATGAGAGTGATAGTCATGGGGATTATGCCCGTCTACCTCAGTATGATCAACCTCAATAGAATGTTGTAGAGGCAACACAAGTACAGGAGGAACAAGGCCACATCATTAACATAACTGAGGTTTCACAACCAGATGATGTAGAAGAGCCTGCCACTAAAAGGCAAAAGGGTGACCCTGGTCAAACTTCCTCTATTACAAGAGAGAAGAAAGGAGATAGAACAAGTGCCCTCATCCCTGGAAATAGATTATATGATCATAATTTGAGGAAAATAATTAGATACGGGAAGAAGCAACAACTTGATGAGGAAGAAAATATAAAATTGCCTCTTAAGGCATGCATTAATGAAAGGTTGTTGCATCTGTAGTAGTTTTTAATTGATGACAACTTTATTAGGACTGATGAGTTCAAAGATTTTTTGAGGTGGCATAATAAAGAACAAATAAGGGCACAATTGAAGTTAGATGGAGAGGAGGCAGTTACATATGAGGCTTTGTTAGCTCTACAGGCCTATGACCCTGACAGTGAGGATGTCTCTCCAGATGACACAAGGAAAATGGTTTTGAACAGTGGCACTTTGCTTGTTGAGGGCTTGGACTTAGCCTTAGCTTGCATTATTAATCAGATTAGGAAGCAGCCAGACCTCAAATTAGCCAGTGAAATTCAGATGGGCGACATGATAAAGGGATTTGGATATAGTCCAATGTCACAAGCCTTTTCCATGTGGAGCTTATGTCCAAAGGACCAGAAGCCTCAACTAGTAAATATTGAAGAGAGCATGGTGGGGAACCAAATGGTATGGACTGTATAGAACACTGGAGATCTTGAAATTTCTCAGATCATGACTCATTGGGCACACTTGAATAAAGAAAATCCAAAACAATTGTCTGAGAAGTGTAGCATTTTGATTGAGGAAACCAGTGCCCTAGCAAAGGATAGGGAATTGTGCCACATAAAGATACATCAGCAAGATAAGGTAATTGTTGAATTACTAAAGCAACTAGAAGAAAAACCTAAAGTAGTTTATGTTCCTTCAGAACAACCTTTACAGATAGAAGAGAAAGAAAAATTAGAGGAAGTGGTTGAGATAGAAGATATGGGAAAAAAGAATAATAGGGTAGCCCTAAATGCATTAAGATGCATTGTACAACATAGGGTTGATATACTCAAGGATAAGACAGATGTTATCCTAAATTCTTATAATAAATTTCCCACCTTGCATACAGAAGTGACATGGTACATTGATATTTTGAGCCCTTATTTTGTTACTTGGTCTCCTAGGGTCCAAACATTTGAAAAGCTTGCCTCTTTGCAGCCACATAGATTAGATTTACCTGAGATTGTGACAGAGGTGGAGGATGAGTTCAAAAAGGTTAATATAACCTTATCTTTCTTTAAAGGTAAGCTAAAACAGATTGAGGGTAAGTAATAATCCTATTTTCTCAGGAGTTTAATAGATTTGTTCCTCCATTGAAATGAGAAGATGATCAAGTTAAAGCATTGGAGGCTTAGAGGAATGAATTTGATAGTAGAATGCCAAGCAATGAGGCATTTATTTCAGGATTTGATTTAGATTTGGAAGGATTCAATAAGATCTTGGATGAAGCCTTCAAGGAAGAAACTGACATGAATAAGTTTTTAATGGATGTTAAAAGCATCACAGATGTCAGATTGGAAAGACAGAAGGTGCAACTATAGAGTACATAGAGCTTTAAATGGCCTACAAAGGATGAAGTGATAGCATGGGACTTGTTGACCAAGCCTTAGAAGAAGAAGTCTATGGTAGTAGAGGAGGAAATCCTAGATGAAGAATGAAGGGAAACACCTTGCGCCTGATCATTGAGCACAAGGAGGTTAGTTATTACTAAAGATAAGTGTAAATTATCCTTTTATGGTGATCACTTAGTCACATAATAAATATCAGATGCTATCCTGAATACTATCAGACAAAGGTGCCAGATTCTAGAAGAAGACAAAGAATATTAGATTTCATCCCTTGTTTTTGTCTCTCCACCGCTTCTACATTCTCATTCTTTGTCTTTTCTGTACTTTTAGGGTTAGGTTCCTTAAACCATTTGAAGCTTGTTTCATCCTAATGTTAAGGATTCCAAGATGGTTAAGGACCTATAAATAGATAAAGTTTTGTAATTGTAAAAGAGATGAAAATATATTGAGAATCAGACTTTCTAGATTTGTGTCTGTGTCTTCAAGCTGTTTTGAGATTTTTATGTATTGAAGCAGAAACATATGAATATAAATACAGTGCAACTTTACTCTATCTTATTGTTGTCTCTTTACTTGTTGTGTATGCTCTTTTATGTTTAAATCTATAAGGCATTTTTAAGCATATTGGTTACAAGGTTGCTATTAAATTGCTTGCAAGTTTATTTCGAGGAAAGAACTAAGTTTTGTGAGTAATTTTAGGGAGCATAACAAATTTAAGGATTTGATACAATATTGTAGAGGTGACAGGATATTTTGTAAGGAATTTTACCTGAGTTGCATGTAGGTTCTAAGGCAGCTTACAGTATTTTGTTTTGTTTTTCTGTTGATCTTCATTTATTGATCATATAAGCCCAAGGATAGGCACTGGTCTAGGAATTGTTCTGGTAATCTGTCATCATCCAAATATTCATTATCATCTAAACCAATTACTTTCAGAATAATTGTATAAAATCAATTGTACTAATAAGAGATTACAGTTGAAGTTTGTTGATTTCTTAAAGAGTAAATCAATAGGTTATTCCTCCTAAATTCACAAGAATTATAAAAGGAAAGAAAGATGAAATTCCCTATTATGTTGTTGTCTGCTATCACTAAGATATTGATTTGGATTGTCAAGCTTTTTCTCAGAATAGTCATAGTTATTTGCATTGTTATATACATGTCCATATAAAAACAAAGCATTCAACACATAAGTAAAATCCACTCTAAAGATACTGTCAAGTCAGTAATGAGTCATAGGTAAGACCTTCTTGAGTCAGTATATCTCAAAAAATAAGGAGGTGATAATAGGTATCCCCATTGTTATCAAAATACCTCATCAATTAGTGTTTTCTCTTGCTTGAGTCAGAATATCAAGGGCATTGGGATTCATAGAGCTATTTAAGTATTCAAGCATCTTTAGAGGCCCTACAAGAAAAAACCCTAACACTAAGTCCAATTCCAACTCTTGTCTAAGAGTTTTAATCCTTTTTCTTCACCTTGAAAGAATAATACCTTTTAGTTAGTTCAATTCTTCACTTCTCCTACTACACTTAGAGGGATCTAAGTGCCAACTCCACTCTAGGTTTCATGATTCATTTCAGGGGTCTTAAGCATGTTGTAATTCATGCATATGTTCCTATTTGATTCCATTTTTATGGATCTCATTGCTATTACTAGTCAAGTTCAGACTTTGTTCTCCAAGAGACCTAATTGGGTTTATTTCCTTGTAGCCTTTTATAGTGACCTTTTCCTATTTCTTTAAAAAATTTCACAAAGAAGTTGAAAATCCAATCCCACATTCACACAACCTTTACCATTTTACAAATTATTTTGTAGGTTTTATTCTCCTAGACCCTCCGTACATAGGTTTCCTACAATATAGGTCCAATAGGGCCAATAGGCCTAATTTCTAGGACTGTCTACAACATAGTTTAAAACTTGCTCAAAACTTGGTCTCATAGATTGGTATGAACAGAATCCTTATATTAGGTCAAGATATGACCATACCCTATCTGGACCTATACTTGGCCCATACAATACTTCTCTACCCTGCAAGAAATCTTCAATTCTTCAGCACTAAACCTCTAACTGGGCATTGTCTGCTCACCTAGGGCTGAGTAGTAAAAATAGCTCTCCATCTTCCTAAGACCCCTAATCCTAAAAATATATACACTACTAAATCCCCAAACATATCCATCCATCCTTATGTGTTTCCCATGGCTATATTTCATGGGGGAGCCGTGAATCGACTGGCTGGTCATGAAAGGACCAGTGAGCACACTAAACACAAAACAATTTAGCTAAGACCTTAGACTAACTAAAAAAAATTAACTTACTGAATGAAATATTCTTGTAATTATCCTTTGAACAAAAAAAAATCATTATTTCAAAGCTTTCAATCCATTAGATGGCACTGGCACAATGAAATGCTCAAATTTTTTGAATACAAAGTTGGAAAGCTACTATTCAATATTCAAAACTCATTACAATGCATGACTCCCCCTAAGATTCAAGTCTTGGGTAACATTATATGCCATCTCCATGATTCTAGGGACTGTTGGTTGATTCCCCACTCCTAGTTTCAAGGGAATCCTATGTAAATGAGTTGCATGTAACATTTGCAATTATTGCAAATGTTGTCATAGCAACTTTTTAGCAACTTTTGGCATCTTTTCCATTATGCCTCCTCCCTAAATTTTAGGACCTCTAACCTCTTCATTTCAAGGATCCAAGATCATTCATGACCTTATGGCATCTCTATGACATCTTTGTTGTGTTTAAGACACATTGAAGACTCTAACTCAAACTCCTAACACTAAGAAATTTAAAAACTACTAACAATGGCTAATTTTGTGACCTTAGTCCTAATGACTAAGTCACCTAGCCCACATTGTAATGACCTTCTAAGGTCTAAAAACAAACCTATCTATCTTGACTTGGCCAATATCAAGTACAAGCCAAAACATCCTAACTATGGAGGTTAGCCTAGGTGTGCTCCTGCACCATCCTCCCCAAAACAAAAAGTTCAATCCACCCTTGGATTCAGGATGCTTGGATCGATCTCTGTCTTCTTGAACTCTGATTCTTTTACCCATACTGCATCAACATTGTTTGGACCATGCTTCTTTAACAAGTGTTCCTTGTATTCTTTTGTTATATTCTTCTTGTAGATTCTAGTATCCAATACACTGTCAGCTCCTCTGACTGTAGTAGGGGATAATTGGAGATCTTCCAAATCTATCATCACTTCTTTGAGACTCTAATCCATGTCTTGTTGTGGTCCTTGGTAATGGACTAAGTCTGCAATATTAAAAATAGGTAACAGTCCATTGTCTTCCAGGAGCTCAACTCTAAATGCATTATCACCATACTTAGCTAAGATAGGGCATAGACCTATCCTTCTCATCTACAACTAGTGAGGGACTCCCTTTTGAAGTCTTGATTTGTTAAGATGCACCATGACCAAGTCACCCACATTGAACTGAACTGTTCTTCTACTCTCATCAACCTTGGCTTTATGTTTCATGTTGTTGTGTATCAAAGTCTTCTTGACTGTATCATGTATCTCTTGCATTGCATAGGAAAAATCATCTGCATATACACTTTCCTTGACTCCATCCTTCAAGTCTCTCAACTCATAGACTCCTCTAGGATGCAATCCATAGACTATCTCAAAGGGGCTCTTCCCTGTTGACCTGTTGATGGTGTCATTGTAAGCATACTCAGCTTGTCCAATCAATTGATCCCAATGTTGTCCATATTCCTTGGTCAAGCATCTTAGTAAATTTACAAGGCTCCTATTCACCACTTCGGTCTGGCCATCAGTTTGGGGATGGTATGCAAACCCAAAGGATAAATTTGTGCCCAATCTTTGCCAAAGAGTCTTCCAAAAATGAATCATAAATTTAGTGTCTATCTGACACAATCCTCATAGGCCACCCATGGATTCTTACTATCTCTTTGAAGAAGAGAGAGGCTATTTGGCTGGCATCATTAGTGGTCTTGCATGGCACAAAGTGAGCCATCTTGCTAAATCTGTCCATAACTACATGTACACTATCCATGCCTTGTCTTTTCTTGGGTAACCCAACTAAAAAATCCATGCTCAAGCATTCACATAGCCTAGTGGGAATAGGTAGTGGCTGATAAAGGCCTACATTTGAAGAAGTACCTTTTTCTCTTTAATATACAATACAACTTTCCACATACCTCCTAACATAAAGATTCATCATTGGCCAATAATAGAAACTTTGAACAAGTTCTTTGGTCTTAGTGATCCCAAAGTGACCACTCAATGCACCATTGTGCTTTCCTTGGATTAAGTTCTCCCTAATAGACCCTCTAGGGATACACAACTGATTTTCCTTAAAAATTAGGTTCCTTTGCAAAGTGTATTCAACATACTTTCTATGAAAATGATTCTTGTATTTATCACATACCTTATAAATGTCTACAAAGTCTTCATCATCAGCATATAGATCCTTGAAATGATCTATTCCCATACTCTTCAACTGAATTTCTTGAATTGTGAGAGCTCTTCTAGACAATGCATCTACCACTTTATTGAGGACACCTTTCTTGTGTTTGATATTAAAGGTATAAGCTTGTAGGTACTCAGCCCACTTCATGTTCTTGTGACTTAACTTTTCTTGTGAATTCAAGAAACTTAAAGCTTGATTATCTAAGTAGACTATGAACTCCTTGGAGAGTAAATAGTGTCTCCATTTCCTTAAAGCCTGAACCAATGCATACATTTCAAGGTCATAAGAAGAATAATTCTTCTTAGCTTCACTCAACTTCTCTGAATGAAATGCTACTGGTCTGCCCTCTTGGCTTAGGACAGCTCCAATAGCCACATTGCTTGCATCACACTCAATGGTGAAAAGATTCTCAAGGCTTGGCAAGAATAAGCTAGTTTGGGTAGAAATATTTTCTTTCAATAACTCAAAGCTCTTAGTGTCTTGTTCATATCATATGAACTTAGTCTTCATTCCTCCTTTGATTGTGTCCAACATAGGATCACAAATAGCACTAAACTACCTTATAAACTTCCTATAATACTGAGCAAGGCCATGAAAACTTCTTACCTTTGTTGTTGTCCTTGGAGTAGGCCAATTCATAATGGCTTCCACTTTACTTTTCTCCATTTTTAGATTGTCATGAGAGAGAACAAACCCAAGGTACACTAGCTCTATTTTGATGAACTCACATTTCTCCAAGTTAATCATAAACTTCTCTTCATGTAGCTTCTTGAAGACAGTCTTAAGGTGTTGAAGATGCTCCTCTCTTGTCCTACTATAAATCAGTATATCATCAAGATATACTACTACAAATTTTCCAATGTAGTCTTTGAGGACTTCATTCATGAGCCTCACGAATGTAGAGGGGGCATTAGATAGCCCAAATGACATGACAAGACATTCATAAAAATCTTCATTGGTTTTGAAGGTTGTCTTCTATTCATCTCCCTCATGTCTCCTAATTTGGTGATACCCACTCTTCAAGTCTAGCTTGCTATAGTACTTGGCTTCACCTAGACAATCCATTAGGTCCTCAATCCTAGGTATGGGGAACCTATACCTAATGGTTATCCTATTTATGGCTCTTGAATTAGTACAAATCCTTCATGTTTCTCCTTTCTTTGGTGCTAGGACGGTGGGTACAACACAAGGGCTAATGCTTTTCTTGATAAGGCCTTGGTTAAGGAGTTCTTCTATTTGCCTAGCAATCTCCTCATTTTTTTGAGGGGTCATCTTGTAAGCTACCTTATTAGGTAGGGTAACTATGGGTATGAAGTCTATCCTATGACTTATGGCTCTTATAGGGGGTAATGTTGCTGGTTTTTCATCACTTACTATGCCTTCATAAGTCCGTAACATGCTTTGTATCTCCTTAGGTATCTCTAATTTCTTGTCTCCTTTTTCTTCATTCTTTTCTATTGGCCTTAGCACCAGTGCATATCCAACTACTTCTCCTTCTTCCATGGCTTCTATGAATTATTTTTCACCCACCATAAGCACATTACGACTTGTTGTCTTCACATCTACATCCTCTAATAATGATTGGATTTTGAAATTTACTTTGTCGTTCTTGAATGTATAGGAGTTCTTCACTCCATCATGGAAATCTTGGCTATCAAATTTCCATGGCTTTCCTAGGAGCAAGTGACATGCATCCATAGGCAGTACATCACATAGAACCTTATCCTTATATCTCCCTATAGAGAACTCTACCCAAGATTTCTCATTGACTAAAACATATTGTCCCTTATTGAGCCATGTGACCTTGTAAGGATGGGTGTGAGGTATCCTTGTCATGCCTAACTTGCTAACTACTTCTTCTAATACAATGTTTTCAGTAGACCCTGAGTCCACAATGACTCTACATACTTTTCCCATCACCTTAAATTTGATTCTAAATAGGGATCATCTTTGGCTTGGCTCTTCTTTAACCGGCTCCTTGATCAATGTTCTCTTCATCATGAGGTTCTCACCTTCTTCTGAATTTAATGGTACCTCAGAGTGTGTCTCTGCTGTATTTGTCTCTTCATGAACTAAATTAGTTCTCTTGTTACCTCCTTGAGAAGGAATACCCTTCTCTGAACACGTATAGGTAGGGTGTCTCATTTGGTTTCAATGATAACATTTCATATTGGAAAAGTAATTTCCTCTTCCTTGTCCACCACTTCTTCCTCTGAAATTTGAGTTCCTTCCTCTACCACCTCTACTAGAAATTTTCTCTTGCTGCTCAGTGTGCTTGACTTCTCCTTGTGTCCTTGATTATGAACTTCTTCCACCATAGCCACCTTTTGATCCTCTACTATCTCTTCCTTTACCTCTTCCTTTGGAGGTTTGCTCTTGTTTTATTTTGCCTTTCTCCTCTATCTTTAAGGCCACTTGATAACATTGGTGAATGGTTTTGAAGTTCACAATACTCATATCTTCTTGAATAGACCACTTGAGTCCATTCAAATATCTAGCTAGTTTGATGCTTTCATCCTCCACCACTTGTAACCTTAAGAACAACTTTTGGAAATATTTCGTGTATGAATTGACACCAAAATCTTTCTATCTCAGGTTATGTCTTCTTCTATGCAACTAAACCTCATAATCATCAGGAAAGTAAGTATGCTTGAACTTAGTCACCATGCCCTTCTATGTGACTATAGGACTCCTTCCTTCTTTCTCCCTTTCAGTTTGAACAAAATTCCACCATCTAAGGGCTGATCCTCTCAATCTTGACTGGGCCACATTCACTTTTTGGGCCTCTATTATACCATCACATTGAAAATGGTTCTCTATACTATCAATCCAATCCACAACTGAATCTGGATCCATTTTTCCACTAAAAAGTGGTACACCCTCTAAAGCTTTGTCACTTAAAGCCTTCAGAGCCTTCAAGAATGGTTCTTGGTCACTGATAGGGTCAGGGATTGGAGCTTCCTCTTCTAAATCCACTCCTTTCTTCCTTGCTTCTTCTTCTTTTTCTTCTTCTTTCTGATCTATCTTATCTTTCATCTTATCAACTTTGTCTTGCAATTCTCCCAAGAGTTACTCTATTTGTGACAGCCTTTCTCTTAACAACTTGTTGTCTTCTTCTTGCTCATCCACCTTTTTGGCTAAATCAGCGTTATTCACCATGGTTTTGTCTTCTACTAATCCCAATAGTTTATTCTCTCCAACTGATTCAGTAGGCTGAAACATCCACCGCAAGCCTGATCTTTAATCAAGCTCTGGTACCAATATGATGTGAGTGTTCCAAGGCTTGCTAGCACTTCATCCAAGAGACCTAGCTTGTCTCTTCTAGGAACATAATCTCCTCTAGGTCCTAATTAGCTTAGATGATTAACTAAGTCCAATTCCAACTCTTCTCTAAGAGTTTTAATCCTTGTGCTTCACCTTGAAAGACTAACACCTTTTAGTTAGTTCAATTCTTCACTTCTCCTACTACACTTAGAAGGATCTAAGTGCCAACTCCACTCTAGAATTCATGATTCATTGAAGGGGTTCTTAGCATGTTGTAATTCATGTGTATGTTCCCATTTTATTCCATTTTGATGGATCTCATGGCTCTTACTAGTCAAGTTCAAGCTTTGTTCTCCAAGAGCCCATATTCGGTTTACATTGATATTTTCCTATTTCTTTCAAAACTTTCCCAAACAATTTGAAAATCCAACCCCACATTCAGACACCCTTTATCATTTTACAAAGGATTTTGTAGGTTTTAGTCTCCTAGACCCTCCGTACATAGGGTTCCTACAATCTAGGTCCAATAGGGCTAATAGGCATAATTTCTAGGACTATCTGCAAAATAGTTTAAAACTTGCTCAAAACTTGGTCTCATGGATTGGAATGAACTCAATACTAACAAAAGGTCAAGATATGTCCATACCCTATCTCAAACTATACTTGTCTCATACAGTACTTCTCTACCCTGCAAGAAATCTTCAATTCTTCAGCACTAAACCTCTAACCGGGCACTGTCTGCTCACCTAGGGCTTAGTAGTAAAAATAGCTCTCCATATTCCTAAGACTCTTAATCCCTAAAATATATAAAATACTAACTCTCCTAACATATCCATCCATCCTTAGGTGTTTCTCATGGCTAGATTTCATGGGGGAGCCATGAATTGACTGACTGGTCATGATAGGACTAGTGAGCACACTAAACATAGAACGATTTAGCTAAGACCTTAGATTAACTAAAAACAATTAACTTACTAAATGAAAGATGCTTTTAATTATCCTATGAACACAAAACAATCATTAGTTTGAAGCTTTCAATCCATTAGATGGCACTGTCACAATGAAATGCTCAGATTTTCTGAATACAAAGTTGCAGAGCTACTATTCAATATTCAAAACTTGTTACAATACATGAATCCCCATGAGATTCAAGTCTTGGGTAATGTTAGATGCCATCTCCATGATTCTAGGGACTGTTGGTCAATTCCCCACTCCTAGTTTCAAGGGAATCCTATGTAATCGAGTTGCATGCAACATTTGCAATTATTGGAAATGTTTTCATAGCAACTTTTTAGCAACTTTTGGCATCTT
The DNA here is from genome assembly GCA_018584345.1 of Thuja plicata. Classification (NCBI taxonomy): domain Eukaryota; kingdom Viridiplantae; phylum Streptophyta; class Pinopsida; order Cupressales; family Cupressaceae; genus Thuja; species Thuja plicata. The sequence continues at coordinate 84,543 of MU228518.1, read as the reverse complement.
TTCCATTATGCCTCCTCCCTAAATTTTAGGACCTCTACCCTCTACATTTCAAGGATCCAAGATCATTCATGACCTTATGTCATATCTATGACATCTTTGATGTGTTTAAGACACATTGAAGATTCTAATTCAAACTCCTAACACTAAGAATTTAAAAACTACTAATACTGGCTAATTTGGTGACCTTAGTCCTAATGAATAACTCACCTAGCCCTTATTGAAATGACCTTCTAAGGTCTAAAAACAAAACTATCTATCTTGACTTGGCCAATGTCAAGTACAAGCCAAAACATCCTAACTATGGAGGTTAGCCTAGGTGTGCTCCTGCACCACAATGAGATTTTTATTAGTGGGTCAAGGTACTAATGTCCATGTTTTGTTTTCTTGTATCTTCTAAATTTCCTCATTCATAGATTTAATCCATTCCTCATTCTCAAGTGCATCTCTAACATTCTTAGGCTCAAATTCACAATAAACATGTGTTATCAGTCAACTTACTTCGAGTCAACATGTCAATTCCTCTATCTCCAATAATATAATTTTTTGGATGATGTCTTCTTACATATTTGGAAAGTACAAGTTCAATTCTTTGTTTTCCATTATCTTCTCTTGTAAGTTCATTGTGTTCTTGTTCATGATCTTCAGCTTCAACATTTCCTTATTCTCGGCCTGTGCTTCCTATTGCTTGGTAGGATTAGCCTGTTGTATGCTAACGTTACCCTGTTGCATGGTGACATTAGGTGCATGTGTCAGTATAGTTTCAGGTTCTTCCACATAGATAAATATACTATAATCTTCTAGTTCTTTCATGCTGCCCTCATCATTTTTCTGTGAAAATTCATCAAATTTCACATTTGCACTCTCAATGATTTTGTTAGAAGTTTTGTTCAAACATTTGTGAGCTTTACTCTTAGTAGAATATCCGAGAAATATTCATTCATCACTTTTAGAATCAAATTTACCATTTCGATCATCTTTTAGAATATAACAATGACTACCCAATATTCTAAAATATCTCACATTAGGTGTATAACCATATCATAGCTCATAAGGTATTTTGTTGGTATCTTTCTTCAGTTGTACTTGGTTCAGTGTGTATACAGTACTACTCAAAAATTATCTCTAGTATGTTTGTACAATACTCTTTTCAATCACCAGTGTTCTAGGACAATCAACAATTAATTTGTTTCTTCTTTTAGCAATTTCATTCTGTTGTGGTGTCCTCAGTGTAGAAACTTGTCTTTTGATTTCATACTCATTATAGATGTTAGTGAACTCGTCAAAAATAAATTTACCTCCTCTATCATATCTCAAACACTTCAGTTCTCTTCTAGTTTCTTTTTACACTTTAGCTTTGTACCATTTAAACATCTTAAAAGGTTCAAACGTTTCTTTTAGGAACATGACAGTCATCATTCTAGAGTAGTCATGAACAAATAAAATAAATTATATGTCCCCATAATAGCTATGTTTTCTCATTAATCCACATAGGTATATATGAAATAACTCCAAAATATCATTAGATGAAAAATTCTTTCTCTTAAAACTAGATTTTGACATCTTTCACATTTGACAATTCTTTCACATTACATGGTCTGATTTAGACAGACTTGGTAAGCCTCTAACTCTTCTTTTCTTGCTAATCTTAACCATATTGTCAAAATTTACATGACAAAGCCTCTTGTGCCATAGCAATATATCTTCATTTTTAGCCAAAAAATAGGTAGTTTCAGCAGTGTCAAGATAAAATAATTTGCCTTTTGATTGTTCACCAGTGCCAATCAACTTTCCCGTTCCATCATAGATTCTAGATTTTTTGTTCTCAAATGCAACTTGGTGACCTGTGTTATTCAAATGTGAAATACTCAATAGATTATAGTTAAGTCCTTTCCCGCAATATGAATTCTCACATTTGATTTGATTGTTTGGCATACTTGTACCTTTTCCTTCCACTTGACAAGATGTATCATTTCCCATTCTAACAGATCCTCCATCATAATATTCTAGAAATTCAAATTTTCCTTTATCTCTAGTCATGTGATGTGTACATGCACTATCAATAACCCAAATGTCATGTTTTCTATCTATAGAACTAAGTGTTGTTTCTAAATACCTTTCATCTTCATCTGATTCATCTTTCAAAGCTACAAATATTGTCTCAATATCTTCACTATCAGAACCACTGTCATTATCTTTATCTTCAAAAATGTAGCAAGCCTTTTTTCCTTTGTCTTTGTAATCTTGATTATCTCTTCTATCATACCGTCAGTTGCTTCTATAGACTCGGTCATCCTTTTTTTCATTAGATCTATCATTTCTTTCATCATTTTTCCTATTAGGGCATCTTGCAACAAAATGACCAATCTCTTTCTAGTTAAAACATATAAAAGGTAGTTTACCTTTATATATTGCTTTACCTTTGTGAAATCATCTAATCATTAAGGCTTAAAGTTCATCAAGTTCTTGATCATGAATATCACTGCAACTGCTATTTTTAATCATATGTTTGCTGCTATATTTACCAATTCTCAAAGTAGACATAAATGCAGATTCCATAGAAGGTGCTACATTGTTGTCAAAGTTATTCAGCTAAAAAGAAATCAATCTTCCAAAAGACTATCAACAGTAATATTATTTCCAGGTGCTACCCTTATTTCATGTATTGCTGAGACTCTTATAGAATAAATAGGTAATAGAGTTCTAAGAATCTTACTCACAATAGTGTCTTCATCAATAGATCCACCTTCTCCATGAATGGCATTCACAACTTCTTTGAGTCGGGTACTATACTATGTTATGTTCTCTCCTTCTTTCATTCTCATATCATCAAATTTTCCTTGAATAATTTCAGCTTTAGCTCTTAGTACATTTGCATCACCTCCATATACTAGTGTAAGCTCATCCCACATCTACTTGGAATTTGTATATGTCTTGGTATCCTTAAATTCAGCATCAGCAAGTGAAGAAGCAATCTCCATCATTATAAGGTTGTGCTCATGTATTTATTTCATCTGATTAAAAGTCAAGGCTCCAGAAGTTAGAATGAATTCATTATCCTGATAATATGCAATGTCATCTCCAATCCCTGATAGGTATAGTTTCATTCTTCTTTATCATGTTGAGAAGTTCTCCTTGTTTAGCTTTGGTTTGTCTCTCTTATACATCTGGATCTTTACCTTAAGTCCTTCCAAAATTTATTTCTAAGCACTGTATTCTCTGATACCAATTGTTAGAATAAATGAGAGGAGGGTGAATCAGTTAGAATTAGTTAACTCCCAATTACTCTACAGTCCCAAATTCTCCCAGATGCTATCAAACAATTTCAATTATAAAACTCAGCTCGGTGATATACAAACTGTGATCTCAAAACTTACTCTTAACCTATTTACTGAGTGTTAGTAAATTAATACTGTGATTACCAATCAAATGCAAGATAATGTAATGTGTAAAGTAAAATAAAAATCTAGAACAATCATACACATTGACACATTGGTTTTAATGTGGAAACCTTGCTAAGAAAAAAATGACCTGGGATCGGTAAGCCAAGACTATTTCACTCTTCTGAAGTAAGCTCGGTTAAGAGCCAACCCTGTTAAAGGTTACAATGCACACTGTTAAATGTGATATGATTAGAGGATTTAAAACTAACAGTTCTCTCTTGACTATGCATTCACTATGGGATCATCAAGAAAACACTCAACATTCATTAGAATATCATAATAAGGATTTTCACATCCTACTCGGTTAAGAGGTTTATCTGTAACAATGGTTAAACTGATACAGTAATGATCTCATTCAAATACAACTCTTATTTGAAAATTTTTAGATCTATGCTAGGTACATAATACCTCTGATCAATTTGTTCACTTCATTTCATTTGATTGGCCATACTTTGTTCTGCTCTGTAGATGTTCTTTCTTCTATCGCTCGGTGATGTCTGTAGTAATACTCGGTTATGTCTTTAAACAGTTTGATCATTCATGCATAAAATTTACATGTATCCGCATCAAGCATCATTACACCCACACACAAAGGATTCATAATGAATCTCATGCCTCTTATATAGACATCATAGCCCATTTAATTTTTATCCTCTATATTTAGCTACTTAATCTCCATAATTTATTTTCTTGCTTAAACCATCCTCGACAGTTGTGTTTATAAAAACACGTTTCAATTTTTGTTGTCCGATCTTCCTTGAATTTAATATCCGTTAGATCTCCATAACAAATTTTATCTTTTACCTTGAAATCATCAATTGTCAGCTCAACATCTTAGTTAGCCTCGGTTTGATATAACTTCTTGTTCAATATTGTGTGGTGTCAGTGATCCCTTACTCAATTAACACTGTGCTTGGTATACACTATAATTTCTCAGTGTTCACTATTACTCGGTGTATACAGAACTCTTCATTTTCCGACCACATAAACTTTGTTTGCTCCATATCTTAAATCAATAGAATATGTTTACTATCATAATTATACTCAAATAGGTTGACATAAATGACAATACATTAACTGTGATAATGTTTATCATCACATCTGCAACTTGGTTGAATATCAACAAATGACTTCAAACATACAATCAATTGTAGTTTATCAAAATATTGTTCATACTGATTTGTTTGGTCCTGCAAAGATAAGAAGCATGAAAGGATATATATATTATGATATTTATTAATGATTACTCTAGAATGGTTTGGGAAACCTTCTAGAAATAAAAGTTTGAAACCTTTGAAAAATTCAAAGTCTTCAAATTAATGATTGAGAATGAAATAAGAAAAAGGCTAAAATGCCTAAGATCATATGGAGGAGGGGAATTCATATCCAGTGAGTTTAATACTTTTTGTGAAGAACATGATATTGGGAGATAATTTTCTACACCAAGAAGTCCACAAAAAAATGGAGTTGTGGAAAGAAAGATCAGATCAATCCTTGATACTGCAAGAACCATGATTTTAGAAGGATATTTTACACAAACATTTTGGAGAGAGGTGGTTAGCACTATAGTATACACATTTAACCGACTACAAATCATAATAGGACCAAGAAAGACACCTTATGGACTTTGGTGTGGAACTATTCTTACTATAAAGTATTTCAAAAATTTTGGTAAAAAGTGTTACATCAAGAGTAATGAGGGCATATTCCTTGGATACTCTACCAAAAGAAAAGCATATAGGTGCTATAACAAAAGTTTTAGGAAGAGAGTAGAAATTGAAAATGTCAAAGTAGATGAAGATATTAATAATCTATCCAAGTGAGGTAGAATTACACATGCTGATCAAAATGTGAGAAGAGACCAGGAAGAACATCAAAACCAAGTGCAAGATGGTATAGTAAATACATAAGATGAGACTTTTAAAAGTAGAGAAGAGGTTGCTAAAAAAACTAGTGGTAAATCACATGATACCCATGTGCATAAGACTCAATCATTCTGAAAGTTAGAATCAGATGTAGCATGTCTCAGGGAAGACTAATGATGAAGATGATGTAAGAAAAGAAGAAGGAAAAATGCGAGAGTCACAAGTGAAGAAAATAACATCAAGGTATGAAAAATTAATTTATTCTAAAGATAGTTACCTAATTGTTTAGCATAATGTTGGTCATTCTGATTCTTCCAAAAATAAATTAACTGTTGGTCTACTTTTTAGAGTGAAAACTTCTGATGAGCATAAAATCAAGTGTATTCTTGGAAGGACATTGATCCAAGAAGAAGCGGTAGATGAAGATATAATAGTAGATTAAAAGGAATCTAAAAGGGGTTAAAATTTCAAAATGAAAAAGAATAAGGAGCCTAATATCAATTAAATTGGAAACCTAGAATCAATGGAAGAAAATTTCAAGGAAAAACATCAAGAAAACAAAGGGAATATCATGGAAGCCATATCTATAGAATTGTGATATCAAAGCCATTAAAATATGTAAATCTTGTATCGATGATCAATGGGTTAGCGTCATGGAAGAAGATCTCATAATTGCACAAGAGTTAAAGCATAAGCTTAAGATCAGTTCTGCTAAGCTTGAAGCATTGATAATTTAGAGGAGGAAAATAGACAAAAATGGTAAAGGATTAGAAAAGGGAGAATGCTCAAAATCAAACTAGAGAAATATGAAATCAGAGAGGAAGAAAAGAGAGAAGACCAAGAATAAAAAAAGCTAAAGGACGAAAGAGTTAGGCCAAGCAGAAAAATAAAGGCAAGAAGGACAAAATTAAAAATAATAAGAGATGGAACAAGAAGCCCAAGGATAGAAAAAGGAACAAGAGAAAGAATCATGTGGTAAGAAGTTATAAACCTCAAAAATTTTGTGGTAGTTTTTTTTATTGTGGCGAGTATGGACATATAGCATTAAATTGCAATAGAAAAGATCATTCTCTTATAAATAGGAGAAGTAATTATGTCCATGATGTATTCAAATGTCCAAGAAGGGTAAATTAAATTATCACAAGGAAAATAGGTAGATGTCCTTGTACTATGATGAGTAATGTTAATAGAAAACATAAGATTCTCATATGTCTCATTTGTAATGAATCCACACAAAATTTTGAACACCAAAAATACATATGAGGTGTTGAGACTAAAAAAATAAATAAGGGTATACCAAAAGTTGATAGGATCTTACAAGGAGATGACAAGGTAGACAAGAATGATCAAAGGAATGTGGAAAAAGAAGGAAAAGAAAAGGAGGACAAGGAGAAAAATCACAAGAAGAGGACAAGAAGAAAGAAGAAAAATAGATTTCAGATATGGGATCTACATATGTAAGATCCAAAGGCAAGTCAAGAGGAATTTATCCTCTTACTCAAAGCTAAGATGTAGAAGGATGAATTAGTCCAAAAGAGCCACATGAGAATATCATTAAAGATGGATTGATGTATGGAGGCTACTACTTAGGGGGAGTACTAAGCATAGTGAGGGAGACTTATCTAATCTGAAGGTGAGCATTTGTAGGAAACTACAAGGAAGTGGTGAAATTAGTAATATAACTATTTGATTGACATATGAATGTCTCAAAAGCATGTATGTACAAGAAAAGAAGGATAATTTGTTAAATTTTTAACAAGTTCAATGTGTTTAGTGAATATGAGATATGCATGTACATGAAAGAAAGATGGGGTTGACAAGGTTGCATAAGAAGAGAATGAAAAGGAGCCTAATATTGGTATGACAAAGAAAGTGTTAAGATAATTGATAATACAACTTTTTAATTGATGTCAAATGAGGAGAGAAATATACGTGAAAAATCAATCAGGTATGAAGGGAAAGAAAATCAGTTGTGGAAGACAACTAAGATAAACAAGATATCAGAGGAGAAGCTAAGAATGAATTTGATTGGATGAGAGATGAAACGAAGATATCAGAGGAGAAGCTAAGAAGGAAGCTAATCAGATGAGAGATGTAAGTTTATGTATACTTGCACATAAGAAAGAAGATACTTTCACGTAAGAAAGAAGTGAGCTAAGATATGTGGTCTGCACTCAAGGGGGAGAAGTTGATGAGGAGAAGAGTATGTAATCTAATTGAAAACAATTCAATCATGTTCCCAGGGGAGAAAAATAAGTTTTATTAGAGAGACTTTGAAATATAGATAAATATATGGCTGGTAGTACTATTTATTATCTTTCTAAGAGTAAGACTGTGGGTTTCTAATTGTATTACTTTTTTTTTGCATCACATGTTTTCATCAATGCCAAAAGGGGAGATTGTTAATATATTGGAAAAGATGGACAATTATTGTTTTTGCATTGATGTCAAAATAGCAAAAGTTTTGATTAGACGGAGAAATTTGAAGTATTATTTGATTAGTGCTAACTTCACTATTGTAAGTTAGCAAGTGGAGCAAGATGTTGGAGGGTCCGGTGAGAATTAGATATTACAGAGATGAAGTTGCACATGTAGTGGAAGCATGTTGACGATGTTTACTATGTTCACCCAAGGTTCTAGAAGGTTTTATGATGATTTGTACATGTAACCAAGTTGGAGAAGGTGAATTACAGTTAGCATGACAGACTGTGCCAACATGAAGATAGAAAGAGGTTCAGTGTTCTCAACAGAGTGAGTATTTCATGGAGCGAACCTAGGAATGTGTTGGAGACATAACAAGGTGTCTTAAAATTAGAGGGTTTGTCATTTAGAGATCCATCAAAAATAATCTTATGATTTTAGAGAATTGTTGATAGTGTTCTTCAAATGTGATGGAAAATCTAATGGTTGTGAAGGATTTGAATGATTGAGTGTTTTCATGATGTTATAAGATGTTGTTCAAGTATGTGCTTGATGATTTGGTGATACACATG
>MU228517.1:147889-159567 GCA_018584345.1 Thuja plicata | reverse complement strand
GGGTTTACTGTTGTCGGGAGTTAGGGAGCAGGGTTTAGGGTTGTCGGGGGTTAGGGAGCAGGGTTTAGGGTTTAGGGTTGTCGGGGGTTAGGGAGCAGGGTTTAGGGTTGTCGGGTGTTAGGGAGCAGGGTTTACTGTTGTCGGGGGTTTGGGAGCAGGGTTTAGGGTTGTTGGGGCTTAATTTGACGTTTATCAAACTGTCACCACAAAGTCTGTTTGCAGGTGAAATTTGACGTTGACGTCTATATGGCCGTCATAAAAATTTCGTTAAGATAAATTTGACGTTTGTATAGCCGTCACTGCAAGTTTATAGAAGGTAAATTGGACGTTTGTATGACCGTCAATACCAATTTGTTCTCGTCAAATTTGGTGTCCATATAACAGTTACGGCAAGTTTATATATCATAAATTTGACGTTATATGACTGGAAAAAATAAATTTATATAGTCTCACGTCCAAATGACCGTCAGGAGAAATTCTGAAAGTTAAATTTGACATACGACCTCCATTTTAAAATTTACGGTTTGAAATTTCACGCCCATATTGACTGTTACCTTTTTTGTTTTCTAAATGTTGTCAAATTGCTGGAGCCAGCTGTGTCATCGTTATAAAATACAGCTAACTACGTAAATGATTCTTCTTATTTCACATTTATTTATTGAATGGTTATCATGTTTGTGAACGAAACATGTACAATTATTTGTAATTCTTTAAAAACATAAGTTAAAAGATGACTTAAAATTGGATACTTATAAAGTTTATTTAAAGTGACTTTTGTCCATTTTTTTTTTTTTAAATAAGGACATTTTAGGAGCAATGAGAATTGTTTTTTTAAAAGTTAATTTAAAACATTAAATTCTGAAAAATTCCCAAGTAGATTATTAAATGGGATTGAGGCATATCATTTGCTTCATTTTCAATAGTTGATATTTTCTTGAACAAGTATGTTCAAGTATAGTCCTAGAATAAAAACCTCAAGGTGAAGATCTTGTTTGCAGTGAAATAACGGATATAGTGAAATTGGATTAAATGTTTCAATTTGCATAGAAAGCTTTTGTTGGTACTATTTGAAAATCAATTTGTGAAGCCTTGTATGCAAGTCAAATTATTAGTATTTTGCAAAGGGTTGCCAAAAAGAGAGTTATTTGTTGAATTTAGTTCTCAAATTGTTAGACAATATAGTTTGGTTAGTGTTGGTATTGAGATTGTATTCAGGCCTATTATCACAACTAGTAGATTGGGTGTGTAATTTTCAATCTTATGAAGTGATTCATTTACCCGATTTTAGCCACCAATCATTGAATGTTGCAAGTGGAAGTTGTACCAATCGCGGGACTCCTTGCCTTCTTGATACATCTTCGGACTCTCCTGTGTGTAAGAGGAACTTTTTGAACTCTCCTGTGTGTAAGAGGAACTTTTTGAATCATAATCCATGAACTATCATCTTTCTATTCTTTGAACTCTCTTGTCATCCCGATGTTGGATCATTGTAATATGATCTTAAACATTGATATTAAAAACTTTTATACAATCTAGGGGAAGTGTTGGAGAGAATGATTAAGTTGGATTTGTGGTGTGCTTAGTGTAATTTTTGACTTGTGTTGTGCAAAATTTTTAGGGAAATATTGGGATTTTGGATTTTCCTAACAATTTTGAGTTTACATCCGGTCCGATTTTTGAAGAGGGGAAAAGTTTCAAGATATGGGGAAAAACAACTTCTTCTTGTTTTGGTGTTAGGTCTAGATTAATGAATGTTAAAGTTTGAATAGTGGGAAGTTGTTGGTGCAGGCGCATGGAAGAGCTTGAATCAATAGGATATATAGTGTTGAATAGAGAATTCCTAGTAGAGAAATTTTTATAGGATTTTTTTTTTTGAAAAACCAAGTGTTAAAAGCTTCTGAATTTTCTTTATTTCATACTTGTATATATGTTTTTAAATGCTTTCATATATTAAGTTTTTAATTTGTTGCAGACACATTTTTAGAAATTCATCATAAAATTCTATGAAATATGTATTGCATCAATTGTTTCTTAATTTATGACATTGAATATCTAAATTTTGTTTTTCAATCTTCGACTTCCATAATAAAAATAACCTAATACTATTACTTTTTAAATTTTTATTATATTTCATTAAAAGCGTTCAATTAAACAAAATGATGGGCTGTTAGTTTGGTTTTTAAGTAGGAAACGTTAAATGGAAAGTTGATAATAAGGGGAGAGGATTAGGCAGTTGAGGTTGTATAAGTCTTGTTGATGTAATGCCTAATATTTTAGGCAATATTGCATCAATACTAGTGACTTAAAAGTAGTTAATGTTGATAATGACCACCCAAAATTGAATGAAATCTATTCCTTAGTTCTGAAAAGAAATAAATCATGTGATGCCACATCAGTGCGCCAATAAAACATGACTTAGTGTACAAGTATTGGTCTTGATTTTGCTGTGATCTCTTTGGACACCTTGGAAAAAAGCATGCTAATGTGGCATCATATTTGATGATGTGGCCTTAAAACTTTAGTTATAAGTAGGGGACTTGCCATGAAACTTGTAAAAATTTGGAGTGATTTGAAGTTTTTAAATAGGATTTTGAGAAGAGAAAATTTAGGGTGCTCAACTACTTGGTCCTCTCCCCTAGAACCAAGGATCTTGTCATATGGTGAGAATTTTTTTCATATAATTAACCATTTTTGCTTCGTCATAAGGAAAATTTTGTTATGAAGAATATGCAAGAGTATCTTAGAAAAAGATATGCTATAAGAGATATTATGATATTAGAGTACGATATGGCGATGTTACAAAGTGGGTAGGAATCTTGACTCATTTATATTGTATGTTATGACACATCACACACTAGCATATATATCTTAAGTACAACCTATATAAAATAGGTTGAGAGATATCCCTTTTGAGATGTACACTATTCCACTTAAATAATATTTACACAAATTAAATATGTGCCTCGAAGGGGATATCTCTTGATGTATTTTATATAGGTTATATATATGCTAGCAGAAAATGAAAARTAATGGACTACAAGTTGTTTTGAGCTTTATCATGGGCTCTTTTGACCTTGTTTGGACCTAGTAATGCCTTATGGTGGTTTTTTAGGCCTCTATAWGTTGGATTATGTTCTTGAGATGCAGAAAATAAGGGAGGAGTTTTTGCAAGGTTATATTGTCAAATTTCTATCAAAGAAAAAGGATGTCAAGGTTTCTATGGGASAAGARTTTCATATTATTTTTTTGTGCGAGGGGTATCCTYGTGACCCAACCCATCACCCAACCCRCCTTAACTTGATCTTACYTATTSCCAAGTTGGGATTGGGAAAGGGCAAGCTGAGATGAGACTAATCCCTTGTGGATGCATGCAAAAKCCTGAAAACCACATACAACGAGTAATTMCAAGCCTTAGAGTCAAACCTGAGACTTATGGGRAGAAAAATCCAYAACCAAATCCAACTCCACTACTCGTGGGCTACAAGAGTTTCATATTATATTGTAATAGGTTCTTTTTTCCAATTCATACATTAGTTCAATACTTTGGAGTTGGGTTATTCCTAAAAGATGAAAGGGATTTCGCCAAATACATCCAAGCTGTTCTCTTTCTTGTGATTGATTTAACTTTTATTTCTTTCATTTTTTATATATAAGGTTTAAATGTCAAAACAATTATGGTTTTTTATAGTTCTTATTACTATATGGAAACACTTGTAATGTTTAATATTGTAACATAAGAAGTAGGAATATGATAGATGGGGGATGGTCCTATTTCCTTAGTCATGTTCGAAAGGAATATGACTTGCTAAGCTCAAGGAGGAGGCCCAAGCACTAAATAGGTGCAATGATCATTCACTTATGTGTAAGATGATAGATGTTGAAAGTAGAAAATGAGATGATGGATGCAAGATATAGGACAATCTAGTGAAGGAGGTTGACTTTCAACAAACATGAACTGACAAAAATCAGACACAAAGATACTACTATTGGAAATGGATTCCTCGTGACCCAACCCAGCACCCAACCTGCCTTAACTTGGTCTTACTTATTTCCAAGTTGGGATTGGGAAAGGGTGAGATGAGGCGAGACTAATCCCTTGGGGATGCATGAAAATACCTGCAAACCACATACATCAAGTAATTCCAAGCCTCAGAGTCAAACCCGAGACCTATGGGGAGAAAAATCCATAGCCAAATCCAACTTTGCTACTCATGGGCTACAGGAGTTTCATATTATGTTGTAATAGGTTCTTTTTTCCAATTCATACATTTGTTCAATAGTTTGGAGGTTGGGTTATTCCTAAAAGATGAAAGGGATTTCACCAAATACATCCAAGCTATTCTCTTTCTTGTGATTGATTTACCTTTTATTTCTTTCATTTTTTATATATAAGGTTTAAATGTCAAAACAATTATGATTTTTTTATAGTTCTTATTAATATATGGAAACACTTGTAATGTTTAATATTATAACATAAGAAGTAGGAATATGATGGATGGGGGATGGTCCTATTTCCTTAATCACATTCGAAAGGAAGATGAATCGCTAAGCTCAAGGAGGAGGCCCAAGCACTAAAAGGGTGCAATGATCAGTCACTTATGTGTAAGATGATGGATGTTGAAAGTAGAAAATGGAATGATGGATGTAATATATAGGCCAAAACAGTGAAGGAGGTTGACTTTTAGCAAAAATGAACTAACAAAAATTAGACACAAAGATACTACTATTGGAAATGGAATCCAAAGACAGTTACAAACCTATAATTTCAATTTGAAGGAAAGTTGGAGGGATCAAGTTATTTTGGATGACTATGTCCTAGTGTTTTTGCTTGTTTTTAGTCTTATATTATAGGTAAGATTATGTATTGTCCAAATTTGGTCACGGAATCAGTGCCACCTATTTCTGCACAGAGGATAGAGAAAAATTGTTGGGTAGAAAGGGGTTTTCTAGGTAGTCAAACCTCAATTGAGGAACCAACCTTGAAATTGAAATGAAATATGCATGTATGGAAAGTGTCATAATGTAAAGTAGAGGCTAGATTTGAAAATAAAATGCTCATACCTTCACAAATGGATTTGGAAGATGTTTGAATGTTATTGTTGAGAAGAATCAAGGATACCTTCACAAATGCCTAGATGTGCAAATAATCCTCAAATATCTAATGTTTTATGCTTGATGTCACCTACCTTGATTTGAATAAATCAATTTTCCTTGATATTCATGTATTTGAAAGAAGGAGCTTCTTGCATGATTGAGGTATCTTCTACTTGGCTTTCAATGAGGGAGAGAACCTTGCTACAATGGAGAATATTGCCTCAAAAATACCTTGGATGCTTAAAATATACCTTAGGATTCTTAAGATTTGAAATTATATAAGAGAGCTTGAATACTTATGATATCCTCTTCAAATGTGGAGAGGTAGATTGCTTATATACCTCTCTCAATTATTTTCAAATCTCAAAACTTGAAGAGGGCCAACGGGAATTTGGATTTGTTTATTAACTGTTGAGATCTACCCCTAACTTAATTTTTGAGGAAAATATGGAGGACCAACACTAGTATAAATGTGAGAAATAAATGACTAGGTGACCAAGACATTTGGTCACAACAAGCAAAAATGACCAAATTGTAGTCAATTTTTCAACATAGTTATAAGTGACTAAATAAATGACCAAGATCCATCTATACCTATCTCACACTGCAAATCTGGTTTTCAGGTAATTTCAAAATTGATACCAAATGTGTTCCAATAAGCACACTCCTGTCACACATGTACCAATAGACAATCATTTTTTATCTTTTTTGGTTGGTAATTTTCCCATTTGTGCACCACTTGTGTATGAGAAATATATCTTTATAGGATTAGTTCATCAAAATATCATTTCAAATGCAAGAAATACAACTATTTAACCAAACTGAATTGAAATTAAGACAATTACCATCATATGGATCTCTAACTAGAAAGCTAAAGTAATGCTCTCATATTCAATCATTCATTATTGACAATTCTAGAATGAGAATGATGATCTATGATGTAATTATCCCTAATCTAGCTCAATTATGCAAGAAATCAATCCTACATGCTCCATTATGATCAAATTACTCAAATGACTCAAATTGTTATGAAAACCTAGACCAAATTCACTAGAGTAATGATGCACTAAGATAATGGATGATTTTACTCTATTTAAAGGATTCCTAAAATTAGGAAGGTGAGTTAGATGTGAGTTAGATTGGCTCATGATTAAAGATGAGTTGAGTTAGTGGTTTCAAATGTTGGGATAAAGAGACAAAAGGAGGGGCCAAGATTGCAAAGCCAATTTGAATGGTTGAGATAGCAAAGGCTTCCTTGATCCATGTGATCAAACTACTCTCACCTCATTGGTTGATTAAGTTTTGTCCATATGTGTTGGGTGAGAATTATTGGATTTATTAATTGATTTAGCCATGTCTCCCATTTGAATGGGTTGGATTAATTTTGATTTAACTATCTAATTAATTGATTAAAATCAATTGCATAATTATTTTATCCTTTTTTATTTAATTTATCCTTTTGGCTTTAATTTTTAATTAATTAATGTTTTGATCCTCAATTGCTTTTTTTGACTTTGTTTGACTTTGCTTAACCACTTTTAGGTGTATTCAAATGCCCCTCTTTGAATCAATAAGTGAAGCGCGTTGGTTCAAAGAATATATGATTATCCTAATTAACTAATGTTTGATCTAAACTTGATGACTGATTTGTTGATACAACTGTTTTTGATGAAAAAAAGCTCCTGATATGATGCACTGATTTAAAGAATAACCTAGTTGAGATGCCCCACTGATAATTTTGAAAATTTACGTTTAATGTCCCTGATTTGAAAAAGTTCTCTGATTTGCTTGATTTCAAGTCCTCGTGATATCCTACCCCCTCAAAAATGAAGTCAAAATTGTTTTAAAAAATTTCCAATTTTTTCTTTAAAAATTTTGCACTAAATTATCCATTTTGATTTGATTTCCAATAATGTGGTGTGAAAAAGGTTTGGTAATGCCCCAGTTTTGAGTTTCAAAATTTACGTAAAAAATAACCTTTGATTAAAAATAATAATAATAAATTGATAAAAATATCCTCTTTATAGGTCAAATGGGTAAAAGTTCATTTTCACATTCACCATTTACTTTTATCCTTTTGAGCTCTGGTTTCTCTAGTGACCTGAATGTGATGGTGATCCTTGTTCGTGAGCATAGATTCGAGCGAGGCCGTAGATTCCAAAATTTGAAAGGCTATGGACCTCCAATGAGTACCATAATCCCTTCTAGTTTGTCAATTTCTTGATTTGCATAAATGTTTTTGGATTCTTAGGCATTAAAATCTTATGCTTTTTTGTGTTTTTACAAAAATAGCAGCACGCAGTAATGTTTAGATAGCGCATAGATTAGAGTTTTAGCAAATCTAATAGGTCTAATAATGTGTAGGGTAGTGAAAAACAACACATGTAAACGTGCGCCCTAGGATTCTTTTAGCGTGTCTGATAGGTATAATAGCTTGTGTATAATCCCTCATTGTAAAATTATGATTCTTGTAAAATGTATGATAGATTTGTGTAGTGCATACTAGGCATATTAATGTGTACAACTTGTTTTAGTGTGTATGACCCCTTTTGGTAGCACGTACTATATACAATAGTAGTGTGTATGTCTTTCACCACGTGCAATATGTTGAAGTGATGCGTAGGTTTCTTTGTTCAATTTTTTTAACCTGATTATGTATGTCGTATGATTCATCGGTTGATTTGATCGATCGATTGATGATGTGTCTTGATTTTGTGATGAAAAAAGAGTGTTTTGATGTCAGCTTTACCAGTTTGATGAATGTTGTATGATGTCAATCCAAATGGTTTGATATGATAACTGATGTTTTTCCATCCTCATGATATAGAGTTAAGAAAAATTTGATGTGCTCTAAATGAGCGATTTGATGATAGGATGGACTTGTCATGATCCAATTAGATGATGTCACTAATTTGATTCCACTTGATTCCAAATAGGTTTGATACAGAAGCTATAGATCTGTGGCTTACCTCCCTGGCCCCTTGAGATGATAAAGAAGTTAGCTCCTCAGGATCGGTGAGTGATTAGTCGATGTGGTCTATTTTATTTGCTAGACATGCCACAGTTCCACATGAACAGGATTACTCACTACTATGGCTAAGTGTTGGCACTTGGACCATAATAATTTCCATTTTTCAATGGGTGAGATGACTATTACCCCCTAGAATGTGTATAGATTGTTGAGGATTTTGACACGGGATGAGCTTGTTTATTACGATCAGGTATATGATGGAGCAGGTTACAAACACATTTTTGGTGATGCAACTATTGGTGATGACAACATTTATTGGGCATAGTTCATATCATTCCCTCTACTTCTAGCAGTGTTAGGCTCTTTAATTGGTGGTTTCCTCCTTCCTAACCAACAAGGTCACAAATTTGCAGTCGGATGGGGTAGAATTTTAGAGGATATGATTGCACACCCACATAGATGTGGTTGGGGATCGTGTGTCCTTGCATAGTTGTGTCATGAGTTGCATCACATGGTATATCGATAGGGTGTTGCACTTTCTACCAATGCATTTTTAATTCATTTATGGATATGGGAGCATATTCTCATTACTAGGCCTATTATAGCTAGAGGCAGAGATCCTGGATGGCCTTATGCTTACTTTTATAAAGGAGTGATTTTCAAGCCTTATCTGGGCAAGATGGACTATTGGTGTCTCATGTTAGATGATATTGATCAGGTCCATTGGCAACCTTATCTCAAATGTGAGGCTTGGCATGAAGATGACTCAGAGTTTCCATACATGTTTATGCCTTGATGGATGATTGGTAGGACTCCTCTAGTTATCAAAAGATTTTTATAAATCATAGGGTTATTTGAAAGTTTGGCCATGTTCAGGGAGTACCACAGGGTCTTGCATTATATACACAAATACAGGTTGAGAGATCTATGTGGGGACCACAGATAGAGTATCATGTTGCTCATGATGAGATCATTAGTATGCCTTATCTTTCTTGGGACATACGAGAGCATATTGTAGATGTTTGCATGACAGTCAATTATGCTCGGTGGTTTATCCAGCATCCATTCCCTTGATACACATATCCTTCTGATCTCATTCCTGATATTGATGAGTGTTCAGAGAGTGATGATGATGATGATGATGATGATGATGGTGGGAGAGGTGGTCGATGGTGGAGGAGAGGTCAAGTAAGATTTGGTTGAGCTACAGGTGGACAGGGTTTTATGATTGGTCCTCCTAGAGGTGGTGGAGGTGGAGTTAGGATGAGAGGTTGAGGAGTATGGATGAGAGGTGGAAAGATAAGTTGTAGAGTTCGTCCTCATGACAAGATTGCATATTAGGTTCGATGGGTTCAGAGAGAAGCCAGACAGATACAAGTACCTTAGGATCGACAAGTTCCATAAGTTCCTATTCCACATGTTCCAATTTTTTCTCAACCATCAGTAACACTAGTTATTTCATAGGCACCAGAGGTACTAACATAGGAGGTTAGGACCTTACAAGCTACTATGGAAGATATGAGTAGTCAAATGGATCAGTTTGCTAGTATGATGTAGAGTTTCATGGCTTCATGGTACAAAGACCTAGTATAGCCACTACTAGTCAGGATCCTCAACCAGTTTTGAGCAGTTATGCTAGGAGAGATACAGACGGGACATGTGGGGCATATGGTACACATGGTGCCAATGGTACCCCTTGTTGAGATTTTTATTATTCCACCTTTGTTTGATTATTTGTCTCATTTGATCAGGACTTTGATGGACATTTGATTATCTCTATGATAAACTCTCCTCTATTTGATTTGATATTCTCTTTACATGATGTCATCATATGTTGGACTTTTAGTTTTTTAATGATATATATGGATGCATTTATTTTATGTACTATGGATGGATGTCTTATATATGACATAGTTTAGATGGATGCATAATGTATGATGATGTTTTACTTTAATGATTAATGCCTAATGCTTAATGCTAAAAATAATAGATTTGATTTATATGCACCTATGTGATGTATGTTGGAAATACAATAATGGGAAAGCAAGATACTGAAGGGGGGGGGGGGGGGGGGGGTGAATCAGATCTTCAAAATTAATGTTAGGAACCTGTGTGTTCCTTCTGTTTATTTTGTTAGTGTAGTGTTGTCAAACGCATATGCTTTGTAAGTCATCCCGTGAGTATATTTTATTATCCCACATGCATAGGTAGTATTACTTTGCTATAACTCTTTTCTGTTATTCCATATTTGAGTGAATTTTCTTGAGTCGATTGTCTAAAGTGTAAAAAAATTTCTATTTTTTAGCCATAGCTTCCTTTCTTTCTTCCCGTTTCCTCTCACAGTTCCTCAGAACGCATGAAATACCATTCTGCATACTTCCTTCCTTGATGACCCAACCCCAAATTCTACATATCAAAGCCCTAAATCCCTCATTTATCAAATTTTAGGGTTTGCCCTATCTTTTTTGCTTCTCATCCAATCGCCACCAAACCGAGCCACAAGATTTCATTCCTCATTCTGCTCCCTTGTCCCTCTTGGACTGCTCGCCTCATTCCGCCTCCCCAACCCTGAAACCCTCATTTTTCTTTTTCCCTTTTCCTTAGAAAGTCTCCAACCACTCATCAAACACCCATTTCCCATATGAGTTTTTCCCAAATCCAAGTTTTCCCTAAATGAAAAAGTTTTTGTTTCTTGTTTTCTACCAATTGCCAAAAAAAAAAATTGCTTTATGGTTGTTACACGTACAGGAGAAAAAATCATGGAAGAGGAAATTGCATCCCTCAAAACCAAACTTCAAGATCTGGATGACAAAATTCTCGATCTCAACCTTCAACATTCATCCATGAACCGAAACCATTCTGGAGACGCTGGGTTCTCTTCTGGCAATTTCCGTGGACTGAAGCTTGATTTTCCACGCTTCGATGGTACTGATCCAACTGGATGGATTTATAGGGTAGAGCAGTATTTCAACTTGCATAATACTTTGGATAACAACAATGTTCCCCTTGCATATTTTCATTTGGAACATGAAGCTCTTCAATGGTTCTGTTGGTACATCAAGGCTAATGTAGACCCAACATGGACAGAATTGTGCACACTCCTTTTGGAGTGCTTTGGCCCTAGTTCTTTTGATGACTTCACAGGAGCACTCACTAAACTGTGCCAAACAGGCACTGTAAGAGAATACCAGACAGAGTTTGAAAAATTAGCTAATCACATAGAGGGCTTGTCTGATGAATTCTTCCATAGCTATTTCGTCAGTGGTTTGAAGGATGCACTTCGCTCGGAAGTCAAAATGTTTCGACCCACTACAATGATGGAAGCCCTTGGGTTGGCTAAGTTAGCGGAAGACAAGATTAGAGCTCTCCAACGTTCCAGATCCAATTTTGTTCCATTTAGAAATACAGGTTCTCACAACCCTCAAGTCATGCCAGCTCCCAGAACTACTCCTATCAAGCACTTGTCTGAAACAGAGATGCGGGCCAGGCGAGAAAAAGGGATTTGTTATAATTGTGATGAGAAATGGTCCCAGGGCCATAGATGTGTTCAGCAAAATCTCTATCTCTTGGATGTGGATTCTCCACCTGAACTGGAAGAATATGTAGATGCTCA
>MU228517.1:116999-132807 GCA_018584345.1 Thuja plicata | reverse complement strand
TATATGCACCTAAGTGATATATGTTGGAAATACAATAATGGGAAAGCAAGATACTGAGAGCGGGGGGGGGGAGGGGGGTGAATCAAATCTTCAAAATTAAACACTTAAGAACAAGTTGATCCACATTCATACATAAATGAATCTAATGTAATATTAAATAGCATCCACACCATGAAATAAGTAACACATAACACAACAGTTTGGTAACCCAGAAACCCAAATAGGTAAAAATAGGGTGGGGATGACACCTACAAAATTCTCCACTATTGCAGTAGTAAAGTGTACCTGTTAAGGTTACAATGTTTGATTACAAAATGTAATCTACCCTGTTAAATGTCTTCTCTGTTGAAAACTTCAGATCATTACAATCTACCTTGTTAAAGGATTTAAACTTAAAATAAAGTAAGCACTCTGTTAAGAGATAAATAAAGGCCTGCTAAAACCACTCTGTTAAGAGATTTTCACCTGATACAATGATTAGAAAGTCTCAAGTACTGATCCTTTGATATGCACTCTGATGCTGATGATGGATCTCCTCTTTTCAGTATCTCTTCTGATCTTATAATCTGATAAATATTTAGTTCTGCTGTTCACTGTGTTATGCTCTGCTTGATCTCTGCTTCTGAACAAAATAACCCTCTGTGAATTTCACTTCAAACTGTAGTCACTTCATCATACTCTTCTGCCTCTTGCACATACATATACACACATACAAAATAGGGTTTCAAAGCAATCTAATATATCTTTATAGATCTGACAGTGAGATCTAGATCAACGATCAAGATCTAATATCCATGTCTTGATGGTAAAACAATTAATGCTTACAATGATTCATGCATTGGATAAAACAATTAAATGCATAAATAACTCCATATAAAAATATTAAATTTGTACATTAGTCGGCCCAAAAAGCTCATACAAGTCATCCGGATCACTTATCCTTGAATTTTGTACCATTCCTTACAAGTATACAAAAACTATCCTGCTCGACACTTTGACTGTCTATCACTCGACATTTAACATCTTTGTCTTTACTCGGCTTGGCAATGTAACTCGGCTCAGCAATGTGACTAGGCATATTGAAAACTGCTCAACAATGTTGCTCGGCCTTGCATAGTTTTAGCTCGGCCACAGTGATAGCCAACTAAAACTGCCTAATGAAATGACTAAGTGTTGGTCACTAATCATCAATATATCTTAGAGATTAACAATATACATAATGTACCTAATGGACTTAATGATTAATAGATGCTCTTTCAAAATTTTATGATGATGAATACTTTTTATTGATATGTAGCTAATGCATTTTTTATGATTTTGTAATGATGCAATGATGATATGACCCAGTGATATGCAACTTAAGGATGCAAACTAAATGATTTGAATGCACTTTAACTAATTCCATGCACTGTAACTTAATGAAATGGACCTTACCAAAATGTACCTAGATGTATGAATGAATTGATGCACTTAATTGATTTAATGAATAATGATTAATGAACTTAATGCACTTAAATAATAAATGATTAATGATATGTAATATTTTTTATTAAATTCCAACATACTTGATCTAAATGAAATATTTTGATGAATTCAACCTTGATGAACTAACCTCCTTATTAAAGGAATCCCTTAACTTACAACATGCAAAAATTAATCTATATGAATGCAGCTAACTATCACTTTTGAAGCGAATGCCTTTATTTTTTCATCATTGAGCTTTTGGAATATGAAATTAATACAACCATTATAGGTTCAACCCTGATAGTATGAATACCTTTTTCTCTCAAATTTGTACTCTTGAAGTTAGTACAATGATCACTAGTTTAATTTTACAAGCATGATGATTTGAATACCACTTTCATCAGTTTCAATGTTGCAAGTGGATTTTTGCATTAAGATATGAGAGGTCTACATGGCCAAGGTATCAATTTTCATAAACAAAAAAATATATGATCCCCTCCATATGTAAAATTCCTCAATGATTCTTTGATGATCATGTCATTAGACTATTTTGCACATTTCAATGAATCAACCTCACCAATAGTCATGCAGAAATCAAGAAAATTTGTCATAATTTTACCATTACTCATCCCAATACTGCAATATTCATCTCAGTCAAAAAATTCCTTCTCCTACTCAAACCATCAACAACTTTATTTGACACATGAATCTTATTTTTCAACACAAATGTATAGCTCTGCGTAAACTCAACTCATCTCACATGTCTCTGATTCAACTTACCTTGGTTTCTCAAATAAGTCAATGCTTGATTATCAATATACAATATAAACTCCCTAGGTAACAAATAATGTCTCCATTTCTTCAAATCTTGGATTATAGCATAGAATTCCTGATCATACACTAAATACCTTCTCTTAGCATCATTCAAATTCTCACTGAAATAAGCAACATGTCTTTCTTCTTGAGTCAAGATAGCTCCAATTGTATTTCCCCTAGTATCACAATCTACTTAAAATACCTTATTAAAATTAGATAAAGCTAATATTGATTGTTGTGTCACCTTCTTCTTCAACAATGCAAGACTCACTTGTGCTCCAGGTGTCCATTTGAACTCCTATCTATCTCCTTTCATAGTTTTAGTCATTGCTCCACGAATTGAACAAAATTTCCTAATGAACTTCTAATAGAAACTAGCCAACCCATGAAATGATCTTACCTCTCCAAAATTCTCTGGTGTAGGCCACTCAAAAATGGCTTTCACTTTCTCAGGACCCATCTTCAATCCTTTAGCAGATAATACAAATCCCAAGTATACTACCTCCTCTTTCATGAAAGTACACTTCTTGATGTTTATCAAAAACTTCTCTTCCCTTAACATCTACAATACTTGTTTAACATGCAACAAATATTCCTCTTTTCTCTTACTGAAAATCAAGATATCGTCCAGATACACAATGATAAAATTACCCAAGAATCTCTTCAGAACATCATTCATTAGCCTCAAGAAACTACTAGGTGCATTAAAAAATCCATAAGGCATTACCAGCCACTCATACAATCCTTCATTTGTCTTAAATGTAGTCTTCCACTCATCTCCTTCTCTGATTCTAATCTAATGATACTCACTCTTTAAGTCTATCTTGGTGAAATACTTAGCTCCACTCAAACGATCTATCAAATCACCCATCCTTGGTAAAGGAAACTAATACTTAATTGTAATCTGATTGATAGCTCTTGAATTAGTACACATCCTCCATTGTCCATATTTCTTAGGTGCTAACACTGCAGGCACCACACATAGACTCAAACTTTCTCTGATCAACCCTCTCTGCAAAAAAGCTTGCACTTTCCTACTAAGTTCTTCATTCTCTATCGGTGTCATCCTATATGTTGCTTTATTTGGTAGACTGGCCCCTAGTATCAAATCCATAAAATGACTAATACTTATCAGCGGTGGTAATCCATCAGGTATATTATCTGATACAATGTCAGTGTATTCATTCAATAATCCAATGATTTTCTTAGGATGGTCTTCTACCAAGACATTCTTCTTAGACTCCTTAGGTACTAAAGAAAAAGACACATCATTATGGTTCATACCATCCAAAAACTTTTTTCCATCCACTAGACAAATTCTTCCACTAGTACACACTTCAATCTTAAGAGGTTCCTCTAAAGGTTAAAAAAAATTATTTCATCCCATTAGAAAAAATAGTGTAAACATTCTTTCTACCACTATGCATAGCCTGCCTATCATACTGCCATGGTCTACCCAAAAAGATATGACACACATCCATAGGAATAATATCACACAAAACCTCATCATAATACTTCCCAATCTTGAATTTAACTAGGCATTGTTCACTTACTAGTTGCTTGTGTTCATCTTGTATCCATGCAATCCGATAGGGTTTAGATGCTCCATCCTCTGCAACTTTAGTTTGGAAAACAACTCCTCTAAAGAAAGATTATTAGAACTACCACTATCTATGACAACATTACACACCTTGTTTTGTACCTTACATCTTGTTCTGAACAAATTATTCCTCTATATAGACTCCTTCTCTTGTTCTCTATGGTATATGATTATCTTATTCACCAAGGTTGCACCTTCCTCTTCTTGATTGTTGTTCACTGAAACGATGGAATCTTCATCAGCAAATTTTTTCCTCCTACTTCCTTATGTCATCTTCTCAGAGTTACTTTTCTTGCATTCAAAAGATTTGTGTCCTTCTTCAACACATTTTAAATAAGTGTCGCTGAAATTTCTCCTTTCACCACTACTTTTTCCTTCATTATAGTAGGAACTCTTATCATTCCTCCTATAGCGATCATTTTCCTTAACGTCTAATTCACTTTTTCCCTGATATGCATAAGATCTGCCTCTACCTCTTTGGAGTTGTCCTCCTCTACCTCTTTGTCTCTTCTCATGCATTTTGTTCAACTTCTCTTCAACCTTCAAGGACCACTTATAAGCCTCTTCCGCACTCCTAATCTACAATAAACTGATTTCATCTTATATGGGCATCCTTAAACCATTAAGATACCTAGAAAATTTTTCACCTTCATCATTTGTATGACCTGATATGATGTTCAACTTGTAGAACTCCTCAATATAAATTTTAACACTTAGGTCTCTTTGCTTCAAGTTCTACAAATTTCTAAATAAACTTACTTGGTAGTCCTTAGTCAAAAAATTATCCTTCAACTTATTCAACATCCTATCCCAAGATTTGATATTGTCTTTACCCCTTCTTTGTCGATATGTCTGTAAATGTTCCTACCATAGGGATGCATGTCCTTTCAACTTAGTGCAAATGTACTTTACCTTCTTCTCTTCATTAGTTCTTTCAAGTTCAAAATACTTGTCCATCTTTGTGATCCAATATATCAATTCATCAGCATCTAGGTTGCCATAATAATCAGGTGGGTTGAAATGAGGTCTCATATTAACATTAGTCAAGGCTCTAATGAACCTCTCCTCCTCATGATTCAACTTTGGTTGTGCCTCATTATTCTCTCCTTCCACTGTTGGTTCCTAATTTTTTTCATCTCCCTCTTCATCACTTGAATCTTCTATATTTTTCCCTCTCCTCTCAGTAGTCTCTATTGCTTCCAATCTGGAAAAAATTTGTCTCAAAAAATCTAAGACCATTGGATCTACATTCCTACCTCCACCTCTAGAATTTCTCTAGGCCATCTCCACAATCCACAGTAGCTATAGTTTGGATCCTTTCAAATGCCACCCCACAAGAAAACCCTACATTACAAATCCTTGCCATGATACCACTTGATTCATTCAAGTATGGAGAAGCCTCAAAAGATTAGTCCAATCCTTGCAGTCGATACAACACATTGAAAAAAAATAAGAGCAACAAGCCAAGATGGATAGAAATGAGAGATCAGCCTTCTATTATTCTTCGAAAATCATTTATAATAGATCTACAACATGCAGTCTCACATGCCAAGCATACATGCCTGATAATGATTAGAAAACCTCTTACAAACCCTAGCCAACTAACACCACTAATATTATGAAAATCACATGCCCCTTAGGAATGAGTCCATAAGCTTATAAAGCAATCACAACATTAGGTTAGCCTAGAAAATATCACATTTACCGTTAAAGAGAAAACATATTACAACAAATAGGTCGAGACCCAAATCATCTGGAACAAACTCTAATGAAATAAATAAGAGATGTGATCATACAATGAACTCGACCCCAAATGTATCAATGAGCTGGCATGATCACGTACAGAGATTCCCATAGGAAGTGTATCAAAAGAAAATGGAAGCACTTCCATTTAGGACTAGTTTAGCCCTCCGAGTAAGTGGTTTGGGGTCATGTCAAATGCCTTGAATGGGTCTTTGACTTGGATCTAGTTTTTCCCCTGTCCTGCCCTATTTTCCACTTCTCTCCTACCTATTTCTGGTATCCTTCTCTAAGATTTTGAGGTTCTTGACCTCAGGGTCAAGGTCAACCTTCTGGGTCAAGGTCAACCTCGACCCTGACATAGGTCAAGTTAGACCTCTACCCTGACCCAGGGTCTAAATTTCAAATTTCAAATATTTTCGGATGTCAGGGTTTGGAAATAATTATTTCCCGCTTCTGGGTCGGCTGTTTCAAGCTCTGAAGTGTCGACTCTTAAAAAAAGATATTTAATATAGGTCCATTTCTAGGTGTATGAGCCTAATTGGAATTTATTTCTCATATGTCGTCCTCTCTAAAACTTTGTGCCCTAGACTAGTAAATAAGGAATCCTTCCCCTCTCATTTTTGATCATCTATGCACAATCTATTGAAGTGATCATCTACTTTCGAGCATTCCAGCATTAAAGGATTCAAGAATTCAAGATTCAATTAATCAAGGAGATCCATTAGTATCCATTGAAGGATTCAATCTCTATGGATCTCTCTTATTGAAGATTTCTCCATCCATATCCATTCAAGCTTCTTCCTATCCCAAGATCCATTCAAGATTGGTGTTGAAGATCTAAAGGCAATTTATTTGAGACATCCTACATCCTAGAATTATACATCCATTTAGAGAATACATACTTGTGGATTCAAGGATTTGAATCCTCCACAAGGGTTTCAACATAAGCAAGGTGAATTATTCTATTTACTTTGTTTATCACTGCAATTTCAATTCTATTTCAAGGTTAATTCCAAAACTGGGGTTTGACCAAGGAAAACCCCCCATCCAAACAACAAAAAACCCTTTTTTCTTGTAGGTACATGTATGGAACAACAAATTATAGAGCATATTTGGATACCCTTTTTGGCAAAGTGTCAGGACTCGTGAACATATTTTTCATCGGAGCAGTGCAGGTCAAGGTCGACATAAAGGGGTATAATTGTGCCCCTGTATTTGGGTCAAGGTCAAACTTGCTCAAAAAAGAAAATGATTTCTAGGTTTTCTTCGTCTCTGTGTTTCCAGGCTAGGGCAGGTTGAAGAATTTCCAAAAACTTAGTACAGACACCAGAAAATAGCAATTTCCAGATCTCCTATACTTTGAGGTTAGTATTTGTCTTCAATTCATTTCAATTAAGATTTTAATCTTTTCAGATCTATTACACACTCTCCTCAAAAATAGAATGTAAGGTCTTCCTCTTTCTTCTTATTTCTAATCGACTGATTCATTTGTGCATTGACCATTTTCTTATGGTTAATCAATTTGGATCTTTCCTTTCTGAATTTGGGGCTAAGAGGAGAATCTTACCTTCCCCAACTTTTCATATGTAAAGGATATTATTTAGATGTGCAAGTTGCTTGTACCTGTTTCATCCTAAATATTACCTCTTTACATTTTGGTGAGCCCTCTTACAACAAATCTTTCTTTTGTGTTAGATTTACATTTCATGTTAGATCTTGCATGCATATTAGATTAGCCTTCTTTTATGTTCTTGCATTACATTTCAAAAATTAAAAAAAATCATATAAATAAAAAATACAAAAACATTTATTTGTTCATGCCTTGTGTTTTCCTAATTTAGTTCATTTGCGTTGCATTGGTGTATGAGCTTTACTACCTCTAGTCCTACTTATAATATCCTGATTAGAAGAAGTCACAAACTTACGGGTTCCTTTGATCCTGAGTCTTCCTCTCCTTTCCTTAGGATCCCGGATAACAATTTGAGCATTTGTGATTCCAATCCTTCTACCGAGCATAACTCTTCTCACTCATCTCATGATGAGGATGATGCTTTAAGAGTTCCTCCTAAACAAGTCCAAAAACTTTCAACTGAACTTGATAAAATGGTAAATTGGCTTATTCAAGAAAACCATAATCAAGATTCTATTCAAGCTATAGAGGCCCTTACAAAAGTCCTTTGTGGTAGTGATAAAGGTGTTAATCTCTTGCATGGTATCACTCATCTTGTGCATTTAAATGTCAAACCTTTAGTTCAAGAAGGTCAAGATCTAGGACTCACTCCTCCTGTCACTAGTGTGGAACCTTCTTCTATTCCTTTACCTAGCATTCCTAATTAATCTCCTCCTTCAGTGACTATATATCTTCCATATTCAATCCTCTATCTTTGAATCTTCCACTTCCATCTCTTCTTTTGAGTGTTCCACCGGTGTCTCTACCTACCTCACAACCTTCTTGCCATAGTTTTCCTTTTAACTATTCCAACCCTCTTCCAACTGTGGTTCCAAGTGTTCCACCATTTGTGTCTTCCATTCCCGCTGCTTCCTACACTTTTCCTAGTGTTCCTAATGTTTATATGCCTCCTATTTCTTCTAATGATTCCATAATAATTAGTCTGGCTCAAATTGTGTCCTCTTTACAACAATAACTTACGTCCTTAACTCAATCCAAGTTTAGTATTCCTACATGTGACATGGGTAGTCCTTTATTCCTAAACATTATTCGTGCTCTTGTCCCTCAGCAAGCTGATATGCCTCGTCTTGAGAATTACAATAGTAAGGGAGACCCTGTCACTCATGTTAAAAAACTTCAAATCCTTTGTAGTAACTATGCTCATGACCATAGGATTTTAGCCAAGTTGTTTGCTAGAAATTTTCATGATAAGGCCTTGCAATGGTATTGTTCCTTGCCTCCTTATTCTATTGATTCTTTTCCAAAAATTTCTAATACCTTTATCCAACATTTCCAAAATAATATTGGTATGCAAGTGTCCTTAACTGATTTGATTCATTGTAAACAAAATACTAAAGAAAAATTGACTGAATTTATTGGTAGATTTAAGCATTTGTATGCTCAAATTTCTTATCTGGTTCTTGATATTGATATTCAGCATATGTTTATTTCAAATTTGCAAAAGTATATTAGAGATAAGATTATGCTTACTGAATTTACCTCTTTTCAACAAATTTTTGTAGTGTTTCATCATTATCAATTACAAGTGAGTCAATTTGAGAGAAACACTCCAATGGCTCCTATTCCACTTGATAAGAGTCATGCTTATCCTAATCCCAACAAGTTTCAGAAACCTAACAACTATGTCAAGATAAATAAGCAAGAAAATGCATTTGTTGATCAAGTTGTTGTTGCATCCAATAATGTTACTTCTGCATCCACTACTTTTTGTCTGAATTGTATGTTTACTCCGCTTTCTAAATCTTTACATTCTATTATGAGTAAGTTGTTGAATGCTAATATGATTAATTTTCTTCCTATTCAACCTCTTCCTCCTACTATGATGGAATCCAAATCCTTTGATCCCAAATCCTTTTGTCAATACCATCGTTAGAATAGCCATGATACTGAGAAGGGTTATTCTCTAAAACATAAGGTTCAAGACTAAATTGATTCTAATGCTTTATCTGTTGATAATTTTGATGGTAGTGGGAACAAATTTGTCTCTCCTCCTAATCAAAACCTCCAAATCTATATGAATCCTTTCCTTACACATGATACTAATACCATTGTTCGGCCATCTTCTGTGTATATTGTTTATGATTCAAAGATGGATGATCTCAATCATATTGTTAACCATGTGGAGCATGTTGTTTTGTCTCAAACTTTATCTCCACCCCAGCCTCAATCTCAACCTCCTATTCAAGTTCCTCCACCTCAATCTCAACTTCAAGTTCCACCTCAACCTAAGCCTAAACCAAAACCTCAAATTAAACCTTGAAAATAACCTAAGAATAAAAGACCTAGGGAACTCTTAATCACATTTGATGATTATAAGACTATTAAAGCTCTTGATGCTCCCCTCTACATTTATGCTAGGATTGCTAAGATACCTACGTGTGGTTTTCTTGTTGATCCTACATTCTTAGTCAATGTCATTATTGAAGAAAACCTTTTTACAAAGAACTTACAATGTGATTGTTATAATACATCTAATGAAACTTGTAATGGTTTTCTCTATCTATCATTTGGTTCTATTAACTTTCCTGTTGAACTTTGTGGTAAAGTTGTGGACACTACCTTTTTTGTTGTCCCTACTTCTGATTAGTTTCAAATTAATTTGGGTTTGCCTTGGTTGACTACCATGCATGTCGTTGCTTCTCCTATCCATAAGTGTACTAAGTTCATTCATGATGAAGAAGTGAAAAAAATTAATCATAGTTTATATCAACCTTCTAGGCCTAGGGATTGTGCTACCCTTGACTTATTTTGGCCTTCATTACCTAATTCATATTCTTCTTGACCTAATAACCTTTTTCTCTCATATCAAGCCTATAAACATTGCAAGATTGTTGAGTTAAGCATGCCTCAGATGGATCTTAACCATGGTCTTTTGCCTATGCCTTCCATACCTCCTTTATCCATTGCTTCTAGTTATGTTAATCAAGCTCCTAGTGTTTCTTTTCATCCTACTAAGAATCCTACTAGTCCTCCTATAGAACCTGTGAAGGAACCAGTTATTGTTACTCCTAGGTCTCAATATATTTCAAACAATAAAAAATGTAACCTATCTACCAATGAACATCATAAGAAGCATCGGGCTCAAGCTAAGGCCCATGCCTCTATTCTTCAAAGTTCTTTACCTTATTTTGACCAGCCTATGCCTAATGTGTTGGAAGAAGTTCATGTTAATAATGATGTTAAGATGAATTTATGTTGATTCTATTCGTATCTTAGATTCTATTTTGATTAATCTTGATGAAGAAGATACTCTTGATGATCCTATTGATGCTAATGATGAATATAATACTATTGATATTGATACTAATTTACCTAATATCCTTTCAACACAATTGATAATTACACCTAGTATCGAATATTGTGATTCTCAAGAGTATCCTTGTTTGGAACTGGCTATTATTCCTACTGTGTTGGATATTTCCCTCTTGCGAGTTGCACACCTTCCCCAAATGATATAGACCAAGATGGGGAGAGTAGGCAATGTGCTTGATTGGCTTTTCCTCCATGGTATCCTTTTATCTGCTTTCCTATAGTATTGTGCTTCTCTCGTAATGTGTTTGCTAAATGTTTGTTAGATTCTTTTATACGAACCTTGTTACTTTGTTGGTGCAAGGTGATAAAGGAATCAAACCTGTTGTACTATTCATTTATATGTATATGTATTCTTCTATATGTTGTTTTCATGTTATGTTGTACCTGTTCTATTTTTCATAAATTTTTTACTTGTGTAGTCCGCTTGGATTTGTGACATGGTAGCACTGATTCTTTTTGGTCTCCATGTTGTGGTCCAAAAAGACTCTTCTTCGTAACTCTTGCATTTTCTTTCCTCCATTGTGATTGTAGCTCTACTTTCTTTAGGAAATAATGTCAATTCATTTGCATATATATATATATATATATATATATATATATATATATATAATCTTATGATCATACTGACCCCACGGTAGGTAGATCCCTTCTATGTTCTCTATATATCTATGTGGTATTTCCCTTGATTTGTCTTCACTTGGGGGCATCTCGTAGTGGAAACATAATTAGTAGAGTTGTTTATGTTTCTGTTAAAGCCATTGCTCCTGTTAAAGTGTTAGCATTGACTTTAACATGGGGGCATACTCTCTGCTCACTTTTTGCACACACACACTTCCAAAATATTTTCAAACTTAATCTTTTTTTCTTTATGGATTAGAGACTAATCCTTAAAGCATGGATTTTTACCTTATATGATGTCGTGATCCCTCCAGTTTCAATTTACAAAGTTTTGATCCCTTAAGGTTGGAAGGTGTCCTTAAGACTAGATCTCTCTAGTTTTGGCTTTACTCTTTTGGAATAGAATATTCTTGAGGTTGAATCCTTGATGGGTTGACTAGTGAGTAGCCGCATTCACTAGGAAGTTCAACTCCATCTTTCCAGTTGCACTATTTCCTTGTGTGATTCACAATCGGACATAGGTTATCACTGGGCGAGGTAATCACACCCTCTCTCTCTTTTTCTTTGACTAGTGATGTCTCTCTTATTGTAATCTTGGGGTTGACAAAGACTTGAGTCCCTGGGGGCTTGAGGATTTATTTGTCCCTTTGATTTCAATAATATTATCTTTTATTAGTGATCTTCTTTACCAAGAGTTTGCATCGAGTCCATACTCTTGCTAAAGTGGGGGCTAAATTTATCATCAGAAAATGGAAGCACTTCCATTTAGGACTGGTTTAGCCCTCTGAGTAAGTGGTTTGGGGTCATGTCAAATGCCTTGAATGGGTCTTTGACTTGGCTATATTTTTTCCCCTGTCCTACCCTATTTTCCACTTCTCTCCTACTTGTTTTTGGTATCTTTCTCTGACATTTTGAGGTTCTTGACCTTAGGGTCAAGGTTGATCTCGACCCTGACCCAGGGTCTAAATTTCAAATTTCAAATATTTTCAGATGTCGAGGTTTGGAAATAATTATTTCCCGCTTCTGGGTCGGCTGTTTCAGGCTTCGAAGTGGCAACTCTTAAAAAAAAATATTTAATATAGGTCCATTTCTAGGGGTATGAGCCTAATTGGAATTTATTTCTCATATGTCAGCCTCTCTAAAAGTTTGTGCCCTAGACTAGTATATAAGGAATCCTTCTCCTCTCATTTTCAATCATCTATGCATAATATATTGAAGTGATCGTCTACTTTTGAGCATTCAAGCATTCAAGCATTCAAGATTAAATTCATCAAGGAGATCCATTAGTAGTCATTAAAGGATTCAAGCTCTATGGAGCCGTCTTGTTGAAGATTTCTCCATCCATATCCATTCAAGATTCTTCCTATCCCAAGATCCATTCAAGATTGGTTTTGAAGATCTAAAGGAGAGTGATTTGAGATATCCTAAATCCTACAATTCTACATCCATTTGGAACATCCATACTTGTGGATTCAAGGATTTGAATCCTCCACAAGGGTTTCAACATAAGCAAGGTGAATTGTTCTATTTACTTTGTTTATCGCTACAAATTTAATTCTATTTAAAGGTTAATTCCAAAATCAGGGTTTGACCAAGGCAAACCGACCATCCAAACAACAAAAAACCCTTTTTCCTTGTAGGTACAAGTATGGAATAGTGAATTACAGAGAAAATTTAGATAACCTTTTCGAAAAAAATTTAGGATCCATGAACAAATTTTCCATTGGAGCAGTGCAGGTCAAGGTCAACATAAAGGGGTACAATTGTGCCCCCATATTTGGGTCAAGGTTGACCTTTATCAGAAAATAAAATGATTTCTGGGTTTTCTCCCTCTCTATGTTTCTAGGCCAGGGTAGGTTGTAGAATTTCCAGAAACTCAGTACAGACACCAGAAAATAGCATTTTCCAGATCTGATATACTTTGAGGTTAGTATTTGTCTTCAATTCATTTCAATTAATATTTTAATCTTTTCATATCTATTACACACTTCCCTGCAAAATGGAATGTAAGGTTTTCCTCTTTCTTCTTATTTCTAATCGATTGATTCATTTGTGCATTGACGGTTTTCTTGTGGTTAATCAATTTGGATCTTTCCTTTGTGAATTTGGGGCTAAGAGGAGAATCTTACCTTACCCAACTTTACATATGTAAAGTATATTATTTAGATGTGCAAGTCGCTTGTACCCATTTCATCCTAAATATTACCTCTTTACAGGAAGATCAAAAAATGATCAGAAATCACAACGACTGACCAAGAAAATAAGAACAAGATAGTTACCTACCTTTTCAATTGGACTAATAACTAGGCACAAATCCCATACTCATAGATTGGACATCCATACTGAGATCTATCTACCCTATGGAAATTTTCATTTAAAATGTCAACCCAGGGGTATAAGCTTGAAATGGTTCTGCAAAATATATGCACTAAGTCTCCATTGGAACCATGCTATAATTTCTTGGAAAGGAAAGTTGCAGGAAAATAAGTAATTTGGAAGTAAACCTATCTGATTCTTATCTATCAAAGCATAACCAATCATAAGGAAAATTGAATGAGTTCAGTTCTACAAGAATGAACTACTCTGCCTGCTTTGGCTACAGAAACTACTTTCGTGTGACTATAGAATAGACAAAGAACTGAATAGCAACTATGAAAGAAATACAGTAAAAATGCAAAGGATTGTATGCACCCTAAAATGGTCGCCTAGACTTTGGGCCCCATTTATCATTTTATCAAATTTTTGAATCAATGCTTTGGAATATTTTCAATTCAAATCAATTTCCTTGATCAAATTGTAATTAATTCAATTAATTCAATTATTTCAATATTTCCTAAGGTTTGATCATTTTATCTAATTAAAAGATTTAATTTTCTTTTTAATTAAATAAAATTCCTTTTATTTAATTAAAAGATTTAATCACCCTTTATTTAAATAAAATTCCTCTTATTTAATTAAAAGATTTAATCTCCCTTTTAATTAAATAAAATTCCTCTTATTTAATTAAATTCAATTCCTCTCATTTAATTAAAAAAAATTCTTCTAATTTATTTAATTGAAAGAAAACCCCTCTTTTAATTAAATAAATAAAAACCCCCACTTAAAGTACTTTATTTGTTGAAAAAGGAAATAAATTAAATAAAAATCCCTTTTTCATCACATCTTCCTAAGTGGTGGGTTTTTGCCTCTTAATCTCAACCATTGATTATTTATTTTTGCCTCTTGATCTCAACCGTTCACTTTCCTATATAAGGAAATCTCTCCTTCTCATTTTCATATTAGAGTTTTTAGTATTGTTATGTTGCAGGTTTGGAGAGCAATTTTGGAGGAGTATTTGAGCATTTGAGCTTGGATATTGCAACTTCTCTCTTCTTGTCACATTCCTTCTTGCATTCATGGATATTCATATAGATTAGAATCATGTTTATTTCCATAGATTAATCTTGCATTTGCATTTCCTTTCATAGATTAATATGCATTGTTATCATTTAGATTAATTTCTTTTTATGCATTGTAATCATATAGATTAGATCTCATTTTCATACATTCAAATCTCTCATTTTATGGTGTATTTGCAATAGACACAACTAGGTCTATTTGAGGGCCTTCATTTTACGTTTTTACACATCCATGACTAGAGAGCTATGGATCGATATTTGAGGCCTCATTCTTGAGTAACCTTGAATGGAATGATTCATAGAAGTGTGACAACATTTATGCACACATTTTTTTGGCGCCCACCGTGGGGCCTGATGCTCCTGATTTTCCTCCATTTTATTCAGATCTCAGATTTTCTAATCTTTACATGGTTATCTTATTAAAGTTTTTCAAGCCTAACCCTTATGCAGATTTGCTTGGAGATGAAAACCCTAGATTTTCAAAGATTTGATCATATCCCCCAAACAGCTTGGAATTTTTATCTAAATGTTTTTTTACAAGTTGGTGACATATTAGAGAAGCTCCAGTAAAAAATTCAGAATTTTTTGAGGTATTTTGAAATTTTTATAATTTTTTTCTTTATTTTTCATAAAACCTTAATTTTTGGCATAAATCAGTGAATTTTTTAGAAATTTTTACATTTTTAGAAAGGTCTTTAAATTATACAGGGGGTCCATTCTTTGGTTTTCAAATTTGGATGTAATATTATAGCTCATTTAGTCAATTTATGAAAAATGGTCTATTTTGGGAAAATGGCTCCGTAGGGCACAAATGAAAAGATCTTTTTAAAATTCTGACATTTTTGGAAAGATCTCTATTTTTTTAGTAGGGGTCTCTTTTTTCTATATTTAGGGTTTGGGATCTGAATTCATAGCAAACAAATCAGATCTTATTGACTAGGTCAAAAATCAAAATTGAAAAAAGGGTATTTAATGATTAGCTTGCACTTATTTTTCATATGGTTCAATGCATGATGTGAGTTGTCATTTGGATTATTTGATGGTTATTATTTCTCTTAACAATTGATTTTCAGATCTAACCCTAGGGTTTGCATAAGTTGAATATACATTGCATATCTTGTTTGCTTGTTTGCTTGTCTTGCTTGTTGGAGAGTTCGTGAGGATTGC
>MU228517.1:79553-109316 GCA_018584345.1 Thuja plicata | reverse complement strand
AATTTATTTAATTGAAAGAAAACCCCTCTTTTAATTAAATAAATAAAAATCCCCACTTAAAGCACTTTATTTGTTGAAAAAGGAAATAAATTAAATAAAAATTAAATAAAAATCCCCTTTTCATCACTTCTTCCTAAGTGGTGGGTTTTTGACTCTTAATCTCAACCATTGATTATTTCTTTTTGCCTCTTGATCTCAATCGTTCACTTTCCTATATAAGGAAATCTCTCCTTCTCATTTTCATATTAGAGTTTTTAGTATTGTTATGTTGCAGGTTTGGAGAGCAATTTCGGAGGAGCATTTGAGCATATATTGCAACTTCTCTCTTCTTGTCTCATTCCTTCTTGCATTCATGGCTATTCATATAGATTAGAATCATGTTTATTTCCATAGATTAATCTTGCATTTGCATTTCCTTTCATAGATTAATATGCATTGTTATCATTTAGATTAATTTCATTTTATGATTAGATCTCATTTTCATGCATTCAAATCTCTCGTTTCATGGTGTATTTGAAATAGATACAACTAGGTCTATCTGAGGGCCTTCATTTTACACTTTTACACATCCATGACTAGAGAGCTATGGATCGATATTTGAGGCCTCATTCTTGAGCAACCTTGAATGGAATGATTCATAGAAGTGTGACAATATTTATGCACACAAGGATCACTCCCCAAGTGGGCCCCATTGAGTGAGTGGATCCATGTTCTCTAACATACTATATACTTTGTACAAGCCTTTATTTTATTCATCTAAATAATCTTAAGTACACATAATGACTTGAAAATTTGAAAACTATATTGCAGAAAGTATTACATGAATATCAACCAATATCTGGTTGACTTTCTCCTTACTAGCTCTCCCCCACTAGGTACTTCACCAACTTATTTATATTAGAACTTTGAAACTAACTTAACTTACTGACCACTTCCAATAGATTAAGTGGATATGGTTATTACATTTAAAATATAAATGAGAAACTTATTCAATAGGAAAGAAACAATCTTCATCTTAATCTGTCAAAGAGAATATAGGAGAACCACTTCTTGGATTTGCTTAATAGTAAAACATCTCTAACTGATTCATCAAGAAGTAGGGTGAATTACTGGGTCTGTAATGTTATCCTTTTTTCCCTCCATGCTAGATGACTCGTTCCAAGAGCTTGGCGAGATCCACTGAATTCATGTTCAATTGTTCCTGCCTTTTGACCTATTCCTACAATAAGAGGTTAGGAGCACAAAATATGCAAATGCATTCATTTCCACATTACATTCATTCATTAAATCTCGGATCTCATATATATGCATACATCACATGGTTGCAGGTTGATAAACTAATTGGTTGCAGGAACCCACTACGCTTAAATCATTCAAAAATGTATATTATAAAGATAGCTAAGGTTCAAAACATCAAGTATCCTTGTAACAATAGACATAATTCCATGGCTATATCACCATCAAATATTTATCAATACCTGCTCAAAGTCTTAAACCTACTATAATAAAAAGAGTATTAAAGCATGCTAAAACTTATAAGATTTTTTGAAACAGAGCAACAGAAACATAGATAAACATGGCCATTATTTTGGCCCATCATTCCCCCAACTTAAGATCATTTTATTCCTCCAGTAACTACAAAGTTCCTGATCTTGGTATTTGTTCTCAAGTTTGTGGTTGAACCTTGATCTGATCCTCTTTTCTCTATGATCCAATAATATCCTTTTTTCTCCTTCAACTTTTGTCACCTGGTCACTTCTTCTCTCATGTAATTCTCATTTCCCTTGTCAATTATTCTCATGATTGGCCAAACTAAGAGTGGAGGCTGGAACCTGAGAGGAAGCCAATATTATTTTCTTTCTCGACCCAATTCAATGTACCACAATGCCCTCTGTGTTGCAACTACATAGTTCTGGGGGGAATGTGGCTCAACCTTTTTCAAATTCTTAGGTAAACTACTCCATCATTTTTAATGGTTCCAAGGATGAACCTCTCTTCATTTCAGACCATCTTATCATAATCTCTAAATGTCTCTTCTCTTAAATCCTAGATCCATGCACTATTGTGATTATCTATTAATAAGCCCAGCCAATCATAATAAAGTTTCTTGACCTTACTACATTTAGCTCTTATTATCAATGGAGCATCTACCTCCTCTTGTTGGAAAGGTCTAGCCTGGATTTCCCTAGTAGTTTCATTTTGTATCCATGACATAATTTCTTGTAATTGGATATTGCTTATGAAAATAAGTGGATTCCAATTAGTATCTTGAGGAATAGAAAAATTGTGCAAATATAATTCATACATCAAATTCTTGATGGTTGCAAGAGAGTTTTTGTATATATCATATAATTATTGAGATGTTTCCATGGATAGATTCAACCCTTGTACCACCCTCATCAGTTTTAGATTCAAATACTGCTCCTTAAGGTAGAGGGCGTAAACCCTGGCTGGTGACCTAGATTTCATAAGTTCAAGAACTAGGGTTGTAATGGTGGTAATCTTTTATTTTATTTTGTTAATTTCCTCATCTTTGTGCTCAATTTAACTTCTCTGATTATCAATTATTCTTTGTAATTTCTCCTTTCCTTTTTATTTCCTCCTTTTTGACCTATTTCTCATAGAGCTCTTAGGTGTACTATCAACATTAGGCTTTGGTGAAATAATATTTATGTCATCATCAAAGGTTTTTGAGGCTTGAGCCTCGACTGTATATTCAGATGCAAGGGTTTCCTCAACTTGGTCCCCTGAGGGTGTAGGATCTTTCCTAATTTTTAAAGTCCCCCCAGGTGTACTAACCTCATGGAACAAAGGAGTCCCCTTACGTCCTATAGCTTCTTTCTTATACTTTTTCACAGATACAGAATCATCCCATGACATGGTAGAATTCTTCCTTCATGCCCTTTCAACCAAAAGCTTAATTAAGAAATGGTGTGAAACAAAATTAGGTGTACCTCGGTAGCACTTTGGAGAAGAAAATTGTAGAGGACATTTGGGAAATTCATTTTCTGGTTGTTATGCCGAATGTGGTTAAGTAGCTTGAAATGGATGGAATACAGATATGATAGACATCCCTCACAGGTGAGATATCTTATCACATAAGAATCTATTATAATATAATCTAGTGGAAGCAATAACCTA
This sequence comes from Thuja plicata, assembly GCA_018584345.1. Classification (NCBI taxonomy): domain Eukaryota; kingdom Viridiplantae; phylum Streptophyta; class Pinopsida; order Cupressales; family Cupressaceae; genus Thuja; species Thuja plicata. The sequence goes on along the minus strand of MU228517.1, from coordinate 106,175 downwards.
TTTGTACCTTGCTTGTCTACTGACAAAGGAGGGTCACCATGCATAGTAAATTGGGCACGAGACATTCTAGGATCTTGGGTCTCAGGAAAATTTCCACCCTCTGAAGGTAAACTAGTCACTTCAACTATTATTTCCTCATAAACCTCTACTCCTAACCATTTCCTATTGCTAAATTATTCCTTAAAGAACTAGAAAACTTGAAAGCAATATCATCATTAAAATGTGTGAGCTTTAGGAAGTAATCTAACCATCCACAATCTTGAAATGCTTGTCGACACCTCTAGTCTTGTAGAAGGTCAACATGTACTATTGTCTCATGATGGATGGGTAGACCTTCCATTGTAAAATGGAAAACAATTCCAATTCTGCAAGTAGCTCACTGATTACATAATTCAGCTTGTTTCCTAGAATGTTGACTATGACACCAAATAATTTGGAAACCCTTATGTCTCCCTATGTTCAGAAATTCTATCTGCACATTGTAACTTAATTAGGAATCTTTCTAGATTTTAAATAGACACAAGAATAATTTCAAGGAATTGATGGGGAATGCGTACTTTAAATATCTTATTTTCTCAAAATGTCACATCAATCAATACAAACATAAATGAAATACACTACTCTTTTCAAATAATCTTAACACATTCATTGCTGATGTAACCTAGTTGATGACTTAACATGACATGCAAGCATGACCCCCCTAACATAAATTGATCAATAGGTCCACCTATTGTAGATGGTGACATGTAGGACTAGGGCCATGCGATAGAAGTATATATAAAAAACTGAAATAAAATAAATGAAGTAAAATGTAAGAAATAATCACATATTGCATGTGTACTTTCCACTTGCATTGTCATCAATTAAACTACACATTATTTTATGGCATTAATTGGAAGTGATGGAGAAAAAGGTGGTAATTAGTTGATGATATGGAAAAAAAGGAGAATGGTACAGAGGAATAGATTTTATTATAGAAAAAATTATGTCCACATATGCAGAAATATTTATTACAAATTTTGGATGAAGTTGCTTTTAAGAAGATGGAAGTTGGACACTGAGTTCTATTCCTTTAGCTGCAAGAATGTCGGTTGACTGGGCCTCTGAGAATTGTTGCAAGAAGAGGGATTTTCTTGTGGGTTTGTGATACAAATTCAGCCGATGACCATTAACTAGCAGTTTAAATAGGAATGGATCAATGGTGGATAGCTAAACAACTCCATTTTCATACACATTGTTAATTTCATATGGTCCTAGCCAGCGGGTTTGGAACTTACCTGGATTATGCTGATATTTGGAGTTGTAGAGAAGAGCCCAGTCACCTAGTTTGAATTTCTTGTCCTTGATATGTTGATCATGCCAATGCTTCCTCTAATTTTGAATGATTTTGGTGCGCTGAAAGGTAGACCTCCTAAAATCATCCAAAGAATTTAACTGTAGGATCCTTTCTTGTTGTGCAATGGTAAGATCAATGTCAAGGGTAATTTTTGTCCTTAGTGTTTTATGCTCAAATTCAATTGGCATAACATCTTCTTTACCATGGACCAATTCAAATAGTGTGAATCATGTTGTGGTTTTCCATGTAGTTCTATATGCCTAGATTTATTGTCTCTTACATACTTCATAGGTCTAGCTTCAACCCATTTTGTAACATAGTCTATGCATACTAAAATATACGACTTCCCATTTGAAGATGGCTCAATGGATCCTACAAAATCTAGGCCCCATTTTTCAAATGGAGTCACCACCACCTGGAGAAATATGGACATCTCATCAAACATGGTTGGTCTTCCCATTATCTGATACCTATCACATTTCTTTGTGTATTTTACTGTATCTTTGTGTAATGTTGGCCAAAAATATCTTGTATTGAGAATCTTCATTGTTGTTCGTTTAGCTGCAAAATGGCCACCACACTGTTCATCATCAAAAGTATGTAGGATATCATGTGTCTCATCTTCCCATACACACCTTCTCATTACCTATTCTGGTCCAATGTAGAACATGCATTATGCTATCCATGAGAAATTGAAGCTTTTTTCTAAAAGCAATATTTATTCCTTTGGTGAAAAGTGAGGATTCTTCCCAACAACTAAATAATTTTCTATGTCTGCATACCAAGGATTGTGAGAAGATATGGAAAACAATTTCTCATCTAGAAATTTATCTTCAATGGCTACAAGATCATCTGGTGCTTGCACATGAGATAGGAATTCAGCCACCACATATGCCTTCCTAGGTTTATCAACAATGGTGATGTCACATTTTTGCATTAGTAGCAACCAGCGTGCTAACCTCCCTATAATAGAAGGTTTTTTCATGAGATGCTTTATGGTTGTGTGGATGAAAATTTCATACCCTATGATCTAATGCTCTAATTTGTTGAGGTCATATATTACTGCTAGTATTTCTTTTTCAATAAAAGTGTAGTTGAAATCAACTCCCTATAGATTCTTTCTAACATAATAAATGGTGTGCTCAATTAATCTTTCATTTTGTCCTAAGACTACCCCTACAACATAGTTTGAGGCATCAATATGAATATGGAATGGAAATGACTAGTCAGGTCCTCTTAACATAGGAACTTGTGTTAGGACTATTTTAAGGCTTGAAAATGCTTTATCACAGCCTGTCATCCATTCAAAATGAAATTCCCTCATTAAAACATTTTTATAATGGTGTTTCAATTTGACTAAAATATTTAATGAATCTCCTATAATAACCAACATTTCCTAAGAAACTCCTGACTTCCTTTTGTTTTGCAGGAATATGAAGGTTGGAGATTACCTCAAATTTTGATGGATCTACCTGAATTCATGTTACTGAGATATAATGGCCCAAAACCACACCTTCATCCATCATCATATAACACTTTTCACTATTGAGAGACAATTTATGTTCTTGACATTCCTGCAATACTTTTTCTAAGTTGGTGTGTGCCTCCTCAAAAGTTGAACCATAGATTGTGAAGTCATCCATGTAAATATCCATACAGTTAGAGGAAATGTCAGAAAATATGCTTATGATAGTCCTCTAGAATTTTGTTGGAGAATTGCAAAGACCAAAAGGTATATAGAATAGGAAAAAGATCCCCAGGGACATGTGTATGTTGTCTTATCCTAATCCTATTGAGCAATCTTAATCTGGTTTTAGCCACTAAACCCATCCAAAAATGAAAGATGTTTCTTACCTGCAACATTATTTAGGACTTGATCAATAAAGGGAAGAGATATTTCTTAGTTGCAACATTTATTTCTCTATATTCCACACATACCCTTAATTTTCCCCCTTTCTTAGGGAATATGATAAGTGGTGACACCCATTGACTATCACATATTGGATAAATAAATCCAACACTCAACAATTTTTGTACTTCACCTTTGGTTATCTCGCTAAGATCAAGATTAATCCTCCTTTGAGGTTTCCTAACTAGTTTGAATTCCTTACTAAAATAAATTCTACGAGTACATAGAGTTGGATCTAATCCCTTCATATCAATATAGTCCCAGGAAAAATCTTGCTAGTGAGTTTTAAGTAATATGAGCATAGATCTGTGTTGTGACTTGGTTGGAATTTTGTTTATGTTTATGTTCTCCCCAAGGATGACTTCAATTTGTGTTTTTAGCTCCATCATAGCAAATTCATTTAAGGTTGTTGACTAAACTTCATGTGGAGACAGAGTGTGTAAACAATCTGTTGTTGCAGAAAAGCATGATGAAGAGAATGGAAGAAGAATGGTTTACAAAGGACATGTATTTTTGGTATAGACTTGATCCACCCCATAGTTATTTTTAATTATAGAAAAGAGGATGTCATATTCTTCTTGTGGAAATTAATGGTTCTCACTCTATCATCATAAGCTATCTAACAGAGTAAACCTCAGCTTATTCCTCTCCTATGTCTAGCCATAAAGCTTGATCTTCATCAAGTTGGGGTTGTGCAGGAGAATAAAGAGTAATTTTATTTGTTGATATCCCATCATATATAGTCATGTTCCCTATCATACATGCAATAAAGGAATAGGCAGTAGCAATCCAAGGCCTCCCCAAGATAACTAGGTAACCTCCCAATGTCACCTTGGGTGATAGGATTATGAAATCAGTAGGGTATTCCTAGGATTCAAGGGTGACAATTAGGTCTTCTACCATACCACCAGGTTTTACTGTGTGTTTCCCATGTATTTTTATTTTTTTGGTTCTTCCGTGTCTATAAGTTTCTGGTCCTGAATAATTTATTGAACTTGAACATGAAATTTTAAAAGTTAAAGTTCACATTCAAGTTCATCTTTTTCAATGAGTGACAACAAGCATTTGTCAGGTAGTTGAAGCCAGTTGTCAGCCATCATGCACACAAAGGTACATTATTTAATACTTAAAAAATTTGAGTGTAAATGTTAATGTTGAAACATTAATGCACACACATGCCTTAAAGATTGGAGCTAATGAAGAAGCCGTAAGTTGTCAACTCAGTGACACATCACACATGCAAAATAATGTGTTGTACACTCCCAATCTTCAGAAAATATTTCTTTTCCATAAGTAACTTGCGCCATTATATAAAATCATTTAGTACACATTTTTTTTGAAGTAAAACACAATGGATTTGAGGTGGGATAGACAACAGAGCATTACATGTAAGAAAAAAAGGTGAGTCGAGATGCCTTTTTCTGTTAAACAAATTCCTTGTTTCTAGTTTTCTGTAGGATTTTTCTTGTTTTTTTTCCCTTCGTGCATGATAAATTATTTGCAAATTTTCTTTGTAAAATATCAATTTTTTTCCCTAAGCTTCCGAAGGCAAAGAAAGCCACCCACCTGGTTAGCTCTCTAAGAAATTGCAAACACTTCTCTAGTGAATGTCCAACTTGTAGAGGTTGTGCAAAGAATTAAAAATGCGGAGAAGGGATGTATGTCAATAAAAAGTGGCTCATAGTGGTCTACTCAAAGTGGTAGGATTCCCAACTACAGTACACCTTGCCCGGAGTTGGTACTTGAGTGTGCTAACAAGTATGATGCCAAAGAAAGGTGTATACGCACAATCTCAAGAAGCATTCTGGTTAATACAAGCCATGAAATGGTAATGGATGCCTTAAGAATTATGCATAAAGAGACATATGAGGGATGGACCATCGAAGAAGCCAATAGTCAGTTTTCAGCCAACAAGAAGGAATACAACAACATTATTTCTCAGAATTGGCTAATAAATCTAGAAAAAGGAGGTTCTCGCTTTCCTAAACCACTAAAAATTAAAAATTTGATCAAAGGGGTAAAATATATGGTATTTCTACTAAATAGGATCAAAGGAAATCCTCATGCATTCTTTTGGGAGGATTGGATGTATTGTTTCATCCAAAAGATCCTAGGAGAAGACAAGTTCATAGACTTGGCTGAATTCATTTGTAACAGACTTCATGAGGAGTTGATTAGGGCTGCTAGCATGGCTACTTTTCACATGACTTCATACTTTTTCTATATTCTTACATGCTGTAGAAACTGGGAAGGTCTCCCACATGAGCCTTGGAATGAAAAAATGAAAATATATGAGTACTATGTATATTTTCAATATAACAAAAGCGTGGAGGACTTTAGAAGGATTAATGATGTGTTTCTGACCCATCTGGGTTTTGAATTTCAAGGTAAATAAAATTAAAGGCTCTAAGATGAGGCAATTGAATTGGTTGTTGTGTATGGTATTCATTTTATTTAATTTCCCAAATTTACTTATCTCAGGATCAGAGGATTTGAGGGGGAAACCTTGAAGTTTCCCAGGTATTGCTTAGACAAAAAAATTTTAATGGAGATCTGCAGACAATTAGTTCATGTTGATAAAAGACTTAGAGGAAAGAAAGGTTCGGGAGTAGTCTTCCCAATAGACCTGGGTTACTATCACTGTCAATTAGTACAAGATGCCTTGGCCCTAGAAAAGTAGTTGAAAGAACTGAACATGAACTCATATCATGCTAGCCCCAACTTTGACAGCAAGGGGTTTACCCAAGTTCATCTAAATGTAGCCCCTATGTTCATGCATGAACCAAATTTAGAATATTTTTGGGCAGATTGTTATCATGATTTTGAAGTGCAAAGAAGGACATGGTCCAGATTAACATTGGGGAAAATCGTCACTTTAAAGCTCAAATTGGATATTGATGGAGTTGAACAAAAAGAAGGTGATGAAGTATTAGACCCCCAGTACATCAAAAATGTTCAAGGTCTTCCTATTCCAATTTTAGATTGGAACAAAATAAAGGAAGATAATCTAAAAGCAAGGACACAATGAAATCAAGCGCATAGAAAAATGGCTTGAGGTACAAATAATGGCCAAGTATTCTTCCAGAAATCCAACACCTAAAATTAAGTCTACACAATTGAGTTCTCCCAAAAGTGTTTATGTTTCCACTAACCAATGATTGAATCATCTGTTGTAGGTGCATTAAAAGTTGAAGTTGAACCTAAACTCCTTCCAATTAAAGTTCAAGTTCATTCCTAACTACCCACTCGGGTCACTCATTCACGGAGTAAGAGAAGCAATAAACAACAACTAGGTTTGAACATTATAATATATCTAGAGCCAGCAGTGGAGGCAAAAGAACTAGACAAAGATAAGGCTATCAAAGAAACAAACATATAAACGATGGATGCTGACAAAAGCATAGAGGTGGGAGATGGTCAAGATGACTCATTAGCTTTGATAGACTATATAGATGTCTAGAAACCCCAAGCCAAGCCTTGTGGAGCACCTAAATGGATTGAAATTTTTGTAAGAAAGAAAAGGAACATCATCCTTGTTTCACTCTCACACGAGGACATGGTGAGAAAATGCCTTGGGAAGTATTTGAAGACTAAGAAGCTGAAGATGGAATCTAGGATAAGTTTTAATAAAAATACAAGTCACTAGATGGCTGAAATAGCCAAACCGGCCAAGGACAAAGATGAGAGTGAAATATCTCTCCAAGATTATTAAATACAAAATAATGGCCTTGGAAAAGGTACAAGGGAGGCAAATATGAAGATCTTTGAGACATTAAATAAAAATATCTCATTAAGAATCTGGAAAGACACAAAAGATAAGAAAGAAATGAGGCTGAGTACATACATATGATTCAGAATCTAGGTCCCTGCCTATTTCTGAAATCCATGCCACATTGGATGTCAAATCCCCAATTACAGAGAGACCGTATGATTGCAAAAACCTTTGGTGACTAGTTATATTTAATGGCCCTTGAGGAAGTAAAGTACATTACCAATCTAAGTAACACCCATAGGACATCTTCAGGAGTTACTAAAAGGATGGTGATAGAGATCAGCTCTTGGGAAGGAGAAAAAGAAAAATGGGCAGAAAAAGCAACTTGGATGGAAGAAATTCATATTTACAGACTCAAACAGTTCCTAGTCAAAAAAAAATTTGTTGGTCTAGATAACAAAGTTTTGTATGCCTCCAAAATCAGTATTGAATGGAGAAATATTATGATTGAGAAAATAATCGATGAAGAAAAGGATTTGTTAAAGGAGTTGGAAAACATTAAAGATATCACACAGGGGGATATAATATGCATAGATGTCCAGCTGATGGAAAATGATGAAGGTTTGGTAAGGAGCAGTGAGGAGGTGATGGCTACTCTAAAGGAAAAGATGAAGGAGGCTAAAGAACCAAAATTACTCATTGCATGTGATTTCTTGAGGGTAGCTCACATTGAATCAATGTTGATCATCGGACAAGATCACCTGAACCTGCATGAGAATAAAATGACACATATCTAGAATAATAGAGAAGTATAGAAATAACGGATAGCATGCATGGGCCTACCACATCAATGAATTATCCCTGCTTTTGCAGTAGCTTATGAGAGATGGAAATCCATGTGTCTGATCTCGATAGCGCCAAAGAAGCTCCATGGATCTTCCACTTTGAAAACCAGTTGACCATGTGAAGATTGCACCAGGCCATTAGGGATTTGTCCTTTTATTTTATCTTATTTCAAGTTATACTTTATAACTGTTAAAACAATGACTCTTGGTGGAGTAATTTTTGGTAATGGTTTCAAAAGCCCTCTCTGGCTATATATTGAAAAACTTAAAGCTTTGTAAAGGTCAACACTTGTATGATTAGGAGTTAGATTATAGAAGTAAGTTTTCTTAATTTTTTGATGACATATGTTGGTATGAATGATAAAGATACATAGCTCTATTGGTTTATGAAGTTGTATTTTATCTCCCTTTGATCCGTTGGTTGGAGGCAAATTGATTTCTATTTTGGTTGGGATGGAAATGGTTTACAGATAGAATTTCATGCAATCTTTATTGTTATGTTCTCGGTATATTTAAGTTTTCAATTTAAAGTAGTAAATGTTGATCATTCTATTGATAGCATATGTTAGTTTTAAGTTTAGTTTCATAAGGTATATTTAAAACAAATCTTGCTACGTTCAAATTCTCAGTGATAACTGGATGCATGTTGCCTTTGTAGATGCTTTTTGGTTAAAAGTATCATGAATGTTTACTTTATTTCATTTTAGTTGAGATAAAAGAATTATATTTCTAGAGGAATTTGTACCTATAAATAAAAAGAATTGATCATGAGTGTTTAATTCAATTGTGATTAATAATTTTTTATTTCCCAATCGGGTCCAGAGTCTTTATAAATTAGATATTTTTCACAAGGACAAATCTATTAACTAACATATTTTTGGTGACTCTGTTGGGGAGTCAAATATTCGTATGTATTGAAGATCTCTAATGATACAATCAAATTCAATGGTGTTTCCTAGTCAAAATTAGTTTCTTGTTCTTCAACCACATTTTGATTTTTAGGATACACAAGAAGACCATATCTATGATCTTAACGCTTGTTTTTGGAGGTATAGAAGAAGTAATCACTAATACATGCAAGTACAACAAGTGTTGGAGCAAGAAGAAGAACTTGGAAAATATTTGAGAGGGATGTCTATTTGGCAAGAAGTTACTATTGTAGACAGAATTGCTAGAGCACATAGGGGAAATAGGAAGGACCCTAGGAATAGGAATTGATAAGCTGGATGAGAAAAGATATACTAGGGGGGATAAAGAAAAAGTCTTGTTTGATAAATATTTTGAAGATTCAGCCAAACTTAACTTCAAGCCATATTTTCCCATAAGGAAAATAAAATTTGAGACAACCAGTAGAACTTCCTCACCACCTAGGACTTTGTCCTCTTCTACCATTTTCAATCTTTAATCTTACCTAGAACTCTAGTACCTGTTGCCATTAATTTGCAACCTTTAAACATCATACTACCCACTATGGCTTAGAATCAACCATGGGGCACTCAAATTGGTCCTTTGAACTTGGGAGTGAACTTAAATATTTTTCCCAAAGGATCTTGTGAAGTCTTTCCTAGGTTCAGTGGAGATGGTACGAAATTGCCTGATGAGCATCTGAATGCATTTAACACAGCCGATGGAGTTTTGGAAGTTCCCACAGAAGATGTGGCAGTTAGGTTGTTTGTTCATACCTAGCTGTAGATTGGTTCCAACATCTCCCAAATGCCTCTATTACTAGTTGGGACAACATAAAAATAGCTTTTGAAGCTAGATTCAAAGTTTATGATGATGCAAACTCATTTCTACTTCAATTAAGACAATTGAAAAAGGAGACCCATGAACTAATGCATGAGTTTGTAGAAAAATTCAATAAAGTATTGCATAAGATTCCAAATGCCGACAAGCCTAGCACTGAGAATAGGAAAGGATTCTTTCTAAAATCCATTCGCCCAGACATGGATTTTCACTTGTAAAGAGGAAGAGTAGCGACCCTAAATACAGTACAAAGTTTAGCTATAGAATTAGAAGATGATCTAATAAATTTGAGGAAATGGAGAAAATAAGTTCAGGTATCTAATGCTCAGACTTTTGTGTCATCATCTTTGGAGCCCATGATACAAATACTTTTCAATGATATGATATCCATCAACAAGTAGTCACATAAGGAAGTTGCTCCATATCAAGATATCCCGTGGAAGTTCTCAGGACAAGGTGTAGGAACATCAGGAAAGTAAATAGCTTTGCACCCTACTCAACAAAGATTATCCATTGAACCCCCTTTTGTACATAAGAGTAACATGTGTGTTTTTCACTTGAAAAATGATCATGATGGTTCCACATGTCTGGAGATGGTATGATATGCTCAGATGGAAGAAAACAAGGAAACGGTTAAACAATCTCTTGAAAGTGAAGGAACCCCTAGAGTTGATGGTGACTCTGTAAATTAATACCTCAAATATGAATCTAATTTAGAATGAGGTGGTAATATTTTTTCAGCTTTAGAGGAACCTTCTTGTCCATTCCTAACCACAAACCAATATAGTAAAAATTTTGTGAGTAGATCTTCTTCCGCGCAGCTAAAAAGAAAAAACAAAGAGAGTCAGTGAATCAAACTAGCGGGAGTCCAAAGATTTAAGATGTTGTGAAGCCAAAAATCCAGCTACTAAAAAGGTTTGAACCCAAACCTTGTTTTGACATTATTGATTTTTGTAAGTCATATAGGATACAAATTTCTCCTATTGATAATCTTAAATTAAACCCCAAGGAACTAGATAAACTAGTTGATTATGTTAAAGGTCCTTCTGATATAGTTTATTCTAATCAAATGAATAATTCATTTTCTGTCAAATTGCCTTCGTTCTCTAAATTAAAGAAACCTAGAAATGGTGAGCCTACATTGCAAGTAGAAGCATAAAAAAATACATCTATTTCCTATAGAAAATTGAAACCATTCTATGTGTCTCTATTCATTCATGGTTATAAATTAAACAATTATATTATAGACTCAGGAGCTTCTGAAAATATAATGTCCTCCTTGGTAGCAAAATCCTTAGACTACCTTTGACCAAGACATTCAGGAAGTTCTTTTCTATGGACTCAAAACAAGTTCCCTTAGATGGCCATATTAAGGTTTCCTAGGTGTCCCTAGCAACCTATCTAGACAAAATATTGAAATTGACCATCCTGGTTGCTGACATACCCGCTAGCTATGGTGTGTTATTAAGCCAAAAAAATTGTAGAGACTTAGGAGGCAAGATTAAAATGGACTAGTTGCAAGACATCATTCTAGTAGGGAACCAAAAAGTCACCCTACAACCAAAAACCAAGTCTAAATATTTTTTTTTCCCTCTCAAGACCCTAGATCACACATCTTATATCAGAAGTCTAATTTTGCTAACTATGTGATTATGCCTAACGATGATGTTGTGGATTCAAAAAACTCATGTAATAATAAATTCTAGTTTATGGAGTTTGATGGGAGCTTCTCTTCAGTTGGATCAGGTGCAGGGGTAGTATTGATGTCTCCTACTGGGAAGAAAATGTCATTCTCTTTTAAGTTGGAATTTGAGAACACCAACAATACAACCGAATATGAAGCATTACTTATTGGCTTGGAAGATGCAAAAAGGAGGGGTATCAAGTTGTTGAAGGCTTGAGGAGATGGAGATTTGATAGTCAAACAAGTTAGAAACCATTTTGCAGTAAAGAATGAAAGGTTAAAACACTACAGGAATAGGGTGTGGGACAAACTCAAAGGGTTCAAAACATTCTCAATCAAAGTTATGCCTATGGAATTCAATTCAAGGGCAGACAGATCAGTAGGTTCAGCTTCTTTACTCATCCCTCGTTTAGATTTTGAAAATGACCTTTACACCATTCAACTTGTTCACATACATAGTGTGCCAAACAATTCCAAGTCTTGGTAGGTCTTTAGTGATGATGCTTATTTAAATGCATTTTTACAAGGCATGGAGAAGTTTTCCTCAACTTTATTTGAAGGTTCAAATTTAGAATGCCATGAATTATATCCAGATGAGAAAACTGAGTGTTGGAGAGGTGTTGCAGCTAAAAGGAAATCACATCCCCAAGGGGTTAGTAGCTCTAGAAGATTTTTTTATTGTAGAGTCTGCTTCATTGGTCTATCGACTGAACGGGAGAAAGGCCAGTCTAGTAGTTATGAAAAAGTGGATATTGGTGATGAGAAAGATTTGAAGTTTGTGAATCTGGGTGTTTGTTGTAGTTTAGAGGAAAAAGAAAGGCTCCCGAAGCTACTGAAAGAATTCAAAGATGTTTTTTCCTGGTCTTATGAAGACTTAAAGAATTTTAGGCAAGGCCATTTTCAGCACCACATACCATTGAAATCTGCAGCTTCCCCTTTTGAGCAAAAATTAAGGAATTACAACCTGAAGGTAGCCGATGCAATCAGAGTAATATTTAAGAAAACCCCCTTTAGAAAAGGTGTAAAAAAATGGTGAAATGTGTAAAAATATTGATGAAAATATTAATTTTATTGGCGAAAAAATTTTGTTTACAAAGAAAAAATAATAATCTCAATTGGCGAATCATTCATGGTCCCTGAAACTATGTGACATTTTCTGGCGAATTGTGTTTTTTTTCAAAACTACAAAAATATGTAGTGGTGAATAAAAAAAATATTAATAGTATATAACATTAATTTTGTGGGCGAATTGATTCATTTTGCTAGACCCAAAAATATATAATGGAGAATAAAAATAATTTTTTAATTTAAACATTAATTCTGAGGGAAAATTGAATTTTTTTAGCACACAAAAAATTTATTTGTTGGCGAATAAAACCTCTTGTCAATAGCCTAAAATATCAAATTCTCGATGATGAGAAAATGTGATTTAAAACACACAAACATTATAACACACAATCCCAGTAAATATAACTCAAATTTGACCAGAAGTAGAACCATAGAAGTACAAATTTATAATTTCAAATTTTTAACTTTAGAGTTTACTAATAATTCAAGAAACATGTCTCACTAGTACTATTGATAAGTATTCTTTTATCTCTGTCGATAAGTTTTATATATTTTGTATCCCTTAGTCTTATTTTCAAATTCATATTTTAGTCATTGCATGTGTTTCCGTGGGATTTTTGTTGTTCATTTCTTCGTGCAAATCTGACCAGTGATTCAAGTCTATAAGGAAAAGATCAACGGTTGGCGTGATACCTCAAATAGAAAGAAAATGATGTTTACCCATCAAGGCATCGTGCGATGTCGACATGTGTCTCAGGCCTACAAGTGTTCTAAGCAACTAAAGAAGATCTACAATTAAAGATCAAACTTCATCGACGGTTGTCGTAATCCCATTATCAGAAGGTGCAAGTTGTTTACCCATTAAGGGAACATGCCTAGTTCACATGTGTTAGCCAAGATTCAAGACTTTAATGAAGATCAACAGCTTCCGCTATCCCTTAAAATAGAGGATGAGCGATCTCTACCCATCAGGGCATCGCGTGATGTTGACATGTGTCCCGGGCCCGCCAATGCTCTGAGTAATGAAGGAAGATCTGTAGTTAAACCTCAGCGAATATCAATGGTGGGTGTAATGCCTCTAAGAGAAGATGCAGGTTAATTATCCTTCAATGCATCATGCCTTATTGCCACATGTTTTGGACCCACAAGTCATGAGCAGTAACAAAGGAAGATCTATGGTTAAACCTCAGCAAAGATTGACGGTGGGTGTAATGCCTCTAAGAAAAGATGCAGGTTAATTATCCTTCAAGGCATCATACCAGATCGACATGTGTCTTAGGCCCACAGATATTCTGAACAATGAGACAATAGGGATAGCAGCTGGTAGTACTGGATTAGTCAAGCAAGTTGACAAGGATGTACGTCATTTCTAAAGTTACGTAAAGTGCATGGTACTAAAGCATTATCCTTTTAGCACGTGAGCTTGATCTATGATGGTGTTTTAACCAAGCGAGAAAGATGATCGAGTTTTAAAGGAGGCTGAAGGTTGATCTCACCTTTTCTTTATTACCTTTACCCTGAATTAATGAGGTATTTTTTCCTATATTTTACATATTGTTTAGATTTTGTTTTAATGTTTAAAAATATTTTTATGGAAATCAATATGATAAGAATTAAAATTGAAATTAGATAAAGAGTAATTGTCTTGCAGGTAAAAAATAATTAGAATTTATTTATTATTTTTAAAATAATGAGATTCAATAATTACATTTGAATTTAAGTTTATTATTATAAATATAAAAATTAAGTAATTGGCTGCTTAGGTTGTAGCTGAACCTTTTTCTTCTCCCGCCGTATTGGTTGTGACATTTGAGGATATACCTTTGAATCATGGTGTGAAGGTTTTTGAATTTTCTCAAACTATTTTAATTGCTCAAGCCCCTAGTGTCCTCTCTCCCCTTTAGCAGGACACTAAGATTAAAAATCCAAAGAGGAGAGGTAGAAAGCCCTTAGCAGCCAAAACTAAAATTAAAATTGAAGCTAGCCTCCACTCCACAATTCTTGATAAATTTTCCCCTATTATCAAAACAAGGAGGAGCATGGTTTGCTCCCCGTCTCCATTATGAAGATTTTGTCTTGGAATGTCAGAGGCTTAAATGCCCTTGACAAAAGGAGTAGGGTCAAAAATTTTGTTGATTCCTTTCATGCATATTAATTTATTATTCAAGAATCTAAGTTTTATCAAACATCTTTGACAAGACCCTTGCTAAGTGGTCTTGTTGGGAGTCCTCTCTTGTTCCCTCATCTGGTGCCTCTAGGGGTCTTATTACATTACAGAATTCTAAATTTGTTAAGGGTGAGCCTTTATTCTCAAATTCTAACTGGCAGTTGATGACGTTTTCATGGTTTGATTTCAAAGTTTTGTTGTTCAATATGTATGGTCCTTCTTCCCCTCAGGATAAATGGTCCTTCTTCCCCTCAGGATAAATTGGAACTTTTGGATGCCTTAACTGCCCAAATTTCTCAACTCAAAGATCTTCCAGTTATTTCAGGGGGTGATTTTAATGCCATTACTTCTAATCTTGAAAAATGTGGTGGAAATCCTATGGCTCCACGCGTTATTGATGAATTCAATTTTTTATTCTTAATAATGCTCTTTTTGATATTTTTCAGAATAATGGTTCTTTTACTTGGTCGAATCATAGATCAGCTACCCTGATCTCTGTTAGATTAGATAGTTTTTTTTCTCCTGTGACTTTAAACTGCTGGATCTTACTTTGACATCTCAGATTCTCTCTTCCCCAGTCTCAGATCATTTCCCCATTTCCCTATGTCTCTTGCATTCATCTCATATCCCAAACCTAAATCTTCCTTTAAAATTGAGAGTATGTGGTTTACTCATCCTCATTTCTCTTCTCTTCTTTGTCAATGGTGGGTTTTTGCACCTTTCACTAAGGGGAATAGAATGTTTCAATTTCATAGAAATTTGATCTTTGTTAGAAATAAGATTATGGTATGGAACAAAGAAGTTTTCAAGAATGTTTTTGAAGAAAAGAGCAGGGTGGAAAGTGAACTTGCCAAATTATCGGAGCACATAGTCAAATTCAAGTTAGATGCAGATTCTGATGTTAAACAGAAAGATCTTCAGACCTATTGGGATATCCTTTGTACTAGAGTAGAAATGTATTGGAGACAAAAATCTCAAGAATTTTTGTTGAAAGAGGGAGATAAGAATACTAAATTCTTTCATGCATCTGCAAAAATTAAGAAAGATTCCTCTTCTCTTTTCACCATTAAGGATGTTGTATCTGGCTCTCTTCTATCTTCACCACAAAAATTTACTGATGAAGGGGTCTCTTTTTTAACTAAGATCCTTTCTCCCCTCAATCCACCAGTAGAATATTTACCTGGTATGGATATACTTCTACAAGCTATTCCTCCCCTTATTTTTGACTCCGATAATGACTCTCTTATGAAACCTTTTAGTCTCAAGGAACTTCATTTTGTTGTTTTCTCTATAGGGCCTGATAAATCTCCTAGTCCTGATGGTTTCACTATTCTTTTCTATCAAAAGTGCTGGGATGTTCTCATTTTTTATCTCCTCCTTGTTCTAGAAGAATCCCGTATGAAAGGCTTCATTTTGAAAAATTTCAATACTACTAATCTCATCCTGATTCCTAAGTCTAAAATGCTCTAGACATTTGTACAATTTTGGCCTATTTCTCTTTGTAATGTAATTTATAAGATCATTACTAAAGCTATATAATTAAGGCTCAAACCTCTGATCCCTAAGGTTATTTCAGTTCAATAGGATGGTTTTATCCCAGGTAGAGAAACTTCTGATGGTGCGATAGTTGCTCTACAAGTTCTTCATTCTATAGAGTCACATCAAGTTCCATCTTTTATGGCTAAGTTAGACATGATGAAATCCTATGGTAAAGTTTGATGGTCCTTCCTTTTCAAAGTCCTTAGGAAATTTGGCTTCTCTTATCTCTGGTGTAAATGGATTAAAAATTTTTTGTTTGGAGCCTCCTTTTCTATTATAATTAATGGTTCCTTTTCAGGGTTTTTTTGTGCTTCTCAGGGTGTTCACCAAGGGGACCCTATCTCTCCCTTCTTATTTTTTTCCATGGTGGAAGCTCTAAGTCATACTATTCAGAAATACATCCTTCTTTTGGATTGGAAAGGTGTTCACATCCCTAATACAGACTTAACTATTTCTCACAACCTTTTTGCTGATGATACCTTGCTTTTTGGTAGCTCTACCATTCAAGAGGCCAAGTGTATCAAAAAAGTTCTCAACATTTATTCTATTGGTTCTAGTCAAGTCATTAACCCTTCTAAGTTGAAACTCTTTATGTTTTTTACTCCAGTCCCCATTTAACAGAAAATTGCGGCCATCCTTTGCTTCTCTTTGGACACCTTTCCCTCCTCTTATATTGGGATTCCAATTTTCCTAGGCCAAGTCAATCCTTCCTTTTGGGATTTTGTCATTACTTGCCTTAAGAATAGGATTGCCACTTGGAAAGCTCATTGGTTATCATTGTTTGGTAGGATTCTCTTAATCAAAACAGTTCTTTCAGCCATTCCTAATTATTAGAATTCAGTCCTCCATGCTCCCAAATCTGTTATTGCCCAAATTGAAAAGATTATTCACACTTTCCTTTGGTCAGATAATATGACCAATGAGAAAAAGGTTCCTCTTGTCTCTCTTCAGACACTCTCCTTGGATAAATCAGAAGGGGGTGCTAGGCTCCATGACTTAGCAGCCATAAATAAAGCCTTTGGAGGTAAGTTGATTTGGAACATGTACTCTAAACCCCACTCCCTTTGGTGTAAGATTATGCAAGATAAGTATCTAGATTCCCCTAACTCGTGTAGAATTTTCTCCATTACTAATCCTCCCTTAGGTTCCCCTACGTGGAATTTTATGATTTCATCAAGGGAGGTTGTAATTAAATTCTTGTCCTGGCAAGTCCATTGTGGGGATTATGTGTCTTTTTGGGCAGACTCATGGAATGGCTTTCCCCCTTTGTCTTCTATTAACTCTCTTGCTTAGGTAATGAATATCTTCACCCAATTTTGGGGTGACAAGTTGGTGGACTATGTAGATCATGTCGATATTTTATCCCATAAGGCAGTTTGGAAAGATCCCTCATCTCTTCCAATTTCTCCTCATCATGCTAGGATTTTCAACTCTATCCTTTCCACTAGAGTAGTTTTTCTTTCCAATAACTATGATAGACTGATTTGGTGTCCTACTAAGGATGGTAAGTATTTGGTTAAGGAGGGATATAGTGCTATCCAACTTTTGAACAATCAGTTTAGCTCTCATCAGGCATTTATTTTCTACTGGAATAAGGTTGTGTTACCTAAAGTAGGGGCCTTTTCCTGGATTGATATTCAAAATAGGATTCTAACTAGTGATAGATTGACTAGATTGCAAATTGGTACCCCCTTTAATTGTATCTTTTGTGGGGAAAGCGTAGAATATGTGGATCATTTGTTTCTTTTGTGCACCTTTGCATCTCAGTGTTGGGATTTTGTCATGAATAAGATATCTGTGGCTTTCCCATTACCCTCTTCTTTATGGGATCTTTTCCAATCTTGGCCAGTGTTATACTCCCAATCCCTATTTTCTTGTTTATGGATTATTATCCCATCCACTTTCATCTGGTCGATTTGTGGGAGAAAAATAAAAGGATCTTTCATAACTCAGCTTCTTATCTCTCTTTAGTCCTTTCTACCATTGAGAGGCATATTTCAAAATAGGTTAATAATATTGTCACTTCCCATTTTAACCCAAATGTTGTCTTCTCTTCTTGGGATAGTTAGATCCTAACTTCTTGGAAATCCCTATCTCTCCCTTCTTCCCCTGTCTTTCCTCGTATTAGGAAAGTTCCCATTGATAGGTCTTTGATCAAGTGGTAGCCTCCTCATTCCCCTTTCATCAAATTAAATTTTGATGGTTCCTCTCTGGCTAATCCTAGTGTTGTAGGTATTGGAGTTTGTTTAAGAAATCATTTAGGGCAAGTGTTGGCTTTGAAGTCTTCCCCCATTTCTGATAACACTAATAATATGGTAGAGGCTATCTCACTCTTAGAAGGTATAGTGATCGCTAAGAAACTTTCAATTTTATGCCTTCATATTGAAGGTGACTCCTCTGTTATCATTAATGCTTGTGTTAAAAAGTGCATTGACAATTGACAACTCAAATACATAATGCAAAAAATTTGGTCCTTCATTGACTCTTTTCATAAGTTCTCTATCTCGCATACCCTTAGGGAAGGTAATTCTCTTGCAGACTACTTAGAAAATATGGGAGGTGACAAAATCCATCTTGACACCCTTTCTTATGATTGTTCACTTGATAATTTCCCACCCTACTCTCAATTATTCGTAATAAAGTATGTTAAAGTGGGATATATTAGGTTGTGTAGGTTTTGGTGTTCAGATATTTTTCTAATCTTTGCAACCCAATTTCTTTGTGATTAGCCTTGGGTTATGGCTTCTAACTCCTACAAATTTGTTTAGGCATGTTTACCGATGGATTTTGGTGATGCTTCACCGACGAATTTTGGTGATGCTTTACCAATAGATTTTAGTGATGCTTTACTGACAGGTTGCTAATTTTTGGTGTTAAAGTGGGATATATTAGGTTGTGTAGGTTTTGGTGTACAAAGATTTATATATTAGGTTGTGTAGGTTTTGGTGTACAAAGATTTTTCTTATCTCTGAAAATCATTTTCTTTGTGATTGGCCTTGGGTTATGGCTTCTAACTCCTACCCAAGTTGTTCAGGCATGTTTACCGATGAATTTTGGTGATGCTTTTCTGATAGATTTTGGTGATGCTTTTCTGACAGATTTCGGTGATGCTTTACCGACAAATTTTGGTGATGCTTTACCAACATGTTTCTAATTTTTGGTAACCATCTGCCCAACACTATTATTTTGGGAGTTGGATCTTTGGGCCGACTTCTTCAATTAATTCCAATGGCTTAATTTATTTGGGACCTAAATCTAGGTCTCACTTATGGATTTGAGTGCCGACCTCTCTGGTGGACTCTTGTATATATTTATTTATATGTACTTAGTTTAGGAGATATCATTCTTAGAGAAGGAAAGAAGAACATCTTTTTGGTTGTGCAGGATTGCCAATGACCCAAGCATACCCTTTGTGAAGGTAATGTTGACAAAGTTCAGTTAGACACTTCTCTCAAATTTCTCTCTTCTCACTACTTTCCATTATGCATGATGAATTATGATTAAGATGGTTATTGATTTATGTGGGTTTTGATGTCCGGTTATTTTTCTAATCTACATGCTGATCCATGTGACATTTCCTAGGTTGTATATCACTTATTTTGTTTAAGGTGAGGTCATCATCTATAAGCATTGTCTTAAATTATTTTGGCCTGTGATTAGACCTGTACCTATACATCATGACACATGTAAGCCTGTGTCTTCTTTAGCATGATTTCATTGTGATTTTTGGTGGCACTTTTGATTTTGATGCATTGTGATGTTGGTCGTTATATTGTCATCCATCTATCTTACGTCATCTTGGGCTACTGGGCTTGTGCATAATCTCTTTCTCTCCCAACTTCACATTTTGTGATGTGATGGTTTGGGTCTTTTCCTATCTTATGTGAGCTGAGTTGGTTTGTGGTACACTTATGTGGCAAGCTCCTTCTATTTCGCATGTGCTGGTCATTTATTTCTTGATAGTACTTTGTGATCTTGATGGGATTTCATATCTTGTGCTTAATTGCACGTTATCATGGGGTTTTATGGTTTTCCTTATATTCTGCATTTTGCGCTCATTTTTTGCCATTAGGGTTTGTCTTTATTTCTTGTTTTGGAGTTGACTTTCTTCCTTCTTTCTTGGTTGTTTGAGGAGTTGTTTTTGTCTTTGTCTTCTTTTGGTGTTAGTAAGGTCAGGCTGTTGCATTGCCTTTCAATGTCTAATCGACTGAGTCCGGTGGTGTGTATTAGCACTAGGGTTGATGTTTGTTCTTCCTGCTCTGATCTCTACATGGTTTATTACCCCCGTAATTACATAATCTTATTTGAGGTGGAAGATTGGGAAAAACCTTTTGTGGGGTGTGTTAAAGATGATATGTTGGCAACAATTTTCTTTTGTGATCATCCCCACATTCACCGGAGTATAAAGAGGATCATTGGCCATGACATCTTTTTCCCGTTTGGTAAACACATCATCTACCCATCTCAAATTATATCAATTTTTTTGTAAAATGTTTGTGATCTTTTGCAATCTCCATTCCATTTGGGTCTAATTGCTTCACGGCATGTGAAGCCAAAGATTCTTGGGGTGAATAAACTTGCTAGGGCTCTGCAGAAATATGATTTATGGGGTGGTGTCGGTCTTATTGGTGGTCTTTTTCATCACCACTCGGCCCTTAATCACCATGGTGTGTATATAGTCCTTGAAATTATCAAAAAGGGTCTTGAGCAATAGTCCTTTAGGCTTGTTAAAATCGCCCTCCAGCAGTTTAATGGTTCTCTCACAAAAGAATGTGTAACTAGTGTGCATCAAGTTGTTTTTTCCATCCTTGACCTCCTTGAGCTTGACCCATCTTCTTCTGTTAAGGAATCCTCTGCTTCTATTAGACCTACTTCTACACCCTTACATATTCCTAAGATGGTTGTTCATGCCATCCCAGACCTTAATCTGAATCTTGGCTCAGGTGGTGATACTCCTCACATTGCGGGCGGTGCCACTGCGCTGTCTTTTATGGAAGGTTAATGGTTTTTGCAAAGATATTTTTTGTTTTGTTTTGTAGGAATGCTTCTGTGTGGGTTTCTTTGGATTCAGCTCTCCATATAGTTATTAGATTTGTATTGTGTAAAGGGTACCATCTTGTATAGTTCTTTTCTTCTGCGGGTTTGTCTCCATGCTGGTCTATCGACAGGTAGTGGTTTTTTGGTTCTTCTAACTTGTGGGCTATCACTTTTTGATATCAAATTTTGTAATACGCCTTAGGGATTTTTGTTTGCCTATGGGCCTATGTAACTGATGCAGATGTATTTGCCTAATTCTGCCTAAAGGCTTATGCAGTAGTTTGGGATTAGGGCTTCATAGTGGGATCCTCATACTTTTGGTTGTAACTAGTTATGGCTAGCAGGGGTTGGTGTATTTTCAAAATTCTTCATTTTTATGTATATGAGCAATGATCAGAGTTTTTCTTTTTGGTTCTTTTCTCCGGGAGCTCTTTGAACCATTTTATTATAATACTAATATATCAAGTGGCTTTGCCACCTTTTTAAAAAAAATATTTATAGATTTTTAAATAAACTGAAATTAACATTATAGAAATTTTATTATTAAATATTTAAAATTAAGAGGTTATTTTTATTTTAATTATTAAATTTTAAGATTAGAATATTTATAATATATAAAACATAATTTATTAATTATCAATTATGAATTTTAAATTATTATAAAATATTAATAATATTTGATCAAATATTTTATAGTGCTAATTCTTTTTAATATTTACTTCACATTATATAATATTGTTGTTAGTAACTATATGTTTTAGGTAATTAGATCTTCTATGATTTTCAAAAGTACTTTATATTTTAAAATGTTGCCATTTAAAAAATTACAAACTACATGCATAATCAAAACCCAAAAGAGCCTCATCATAAAATATATATATATATATATATATATTTCAACACTATTATCTATATTTAATTATTTCTAGTTTCAAATTTTAATTTTGACTTATGTCTAAAATTTAATTTTATTATTTATGCTTTTCTATCAAAATGGAAATAATAACTAAAATTAATCCAAATTATTATAATTTTTAATTTTTAAATTGATTGAAATTTTTATTTATTCTAGTATAATTTCATTTTTAATTTACATAATATTATTAATATTTTAATTTTACCAACGGATTTTGGTGATGCTTTACTGATGGATTTTGGTGATGCGTTACTGTCAAGTTGCTGATTTTCGGATTGCCAATGACCCAAGTATACCCTTTGTGAAGGCAATGTTGACAAAGTTCAGTTAGACACTTCTCTCATATTGCTCTCTTCTCACTACTTTCCATTATGCATGATGAATTATGATTAAGATGGTTATTGATTTATGTGGGTTTTGATGTCTATTTATTTTTCTAATCGACATGCTGATCTATGTGACATTTCTTGGGTTGTATATCACTTATTTTGTATAAGGTGAGGTCATCATCTCCAAGCATTGTCTTAAATTATTTTGATCTATGATTAGACCTGTACCTGTACATCATGACACATGTAAGCCTGTGGCTTTTTTAGCATGATTTCATTGTGATTTTTGGTGACACTTTTAATTTTGATGCATTGTGGTGTTGGCCGTTATATTGTCATCCATCTGTCTTATGTCATCTTGGGCTGTTGGGCTCGTGCATAATATTTGTTTCTCCCAACTTCGCGTTTCATGATGTGATGGTTCAGGTCTTTTCCTATCTTATGTGAGTTGAGTTGGTCTGTGGTACACTTATGTGGTAAGCTCCATTTTTTGCTCATGTGTTGGTCATTTATTTCTTGACAGTACTTTGTGATCTTGATGGGATTTCATATCTTGTGCTTAATTGTGCGTTATCATGGGGTTTTATGGCTGTCCTTATATTTTGTGTTTTGCACTCTTTTTTTTGCCATTGGGGATTGTCTTCATTTCCTATTTTGGAGTTTTCTTTCTTCCTTCTTTCTTGGATGTTTGGGGAGTTTTTTTGTCTTTGTCTTCTTCTGGTGTCACTAAGGCCAGGCTATTGCATTACCTTTCAATGTCTGATCGACCAAGTTCGGTGGTGGGTATTAGCACTAGGGTTCAGGTTTGTTCTTCCTGCTCTAATCTCCACATGGATTATTACCCCTATAATTACATAATCTTCTTTGTGGTGGAAGATTGGGAAAAACCTTTTGTGGGGTGTGTTAAAGATGATATGTTGGAAACAATTTTCTTTTGTGATTGTCCCCACATTCGCCGGGGTATAAAGAGGATCATTGGCCATGACATCCTTTTCCCATTTAGTAAACGCATCATCTACCCATCTCAAATTTTGTCAATTTTTTTGTCAAATGTTTGTGGTCTTTTACAATGTCCATTCCATTTGGGTCTAAATGCTTCATGGCATGTGAAGCCAGAGATTCTTGGGGTGAATAAAATTGCTAGGGCTCTGCAGAAATATGATTTTTTGGGTGGTTTCGGTCTCATTGGTGGTCTTTTTCATCACCACTTGGCCCTTAATCGCCATGGTGTGTATATAGTCCTTGAAAGTATCAAAAAGGGTCTCGAGAAGTAGTCTTTTAGGCCTGTTAAAATGAACCTCCAATAGTTTAATGGTTCTCTCACAAAAGAATGTGTAACTGGTGTGCATCAAGTTGTTTTTGCCATCCTCGACCTCCTTGAGCTTGACCCATCTGCTTTTGTTAAGGAATCTTCTACTTCTGTTAGACCTACTTCTGCACCGTCACATATTGTTGAGGTGTCTATTTATCCCATCCCAAACCTTAATCTGAATCTTGGCTTGGGTGGTGATACTCCTCTCATTGTGGGTGGTGACACTGTTCTATTTTTTATGGAAGGTTAATGGTTTGTGCAAGGATATTTTTTGTTCTATTTTGAAGGAATGCTTCCGTGTGAGTTTCTTTGGATTTAGCTCTCTATAAAAATTTTATTTTTGTATTGTGTAAAGGGTACCATGTTGTATAGTTATTTTCTTCTACGGGTTTGTCTCCATGGTCCAGTCTATCGACAGGCAGTGGTTTTTTGGTTCTTCCAATCTGTGGGCTATCACTTTTTGATATCAAATTTTGTAATATGCCTCAGGGATTTTTGTTTTCCTATGGGCCTATGTAACTGATATAGATGTATTTTCCTAAAGTCTTATGTACTGCCTAAGGGCTTATGTAGTAGTTTAGGATTAGGGCTTCGTAGTGGGATCCTCATAATTTTGTTTGTAACTAGCTATGGCTAGCAGGGGTTGTTATATTTTCAAAATTCTTCATTTTTATGTATATGAGCAATGATCGAAGTTTTTATTTCTGGTTCTTTTCTTCGGGAGCTCTTTGAACCAATTTATTATAATATTAATATATCAAGTGGCTCTACCACCTTTTTTTTTTTAAATAATAATTTAAACAAAAACATTTTATAATTTTATATGTTAATGAATTTCGCAAGTGTATTATTTATTATTAGATATTAAATAAATTTATTAAAGAATAAACATCTAATGGTTAGGGTTTACATGATGGTAAGTATCATGTTTAAAGATAGGGCTTTGATTATGGTTAGAGCTCACAGTTAGAGTTACAATTATGTTTTATGATTACATTAGGATTGTGATTAACTAGGTTTAAGATTTATATCATGTTTTTAATTATGTTAGGGTTAGGGTTTTTATTAACATCAATATTTAGGTTTAGGGGTAGGAGAAAATTTTAGGTTAAGGTCATGGTTAGGGTTAGGAGAAAAGTTTAGGTTTAGGTCATAGTTAGGGTATGATTATGTTTAGAGTTTTGGTTATGATTTGGTTTAGATTCTTAGAATCATAATTTAATGTTTGGCTTAAGGTTACAATTACAGCTGAGGTTAGTGTTCTAATGAATAGGGTTTAGGGATACAATTATGGTTAGGGTAAATGGTTACATCATAGTTACCACTATGGTTAGGGTAAATGGTTACATCATCGTTACTCCTATATTAGGGTTAGGATTTTGATTAGGGTTAAGGTCAAGGTAGATTTAGGAATATGGTTGAAGTTAGGGTCTTTATAAGAATTATGGCTAGGATAATGGTTGATTTTTATGTCAAGATTACATTATTGCTATGATTTAATGATCTTGCTAATGTTTAAGGTTAACCAGTTAAGGTTTATGTTAATGAATCATGGTTATCTTCCTAACTAAGAGGGTTTTTAAAATTATTTGTGTACCTATCTATGTTCTATTTCAACTTATCTTTCACAGACATTATTGACCAACGAACCTTATTAGTTACACAAATATATATAAAAATAGACCAATTTTTTTCTTGATTCACCTTCACTATCTCTTCAGCATACCCATTGCACCCTAATTAACATGCTAGTTTTATATCTATTTGACATAAACAGACATTATACATAGACATTTAAAACCTTTTTGATGATGCGGTAGTTGACAAGGTTAGATGATGACTTGGAAGACTGGACACATAGCTATATGTCTTGATCGATGATTAAGACTCAATGAATATCAATGGATGGTGCTATACCTTATACAAGAGACAAATGATCTTTAACCATCAAGGAATGGCATGATGTTGACATGTGACCTGGGCCTGCCAGTGCTCTGAGTAACAAAGGAAGATCTAAGGTTAAACCTCAGTGAAGATCAATGGTTGGCATTATCCCTTAAACAAGAGACAAATTATCTTTACCCATCAAGGCATCATGTGATATCGACATTTATCTCAGGCCTGCCAGTGCTCTGAGTAATGAAGGAATATCTAAGGTTAAACCTCAGTGAAGATCAATGGCTGGCGCTATCCCTCAAATAGGAGATAAATTATCTTTACCCATTAAGGCATCACACGATGTCGATATGTGTCCCAAGTCTGCTAGTGCTCTGAGTAACAAAGTAATATCTAAGGTTAAACCTACGCGAAGATCAATGGTTGGCATTGGTGGTACCCTAAATTTTGAGAATTTAGAAGTCCCAATCCATTATCAAGAAGAAATTTTCTCCATACTAAAAAATTTAAAGGAAGGAAGCTTTATGACACAAATAAATAGAACTAACTAATCGAAGCATTCAAAAAATACTAGAATTTCAACCTGCTACAAAGATGATGCCAAAAAAGGCTGCAGATGGTCGAATTTTAAACATCTCAAACTGACCCAGTTCGGGAAATTAAATTTCCTATCTCCACCAAAAATCTTAGCTTTTCACAATGTGTTTTGGATTTTCAACCAAAGCCAAATCCGAAAGTTAGGTAGTTATTTTTTAGTTAGATTAGTGTTTTTTCAAAATATTTTATAATAAGGGTTGTGTCTTTTCACCTTAAGGAGGTGTGAAAGCCACTCAAACACATATATATACATAATGTAAAATGTAAAGATAAAACAATACAATATAATAAAATTTCACATATTTGGATAGTTTTTAATCAACATGTATAACATGGACCTGGATGTACTATTTTTTCAAAATCAATAAAGATAAGTCCTTTTTCTTTCACATGTGTGATAGCTTCATTATTATTTTACAATTAGTCCCTCGGATAAACCAATAGAACTTCTTCAAAGTGATAGTTTGATGTGCATGCTTCCTGATTTGATTCATAGTCTATATTTTCAATTGGTTTTCTCATTTTGCAT
>MU228517.1:53959-73315 GCA_018584345.1 Thuja plicata | reverse complement strand
GGGCTGTCATCTGAGAAGTATTACCTTTTTAAAATATCTCTGAATTTGTTTTAGGTTGCATGTACATTCCATAACACCTTTGAAGTGATAAGTTTTCTTGTAAAACTGTCTCTGAGGTTGAACATAATATTGGAATGATCTTGACTCTGTTGCCTGTGATAGAATAAGGCACTGGTCTAATCATTATTTGGATTATAGTTATTCAATTCATTGTTATAGTTTTATGATTTCTTATCTACCTTTTTATTTCAATTTAAATACATATTTACTAAACATTCTTTCAATTACTCAAAGTATTTCAGTTTACAGTTTATGATATATTGCTTGCAATTTGATTTATTCAAGCCTACTTGCCATCTTGAGAGATCGGTTGAATTCTGTACACAAGTTATCTGCTATAAAATGCCTTAAACCAGTAGATAGTGGTTAAGGTAAAGGTTCACCCACCTTGGTCTTGCAAATCTAGAAGGGCAGGGGAAGAGGATCATAATCGATCATTCCTGTTAGTTGGCTAAAAACAATTGGTTTTACAAACATTGGATTGGCAAGTCCATAGGAAATTCAATTCAACATTTTTGGGCACCAAAAGGCACTATCCCTTAAAAAGGAAATGCATACCCCTTTACCCATTAAGGTAACATGTCTAGTTAATATGTGTCTACCAAGATCTCACCTGGGTGGGGTCAAATATAGTTAAAGCATCGTGCAAATCAAACTTCATCTAACGGTTGGCATAATCCTTCAATCTGAAGATGCAGATTGTTTATCCATTGAGGCATCATGCCTAAATAACACGTGTCCCAGACCCATCAAGTCTGATTAATGTGATTGGTTGTTAAAGTGAGGACAATATTGACAATGGGCATGATCCCTCGATTGGAAGATGCATATCCTTTACCCATTGAGGGATTGCATGATGAAAACACATGTACTCAACAATGAAAAAGACAAAATGCTTGGGTGGTAGCGTTGATGTGGCTTTATTTGCATCATTTTAATATTTTAATTACATTTTTATATCTGTTAAGGTTTTGTTTACTATTTGATACATCGTTATTGTTTTCCATGCAGGGTTTTGAGGACGACGAGTACCATGGATCTGTCTGATGATGAAACAATGCAATCTTCATGAAATGAAGAAGATGACCACATACAGATGTTCTTTGAGGAATCTTTACAAGGATGGAGGATGTTAGAGGGTGGTCAACAATGTCAGTGATTTTGTTCTTGATGATAAAGTTGTTTGAGATATCATCTATGACAGCCATTATCATTCAAAGTTTATATGGTCACTTATGGATGGACATATGCTCAGAGCACCATGATGATTATATACATAATTATAATTATCTCAGAATCATATGGGATAATATTTCTAACAAAATAATATTTTTTTAAGGTTTTGTCTACTATGTAGTTAACTGATACCTCAATTCTCAGATTGACGTTTTCATGCAGGGTTTTGAAGGTGGTGAGTACCATGGTTTTGTTGATGATGAGACATTGCAATCTTTAGGTACTAAGGAAGATGAAGACATGTAGATGTTCTTAATATCATGATGCTTGAGGATGGTCAACAATTTTTTTTGAGATACAAGTCATAATATCCACTATCAAAATAGAGTACCTGGATGGACATGTGGTCGAAGCACCATGATGATTGTATACAAAATCATTATTATCTTAGACATATTACAAATAATTTGCTAAAGAAATTATTATTATTATGAATCCTTATGGTCGACAACCATTTTTAGACAAGGATGTAAATCATTCCTTAATTGTAACTATAATGTTTAGTTGTTGATCTTAGGGTTAGGTTTTAGTTATGAAGAGACAGATTGGTCTAAAGCTTGTACGCATCCCTTGGAATTTATATAAATAGGGATTAAAAGACCATGTGAGGAGAGAATTATTATTACTATTGTTCAACTTTACAATTTAGTAATAATTCAAGAAACATGTCTTACTATTACTACTGATAATACAATATGAAATATGTCTTCGTTCTAAATGAGTATGACAATTTCTAGGAAATTAGGAATTCGTTATACTTAAAATTTCAAGAATGAATACAGTAAAAAGTTACAAAAATCATGAAAAATAGTTTTAGAAATTGTAAATTTAATATGAGTCAACATTCAAGAAGTATAGTATATGAAGTATCTATATAAAATTTATGAAGTATACAATAAATACCTATTAATTGAATGCTAAATGATCACTTCACTAACTCAGTGAGCAGTCTGACGCTTCTATATCCCACATGGAATCCAACTCCTAAAATTGACTAGTAGTAGCATGGTCCTCTTTATTTTGAGTCAAGTATTCAAAATCAAAAAATTCTTCATCTTTATTCTGATTCTAGGACCGAGATCCATCGTTTGTCTCAAAAATAGTAGTAGCACCACTAGGTTTGAAGTGTTGCAAAGCACTCATCTTCATGCATGGAATTCCAAATTGACAATGCCCTATCATAAGGAAAATATTTAAAATTGTACCGAGTTAAAAAAAACCTCAAGCAAGTTTCTAAATTTTTGTCTAGTTTGTTTCTGATCTTTGATTTCAAAAACCCCAATGCACTGAAAAATATTTCATCTTTCGCCGACCCTAGTATCATTGTTTGATATAAATCAAAAAGTTTGAAATATTCTGATATTGAATCACGTAATACTTCACTCTATTCTATCCTTTTCCAAAGCCTAGTTATTGCACCAAGTTCAAATGGATTCTCCAATTTTTTCAACTACTATTTYATACATGATGCAAATTGTCTACATTRTTTTTTAAGAATGGTTGAATCTAAAAKTCCTTCAACTAGTTGTTCATTGCAATCTGCATGTTTTGAAAACTCTCTCATCAATTCATCAATTTGTTTATGAAATATTTGTGCCTCAGTTGGTGTATCTCCAAAGTTTTTCCAAAAATGAGGAAACACACAACCCATGGCTTCAAGAATTTATTCTCAATGGAATCTTTCATGAATCTCAATTAAAATTTGGTAGGAAATTGACATCAAATTAAGACTAACAGATTTAACAATCTTGTCAAAATCCTCCTTTTTAACTGGAAGTAGTCTACCTTGCTTTCCCGTCTTAGATTGGTGCTTTGGTATTTCATATCCTTTCACAAACACAAATAAATCATTTTTTTGCATTGAATTGTAAAAAGGTCTCAACATGATTCAAATCTGTAATTATCTGCCACATGAAAAAATTTGGGCTTTGAAGTGTTTTGATATCTGAATATAGAGCATCTAGGGAAATGCATGTCATTCTATGTAAACTACTATACTCATGGATATACATAGTTCTTTCTTGGGCTTTCTTAACAAGTTTGTTCATTAAATCCATCATGGGGAGAAGACTGGCTAAAGTCAATAGAGTCTCTATATCACTTAACTTATGTAATAGATCAAGAGCTTTGTCTAGTTTGAGGTGTTTCTCATATAATAGTCAGATCAAGGATTGATATTCTTTTAGAACTCATTCTACTGGTCCATGCAAAGATATCCATCTGGTCTCAACATCCTTGAGAAGCTTATTTCCTGGTGTTACTCCCTCTAAAAAAATCTTAAATTTTGCAAAATGTTTAGGGCTTCTGGAGAAGTAAGAGTATAGCTCGCGGACTAGATCTTCAACTTTTGACACTGTAGGAAAATCACTTATAATTTTATATGCAAAGTTCATTAGGTGGGCCATGCAATTTATGCCAAGCATGTAAGGTGCAATACTAGTTTTTAATCTTGCACAAAGACCATTCATTTTTCTTTGCATTACTGTAGCTCCATCAGCTCCAAAACACACTAACTTCATACCAATTGTCAAATCATCCATAACAGAAACTTCATTCAATTCTTTCTTGAATTCAAAATATAAGTTTTCTGCTATTGAATTGCCCCTCATTTTACAAACACAAAGTAGATGAGCTTGGCAGACATGTTCTTTTACTGTATACACATGCATACAGACCCAAGAAGTGTTATCTACTATAGTAACTTCATCTATGGATAATGAAATGAATCTGGACTATTTTACTTTCTCCTATAAATTTTGATTTTCCACCTCAGAAAGACAATTTTTCATTTCCCATCCAACGTTTGTTGACCAATGTGACATAGGATAATGAAGAAATTTCAAAAAAGATAATAAATTACCATATTTTGAGAAGTCTCTCATAGGTCGTCCTCTAGACAGAATATGAAAAACAACATCGGTCTTTGCAAGGTTTGCTTCATTGGCTACATTTTTAAACCCAGTCTTGATAGGATTTACACTACTAGCAATTTTTTCCATTCTCTTTTTATTCTCTTTATATTCTATGGCATACTTAACATGAAGACATTCTTCATTTGATTTCCATCTTACTACTGATATTTCTTGTCCGTCTATGGTGTATTTTTCATAAACCTTACCAATATGCTTTTCTATAGTGTCAATCTTTAGTTGCAACTTCTTCTCTCTTTTAGTTTTTGAGGTACAAATCTTACACCTGTATTTTGTTGGTTTTCCATCATTGTTTTGTATTGGTTAAATGAACTAGACAACCATAAAATTTCTTATTATTTCCCACTCCCGCCCCATTTTTACTTTCCTTTTTCTTTTCTTCTTACCAACATCAATATTATCTATATTGCTATCATTTTCATCCAACCGGTTCTGCGTATCCCTTATAACATCTTATGTTGTGCCACCATTGTTATCCTTATTTGATGCATTTTGATTTAAATTAGATGATAACTTGTGGTGGTGGTACTGGTGAGATACTGTGAATGGATTTTGCACTTGCAATTGCAGAAGTTGATGGAGTAGAAACGTTGCCAATTCCAAAGAAAGCCTTTATGGTAGTATCTCTAATTTTTGGGCATTTTGATGGCCTCCCAATCCCTTCACTGCCCTAAGGACTCTTACCCTTGTCTACCCTTCCAATCCCTTCACTTCCCTGAGGATTCTTACCCTTTTTTACCATTTCAATCCCTTCAATTCCCTGATGAGTCTTAACCTTGTCAACTTCTAGGCTTAGCCTTTCATTTTCATTCCCTTCACTTCCCCAAGGAGTATTAGTCTTTCCCATGTATGACATGGAAATCCCTTTAGTTCTATCACCACAATGAGAAGTTAGAGTCTTAACCCCTTCACCAACTTGAGGATACTTAGGATAGTCAACCTTATCTGACATCTTAACCTCTCACTAGCCACTAGGATTATAAGAAGTAAAATTAATAGAAATACTATAAAGTGTCAACAAATAATTGCTTACCTTGGTCCTTTATGCTTTCTCTAAAATGTTGAATCCTCTGTTTACTGTTGTAAGATTGTAATTTATAAATTTGGCCCTTCAAAATTTTGTAATGGGACATGAATAGACTGTACCAAATCTGAAATTATGTTTAACTTTTCAAACTTTAAATTAATTGAATTGAATTTATATCAATCCATGATTCCAATTTCCATTTTTGTGAATTCATGGGCTTTTCAAAATACATTAACATCTTGATTTAAGTGTGGTGAAAAATGTGTGAACATGTTCAATGCAATAACAATCCCCAAAAATATAATGATCATCCACCAACACAATGTATATTTTTTGGGGTGAAATGCAATGACTCATTCAATTCATAATTAATAACTGTTGGAAAAATAGGATTTGCACGTACATAGTTTTTTTAAAATATTAGGCGAATTAAGAGGCCATTACAAGAACCATGTTGGACTGATTATAGGCAAACATACCATTCAACCATGTCAAATAGAAAAATATTAATGGTGATTTGAAAGACTATTGAGCTGTTACCATGTTTAATTTGGGCGATTAGGGCTATCATAAAGAGGGCATGATTCACCAAAATGTAATTTTAATATTCCCAAAATTCACCAAAAGGCAAATATTCACCTCTGAAAAGCACTCTGGATATAATCTTTTGAGAAGTAGACAAAATGTTGAAAGCCTGCATAATTTTTCCCATACACCATTCCACCTAGGTTGCCAATATAGTACCAGTTTGAAAGAAAAATGGAGAAATTTGCATGTGTCAATTTATGGAATTTGAACCAGGCCAGTTTAAAGGATAATTACGCCTTGCCTACGATGGATCATATTCTACAGAAATTAGTTGGGTCTGAGATGATGTCTTTATTGGATGAATTCTCAGGCTATAACCAGATTAGTGTATCATCTAGAGATTAGCATAAAACAACCTTCACTACCCCATGGAGCATGTTTTCATACAACAGGATGTCATTTGGCTTAATAAATGTAGGGGCTAATTTGCAATGCACAATGAGCTCCTTATTTGTCCATTTGATTAACAAGATAATTGTAATCTATCTGGATGACATGGAAACATTCTCAAAAAGAAGAAAGAAGAATTTACAAGATTTAAGGGTTGTCCTTTAGAGATGCAGGGATCATGGAATATCGCTTAATTCCAAGAAGTATATGGTCTATGTGACTAAAGGAAATATATTGGGACACTTGGTATCTAAAGAAGGAGTTAAGATCAATCTAGACAGGGTTAAAAGCAATTTAGAAATTATGTCTTCCATCAAATAGGAGTGGGATACGATCCTTTTTCGACAAGATAAACTTCTTGAGGAGATTTGTGACCAAATTTTTAGAGGCTACGAGGCCTATGGTAGACCTATTAAGTGAAAATAACACCTTCAAATGGAATGAAGAAGCAATTAAGTCTTTTGATGAGGTGAATAAAGTAATAGCACAAGTGCCGACTTTAGCACATCCAAACTTCAGGAAGGATTTTGTCATATATTGTTATGCCAGTGAACATACAATGTCAGGAGTATTGTTGCAGAAGAATGAGAAGAATGAAGAGGTCCCAATTGACTTTATGAGCATAACCCTAAAAAAGCATGAACTAAAGTATTCCCTTACAAAAAAGTAGGCATATACACTATTCAAGGCCATAAAACAATTTAGGTACTATATTCTCCATTCCCATTCCATTGTTTATGTGTAGAATACTACGGTTAAAAGAATTTTGACCCAACAAGAGGTAGCAGTAAACAATAGAGCTACCTAGGTAGAAAAAGTGCAAGAATTTGACCTAGAGATTAAGCCCACTAAACTCATGCATGGACAAGGGTTATGCAAGTTAATAGCTCAAAGTAAAGAAGAGGAAGAAAAGGCATTGATATCCCTATTCATAGGATTGAAAGCACCTTGATTTTCAAATGTTGCTTACTACCTAACTAATGGAGAGTGTCCTAAACACCTATCTATTAAGGAGAAGATTAACTTAAGACTTAAAGCTGATAAATATGTAATTGTGGATGATATTCTCTACAAGAAGGGTCTAGATGGGGCTTTTCTTCATTGTTTGGATAAAGACCAATAGGAAAAATTGTTGAAGTCTTTTCATAGTGAAGCCTATGGAGGTCACTATTCTTTAACTGTGACAGATTTCAAAATTCCAAGGAATTGTTACTTTTGGTCGGGCATGTTTAAATATGCATACAGATGGGTACCTCAATGTAAGAAGTGCAAATTGTTTACTAGAAAACCAAAATTGGTCACGTTTCCCTTAAGGTCTGTCGTCATTGATGAGCCCTTTAAACATTGAGGATTGGCTTTCATTGGTCCTTTGGATCCTGTGTCAAGTGTTGGGCACACTCACATTCTAACTACAACCGACTAATTCACTAAGTGGGTAGAGGAAATACCAGTAAAAAGAACAATCTCTGAAGTGGTTTGTACTTTTCTAAAGAAAAACATTCTAGTTAGATTTGGAGTGCCGACTAAAATAGTAATTGATAATGCTCATAATTTTTCATCAAAAGAGATACAAATGTTCTACTGTGATAATGGGATTCACTTGTCACACTCATCATACTACTATCTACATGACAATGGGAAGGACCTCAAACTATATCAACTCTAAGGTGATATTTATTTCTCATGTATATAAGTTTTTGTTGTGTTGTAGTTTAGTCTCATTTTTGTTGTGTGTGTCGATCTTTTCTTCTCGTAGGTCAATTTGTGAAACTAGGATTTTGAGTTCTTTCCTTGTTGAATTTGATATTTATCCAAGAATTTTGTGACTTCTTTATTCTTGAAAGAGGTACTATTATCCAAAACTATCATCAAAGGAATACCAAATCATGTTATAATATTGTTAAGAATGAAATCACAAATGACATCTGTAGTAGTTGAATGGAGAGGGACAGCTTCCACCCACTTCATAAAGTAATATGTAGCTATCAGGATGTACATATGTCCTTGAGAAGAAGGCGGTGAGATTTTTCCAATAAGATCAGAACCCCAAATACTAAAATTCCATGGAGCCACTTGATTATGAAGCTCACGAGTAGGAGGATGAATCAAATTACCATGTTGTTGACATTAAGGACACTTCTTAACAAACACAAAAGAATATTATTCCATTTTTTGCCAATAATATCCCATTCTAAGAAGTTTATTGACTAAAGATTTTACACCAAAATGTCCCCCACAAGAACTAGAATGAGCTTCTGCCAAAGCTATCAGAATTTTGGTTCTACCAAGACATCTTAACAGCAAACCATCATAAGAGCATTTGTAAAGTGTATCTCCTAAAATGATATAATGTGCTACAAGTTTACTAATACAATTATGCATGTTCCTTGTTGTTGATTCAGGAAAATTACCATCTTTCAAAAAATGAAAGATGTGAGAATACCATTCATCCAAATGCAAATTGAAACAATCAAAGGTAACCTCATTGGGAATCACAAGGTTTTTAAGAGTATGTATAGTAAATTGAAAGTCTTCAGAATTATTCTCAAGACAAACCAAAGAAGTCATGCTTGCCATGGTGTCTGCATGTCAATTATCTTTCCTAGGTGAAGTTTGAATCGTATAAGAAGAGAATTGTGAAAGAACATCAAAAGACAAATCTCTATGTTGTGTCATTTTATCATTCTTAGTCTAATAACATCCTTTAATCTATTTCATAATCAATTGTGAATCTCCATAAATTTCCAAGTTTTTAATGTTGAGGGATGAAGTTGCTCGTAAGCTAGCTATAAGAGCATCATACTCTGCAATATTGTTAGTACAAGGAAAAGTTAATTTATATGACATAGGGATCAGTTTTTTTGTAGGATGGATCAAGATAATTCCAACATCAGAACCTATCTTACATCTAGATACGTCAAAATATAATTCCCAAACATCATCCTGTTTAATAGCTAGAATGTTTTCATCAGGGAATTCTATTGAAGTAAAGCATGTATCAGAATGAGGACAAGGAGATTCATCCAAATAATCTTTTAAATCTTGTCCTTTAATTGACTTTTGAGAAATGAAATTAAGACAAAATTATGTAAGTAACATCACCCACTTTGCAAGATGGCTAGAGAGATCAATATTTGAGAAAAGATTTTTCAAAGGATCAAATTTAACAATCACATAGAATTCAACATTTGATAGATAATGTCGGAGCTTCTAAACAGCATAAACTATAGCTAAGCATTGTTTTTCCAAGTCTTTATATCTTGTTTTTTAATCAAGTAAAGTCTGACTAATGTAGTACACAGGTCTTTCCTTACCTTCACTATCATGCTGCGCTAACAATGCACTCACCGTGTTCGGAGTGGCTGAAGTATACAGAAAAAAGGTTTATCAAATTGAGAAGGTTGAAAAATAGGAGGATTGGTGAGATACTCCTTAAATTTCTCAAAGGATTGTTTACATTCCTCATTCCAAGAGAAAGTGGTTTCCTTTCTAAGCAAGGAAGTAAAAGGAACAATTCTATCAGCTAAGTTGGAAACAAAGCGACAAATGGCTTGAATTTTTCCTTGTAAAATTCGTAACTGAGAAATGTTCTTAGGAGGAGGCATATTAACAATAACATCAATATTTTTAGTATCGACCTCTATGCCTCTCTTAGAGATTATAAACCCCAATAATTTACTAGAATTAACTCCAAAGGTGCATTTCTTAGGATTCAATCTCATATTGTAACTTCTAATCCTTTCAAATATTTGTCATAAAATACTAACATGATCTCCTCTTTGTATAGATTTCACCAAGATATCATCCTCATAATCCTCAAGAATTTATGAATGTAATCATGAAAAATCAAAGTCATGGCTCGCTAATAAGTTTCTCTTGCATTTCTTAATCCAAAAGGCATCATGACCCAACAAAATGTTCTCCAAGGTGTTATAAATGTGGTCTTAAGTTGATTTTTGGGAGGAATAAAGATTTGATTACAGCCTGAAAATCCATCCATAAAAGATAATAGAGCATGACTCGTTGTTGAATCCACAATAATATCAATATTAGGTAACAGGAAATCATCTTTTAAGGATGCCTTATTTAAATCTTGAAAGTCAGTACACATTCTTATCTTATTTTCTCCTTTTGAAACAACCACAATGTTTGAAATCCACTCTGAGTAATCAATAGAGCAGATGAATCTAGCACCTAATAATTTTTCAATTTCAGCTTTAACTAATAAGGCAATTCCTGGATTCATCTTTCAGATTTTCTGCTTCACATGTTTAGCATTTGGTTTGAGAACAATATTGTGAGTAAAAATATTAGGATCTATACCTGACATATCTAAATATGTCCAAGAAAAAATATCCTTATACTTCAATAAAAGGGAAACCAACTGATCACGTTCATCTTGATTCAAACATTTCCCAAATTTTATCATTTTCTCAGAGTCATTTTCGTCCACTTCAACCTCAATAGTCTCAGTTATGAGAAAATTACTTTGTATCAGAGAATCCATTGGTAAAGAGAAATATATCATTCATCATGTTCTCCAAAATAAGCTTATGTTTTTAGACAATAGGGCTTCCTTATTTTGTGATGAAACATAGGTAGGTCCTCATAAGCTCCTAG
The DNA here is from genome assembly GCA_018584345.1 of Thuja plicata. Taxonomy (NCBI): domain Eukaryota; kingdom Viridiplantae; phylum Streptophyta; class Pinopsida; order Cupressales; family Cupressaceae; genus Thuja; species Thuja plicata. Next base: position 62,464 of record MU228517.1, on the reverse strand, counting down.
AAAATCTGCTAAGGCTTCATCTTTGGGGAAAACATCCAAGATAGGTTTTTGATCCATGTCAAGGAGGAGTGGGTTAACCAACTTCAAATGTCCACCATAGATATGATTAACATTGAGAGGAAAAGCCGATGATTGTTTGTAAGGATTGAACCCCAATCCATATGTATAATCACAGATTTCATTATCCAAAGGTACTTGTATACCTTGTTCATATTTACCACATCCTTACCCATTAAATCCTAATTTCTTGAGCAGATGATAACCACAACCATATCTATCACCCATATCAAATTGAGTTAAAGGAGCCACATATGTCATAATATCATAGCAATCAAGTTTTATTGTTTCAATTATTTCATCCATTGAGGTAGAAACAAAGTTACTTTTTAATTTCGTAGAAAGTGTGGAAGGAGTAAAAACTTGTTTTTCAAACCCACTTTGTTGTTTCATGAATTCCAAATCAGAAACATTATATTCTCCAATAAAAGAAGGATTAAAGTCCAACGTTCCCCAATCATCCTCAGTCAAATAAAAAGGTGGAGCTTTAGTTTGTTTAATCTCATGTGGCCTATCAGGTTCTTTACTTGGTTGGAGAGATTCGGAAAGTTGATCATATTCTACATTTAAGCAAGGATTCGGTGTATCATTTGCATGTAGCGTATACATCAAATTTTTATAAATGAACCTAACCTTATGATGAAGAGTAGAAGGTACTACATGCATAGTATGTAACCAAGGTCTACCTAAAAGAAGGTTGTAATTAGGAGGTCCAGGCATAACATGAATAGGTGTATTGAGAATAACCGGACCAACTTTAAGAGGTAGCATAATAATTCCCAAAGTTCTCTTTGCAATATTATCAAATCCATGAATAGTGACATTATCAGGTTGAATATTTGTAAGATCAGCCTTAATTTCCTTAATCATATCCATGCTACAAACATTAAGCTCATATCCATTATCAATTAATGTTCTGTGAATGATACTCTGATTAATAGAAATAGCAACCATAAGAGCATCATATTGATTATGCACCTCAATAGAAGGTAAATCATCATCGGTAAACATAATAGGAGGTATATAAGGCATAGTATGCATGCATTCCAAAAATGAATTATTATTCTCTTGGTTAGGAGGTGAAGTAGGAAGGGTATATAAAGCCTTTTGCAATGCCTCCTGATATGTCAGAGACGTTTGAAGTAATTCCCATAAAGATATTTTTGGGGGGGTAGCATGTAATTGTTCAAACAAGTCATACTCCTTAAAGGAAGATGGTAACTTAGGTGCTTGAGGAAGCATAGGTTGAGGAGGTAAATAAGCTAGAACAGTAGGCTGAGGATTATTCCGTGAGAGATAAGCATGTGAAATAGAATCTGTGTTGTCAAAGAAATCCAAAGGATCTCTAGGTTTACCCTTAATTGTTATTTGAGGACATCCTTTTACCATCAATAAAGTTTTATGATATAACATTCTAGGTGCATCAATGTTGCAAATAGTGGAACATAAAGGTAACCATGCGCACACCCTATGGTAAAGGTCAATTGAAGAGGTTGTGGAGGATGATGAAATAGGAATAGGATCAATGGAGATCATATTCAAAAAATTTCCATCCTCACTACCATGTACCTCATTAGGGGATCTATCATCTTTTGCAATAAAAGCCTCATCAAAGTATTCAAAACAAAAATCATACATATTGAACACAAAGTAGCACTACAAGCATGAAAAAAATGTAAATGTTTTTGTATTTTTAAAGAAATTTTGTGGTTTTATTTTTGAAATATAAATGCAAAAGCATAAAAGAAATCTAATTTTATAAGCATGTAAGATCTAACATAAAATTCAAATCTAACACTAAAAAGAAAGAGTTGTCTATCGCAGGTTCACCAAAATGTAATATGGTAAATATGGAGATCTTTAAATAGGGTTTTGGACAATGGGGATTTGCACATAAAAGAGACCCTATGCCACACTTAACCACTTAAATTTAATTTTAATGATAAGGAATGTAAATCTGGAAATGTTTTCAAAGAATAATGGAATAAAATACAAACCTTGTAATATAGAAGATCTAAAAAAACCTATTTTCAGATGTCTGTATCAAGTTTCTAGAAATTCTGCAACCAAATCTGGAACAAAAACACACAGACGGAGAAAACCCAAAAATATATTTCCTTTCTGAGTCAGATCAACCTTGACCCCAATGCAGGGGCGCAGTTACACCCCTTTATGTCGACCTTGACCTACACTGCTCCGACAGAAATTCTATTCGTGGATCCTAAAAGTTTGCCAAAAAGGGTATCCAAATATTCTCTGCAACTCCTGAAACAATGACTATAGATATCTAAAAATGGTGTTTTGGGGTGGCTATATAGGGTTTTTCCTTAGTCAAACCCCTATTTTTGTGGTTTCCACCTCCATGAATAGTCAGATGTAATAGAATATGTGTGTGTGTTGTACAATGCCAAGATCTAATCCTCTAGATTGAAACCCTAGCATGAATTGAAATGAGAGAGAAATGCATAGATTTAAGATGTTAAAGAAAGAATACCAAGCCCCCAAGGCTAAAGTACTCCTACTAAAGTCACAATCCATAGTTTCTACCCCATGATTGTATCTTTTGAATGCTTGAATGTTGAAAATGGTAAATCAAATAAGGAAGGATGGAAGAACTCTTTCTTTCTCTAATGAACATCCACAATAGCTTGTCCACAAAATGCTTTCATGTATTAACGCATCATCATATCTTGTCCTCCTATATCATCCTCTTTCATTCTTGCATCATCATGATGTCATCATTGTATCATGTCATAATCATGTCATAATATCATGATCTCATAATCTCCTCATATTGTATCAATGAAGACAAAAGAGAGTGTTTATATAGAGATTTCAAGGTAAGCCTCCTAGGGAAATGCAAGGCCCATAATTCAAATTTTACATCAAATAATGGTCCAATCACAATGACCAATTAAGGAGGAAATGTATTTAATTAAATTTGAATGAAAACCCTTCTGCATTCGGATCCGGGGGCTAATTTTAGATTTAGGACCCTGTTATGATCCAAATTTGAAAGCGGGAACCAAAACCTGACAAAGGTCAAGGTCAACCTCGACCCTGACCTAGGTCAAGATTTACCTTGACCCTAACCTAGGGCAGGGTCAACCTTAACCTTGAATTGAGGTTTCAAGCTAGTCAACATAGAATGCCAGTGAGGTTCCCAAGTTGGGCAGGGACCTAGGAAGATGGGAAAATAGAACAGAATGTTGGAAATAGGCACAGGGGCCTAAAAGAGATGTGATGAAGGATAGGAGGACCAATACATAGGTCCTACCTAGAAAATAGAGCCACAAAGAAGGAAATAAAGGAGAATCCTCATGATCCTAACCCTAATTCCAAGTGCAGATGCATCCTAAATGTAAATCTATCATGTAAATATACTAAAAGAGGGTGCTAAACCTACCAAAATAGAAGTGCTTCCATTTTAAGATGATACAATTACAATCCAGAAACTAGTCCTCACCAAATCAACTATAACATCCACAATATGCAACATAAATCCAAGCAACCTTAGGAATAAGGTCAAAATACATCCTTCTTCATATATTCAACTTAGATAATTTTGAATCATCCGTACACTTTTTCTAGTCAAATAACCAATGTATTTTCTCCACAAAAACATATGTTGACATCAGTGACAAAACATGAATATCAACAGCATGATCAGAACAAAAAACTAATATCATCCAACAATCTCCACCTTTGGAATTGATGGAAACATATGGGAAAATCCATCAACCCAAAAAGAACTCTCTCTCAATACAATCTTCTCAATATCCTCAACACAAATCTCCAAAAAATAGTAGGGATTTTCACATAGAATCTTTCCCCCTTTGGAAACAATGGAAAAGGGTGCCATAACTCATCTATAATTTTCTTTCTTCCTCTAGTATTTGTTCCCATTCATCAAAATATTCTCCAAGATCTTCTATCAGGTCACCATTGTTGGTGCTCACATTTCTAGATAAGGTCTTTTTGTACTTATGCACAGTTGCCTTGAATGTTGACTCAAGCTTAGGTAAAGTATCTCCCAATTCTGTGGCCTCAAAAGTAGTTAGCTTTCCAATCAACATCTCTCTAGTGAAATTTGGTATCAAAGGTATAATCTCCCCTATATCTTGTAATTTGGTTCTATAAGAAGGTGTCAAAGATCTGAGTATCTTTGCAATCACCTCTTCCTCACTGTAAGTACCTCCAGAGTTTCTAATGCCAATAACCACTTCAATAATTCTTTGTCTGTATGCCCTAATTTTCTCATCTTCTCTCATCTTTAGTGATTCCATCTTTGTCTTCTAGTTCTATATCTTTTCATGTTTTGTCAATTTATCTCCTATATATAATGCTTGTAATCTTGTCCAGATCTCATGTGTAGAATCCAAGTCTTTTACTTTTGTGAATTCACCTTCAGAAAGTGTGGTGATAAAAGATTCCCTTGCAACCATATTAAATGAAAATAACTTCTTTTCATCTTTAGTAGCCTTCTCTAGGTCATCCTTAGTCACTATATTTTCATTCTTCTTTGTGATCATCCAGTAGTCAATTCCCAAATATAGCAAATGTGTTCTCATCTTGTTCTGCCAACTGTCAAAGTTTTCAGGATCAAATTTTGGACTATCCTTCCTAAAGTAAGTCATCTTCAGGATCACCTCAATCTGTTAAGATTTATCTCTAAGGACTAGTAGCTCTGATACCAATTGTTAGGAATAATAGTTCACAAGACAACTGAGAGGGGGGGTGAATTAGTTGTGATATAGATTATTAAAATTTAAACTTTGTAAACCAAAATTGCAATATAAATTATAACATAATAAATGCCAACATAATAAAAAAATACTTGTTGAGGAAACCCTATTAAAGGTAAAACCCTGGTGGGAATTAGTACCCACAAATAATATACTGAGAGTATAGTATCCCTGTTAAAAGATTTATCCTTGTTAGGAGCTTATTATAACAATATAGTACATAGTCCCTATTAGGAGTCAAGAAAAGTAGTAGGCTCACTGCCCAAAGAAGGTTACACAGAGACCTGATCTATCAAGCATCATAGTTACAGTCCAAAAACTAGTCTTTAATAAATCAATTGTAACATCCACAATATGCAACATAAAGGCAAGAGACCTTAGGAATAAGGTTAACACACATCCTTCTTCATATATTCAACTTTGATCATTCTAAATCATTCGTACAATGTCCATACACTTCTGTTACTCAAGTAACCAGTCTTTTTTCTCCATAGAAACATATGTTGACATCAGTAAAAAAACATGAATATCAACAACATGATCAGAACCAAAAATTGATATCATCTAACAAAATTTTTAGACTGGGATGAATTCATTTTTAACAGACTTCATGAGGATTTGATTAGGGATGCTACCATGGATACTTTTCACATGAATTCAAACTTGTTCTATATTCTTGACTATTGCAGAGACTGGGAAGGTCTCCCACATGAGCCTTGGAATGAAGAAATTAAAAAATATGAGTACTATGTACATTTTCAATACAACAGGAGCACAAAGGAATTTAGAAGGATTAATGGTGTGTTTCCTACCCATATGGTTATTGAGTTTTAAGGTAAAGAAAATCAAAGGCTTTCAAATGAGGTGATTGAATTGGTTGTTGTGTATGGTAGTAATTTTATTCAATATCCCAAATTTACATATCTCAAGGTTAGAGGATTTGAGGGGGAACTCTTGAAGTGTCCAAGGTATTTCTTAGACAAATTTGTTTTAATGGAGATCTGCAGACAGTTAGCTTATGTTGATAAAATTATTAGAGGAAAGAACGGTTTGGGAGTAGTCTTCACAATAGACCCAGGTTACTATCAATTTTGGTCAGTACAAGATACCTTGGCCCTAGAAAATGTGTTTAAAGAATTAAATCTAAACTCATATCATGCTAGGCCCAACTTTGACAACAAGGGGTTTGCCCAGGGTAATCTAAGTGTAACCCCTATGTTTGTGCATGAACCAAAGTTAGAATATTTTTGGGTGGACTATTCTAATGAGTTTGAAGTGTGGAGAAGGACTTGGTCTAGAATAAAATTGGGGCAGATTGTCACTTTAAAGCTCAAATTGGATATTGATGGAGTTGAAGAAAAAGAAGGTGATGAAGTATTACAGCCCCAGTACATCAAAAATGTTCAAGGTCTTCCTATTCTAGTTTTAAATTGGAATAAAAGAGAGGAAGATAATTTATAGGTGAGAACTCAAAATGTAATCAAGCACACATAAAAATGTCTTGAGGGAAAAATAATGACCAAGTCTACTTCCAGGAAGCCAATACCTACAAATAAGTTTGCACGGTTGATTTCTCCAAAAAAAATTATGTTTCCACTAACCCAATCATTGAATCCTTTGTTGCAGATGTAGTAGAAGTTGAAATTGAACCTAAACCTCCTCCAAGTAAAGTTCAAGTTCAAGTTCAATCCTCACTACCCGCTCGGGTCACTCATTCACGGAGTAAGAGAAGCAATAAACAACAATCGGGTTTGAACATTCTAATAGATCTAGAGTCATAAGAGGAGGAAAAAGAAATAGAGGAGGATAAGGATATCAAAGAAACCCACATAGAAAAGATGGATGTCAAGAAAAGTGTAGAGGTGGGAAATGGTCAAGATGACTCATTAGCTTTGATATACAATAGGGAAGTTAAGAGACCCCCAGCCAAGCCTTGTGGAGCACCTATATGGCTGGAAATTTTTGTGAACAAGAAAAGGAGCATCATCCCTATTTCACTCCTAGTTGAGGACATGGTGAAAAAATTTCTTGGGATGCCTTTGAAGACTAAGAAGTCATAGATGGAATCTAGACTAAGTTTTAATAAAAATACAGGTCACTGGATGGCTGAAATAGCCAAACTAGCCAAGGAAAAAGATGAGAGTGAAATATATCTCCAAGATTATGAAATACAAAAGAATGGCCTTGGAAAAGGTACAAGGGAGGAAGATATGAATATCTTTGAGTCATCAAATAAAAATATCTCATCTAAGAATCTAGAAAGACGTGAAAGATAAGAAAGAAATGAAAGAGGCTCTAAAACAAATGCCTGAGTACATTCATGTGATTCAGAATCCAGGTCCCTTTCCTATTTCTAAAATCCATGACATACAAGATGTCAAATCCCCAATTAATCAAAATTTCTTAAATCAGATACAAAGAGACCGTATGATTGCAAAAACCTTTGGTGAATGGTTAGATTATGTGGCCCTTGAGGTAGTAAAACACATTAGCAATCTAAATAACACCCATAAGAGATATTCATGAGTTACTAAAAGGATGGTGACAAAGATCAACTCTTGGGAAGAAGAAAAATAAAAATGGGCAGAAAAAGTAACCTGGATGGAAGAAATTTAGAGTTACGGACTCAAACAATTCCTAGTCGAAAAGCCTATTGTTGGTCTAGATGAAAAAGTGTTGTATGTCTCCCAAATCAGTATTGAATGGAGAAATATTGTGATTGAGAAAATAATCGATGAAGAAAAGGAGGTAGAAAACAATAAAGATATTACACATGGGGATATAAGATGCATAGATGTCCAGCTGATGGAAAATGATGAAGGTCCAGCAAGGAGAAGTGAGGAGGTGATGGATACTCTACAGGAAAAGATAAAGGAGGCTAAAGAATTGAAATTACTAACTGCACGTCATTTCTTGAGGGTAGCTCGCATTGAATCAATGATGATCATCGGACAAGATCACATAAACCTACATGAAATAAAATGGTATAGATCTAGAAGAATAGTTAAGTATAGAAATAGCAGATAGCATGTGTGGGCCTACCACATCAAAAAATTATCCCCACTTTTGCACCATCTTATGAGAGTTGAAAGCCACATATCCTATCTCTATAGTGCCAGAGAAACTCCTTGGATCTGCCACTCTGACAACTAGTTGACCATGTGAAGAATGTGCCAAGGATGTTAGGACTTTTTCCTTTTATTTTATCTTATTTCAAGTTAGTTTTTATAACTGCTCAAACAATGACTCCTAGTGGAGTGTTTTTTTTAATGGTTTCTAGAAGTAAGTTTTATTAATGTTTTGATGATATATGTTGGTATTAATGATAAAGATTAATAGACCTATTGGTTTATGAAGTTTTGTTTTATCTCCCTTTGATCTGTTGGTTGGAGGCAAATTGATTTCTATTTTAGTTGGGATGGAAATGGTTTGCGAATAGAATTTCATCCAATCTTTACTGTTATTTTCTCAGTATATTTAAGTTTGCAATTTAAAGTAATGAATGTCGATCATTTTTTTGATAACATATGTTAGTTTTAAGTTTAGTTTCATATGGTATATTTAAAACAAATCCTGCTACATTCAAATTCATAGTGATGACTGGATGTATGTTTCCTTTGTAGATCCTTTCTTGTTAAAAGTATCATGAATGTTTACTTTATTTCATTTTAGTTGAGATAAAGGCATTATATTTTTAGAGGGA
>MU228517.1:10906-23732 GCA_018584345.1 Thuja plicata | reverse complement strand
TTTATTTAAATACATTTGTCTCATGAAATTCCCTTTTTAATAAATTCATATTTATTAAAATCCCTTCATATTCCTAATTCTTCTAAACTATGATTTATTCAAATCTAATTTGAATTATAATCTAAACTCTAGCTAGGAACCTATTAACCCAACCTAGAGACCTACCTTATTCCTACCCTACTCTCATCACCTCATTTCCTAATCATATTTCCCCACCTAGATGTCCTATGATCACACTTAAAGGGTGATTCCTAACCTTTTTAAGGCTAATGGAATGCTCACCCACATGGGGAAATTCTCTCCAAAATGGGCACCCATGCCTCTTAAATTCTTCTTACAAGTTTGTCTCCCACTTGGAAATGTTGATCCACTCAACATTTAATGCCAATTTTGACTCAAAATTGGCCATCCTTTCAAGCCTATGTGTCCCTTATGTGGCTCTTATGTGGATGCCACATAGATTCCACATCATCCAAGCCCTCCTCTTCTCTCCCAAAACTCTATAAATAGAGGCCTTCTCCTCTTCATTTTTCATCTCTCATTGTGCATTGTTATTAAGCTAGAATTACTTTAGAATTTCATAGCTTGTTTTTATGCTATTATTCTTTAGCTTAAATCACTTAGAAATCACATGCTAGGATTTTAATTTGGTAAATGAATCATAGCTTCAAATCTTGCATAGTTTGCATATCATTTCCATGTCTAATTTAGATCATCTTGTGAAAGAATTTGAGACTAGTTCCTTATACTAGCTCTTGAATTCCTTCATTGTTATCAATCTTGCATTGCATTGGGGATTCACTTTCATTTGTGTGTGTTTGAGAGAGCACACCCATAATCCAATCAAAAAGAGAAAATCAAAATGAGTAGAATAGGGTGCATTTTTACTTGTTTTTAGCTCTATCCGATGTTATGTTGAAGTCTTGTTTGGTTCTTGCTTCTTTCATGAATCATGTGTGCTAACCCACTAACATTTTATGTTTGAGCTTGCTCCCAATAGATAGAAGATTTCCTCATACTACATTATGGCATGCCTGGTGGGACAACATCTTCGTAAACGCTGGTTCATAAACCAGCGTCTGCGATTCACAAAATGATGTTTGTGCTTAATCGGCATCTACGTTTCACAAACTGGCACCTCTGAATGGTATAATAGAATTTCTATTTTCTATGTTTTCTAGCCTGTTTTCCTACATTCTATCATTTTTAGGCTAAAACAAGAACTAGCATTTGTGTCCTGAATCGGCGTTTGCGCTCTGTCAAATTGGTTTTATCATTTGCTAATAATTGTTAAGTGGTTTTTGTGTTTTTAACACTTGTCAAAGGCTAAATTAAAAACTACTATTCAGTTGTCTTGCAGCACCACTTGTCAAAGACACAAATTCCAAACTACTCATGTTTGTCTTGCAGGTTGCCTCGAATCAACATCGACCAAATGATCATGTTTGCAATAATTTTCTTAGGCACCTAGCATAATTAGGGAGATTTCATTGTTTAATTCAAAGCAAGTGTTAGGGGATTATGCTCTCTTCCCTTTTGGGAAGATCAAAAACCTAGACACACTTGCTTTGTGTTAAACAATTAAATCTTTTGGGAAAGAACAAACTTGTCTTGCGTGTTTGGGAGAAAATGACATTGGGTAGGAGAGTATGCTCTTTTCCCCTTGTGGAAAATCAAAAATCTAGACCCCTCTCATTGTCAATCCATGTTTTTCAAATTAATCCGTTAGATGGGCCCACCGATCGAGGAAAAAATCTCTCGAGAACGACCCATGTGAGAACGAGGTGTAAGCCACACCACTCTAACTCATGTTAATCAAATTTACTCTTTGGGGTTAAAGCCTCGAGAGTCGATTGGCATTTGAGTTTATACTTGGCTCTCGTCTAACTTAAGTGTGGCCTCCCAGTCTCAATCATGTTTACGTGACCATTTTTCTTAATAAACTCTATGGGGCTATACGCCTAAATCATGCTTGTGTGGACATAGAGGATACAATTGCATGAAGACACTTACTAAACACTCTAGGCATAGAATCTACCCGATTCACCTCTGAATGGTGATTTATTATAGTGTGAGGGGAGGGAATAATCTCCCCCCAAGATCCCCATCATATGTGTCCCAAGGTATTGTGTTGCGAAAGAGATCTTTGTAGCATGACAACAATACTTGGAAAAAGGCAAAAACACGGGCACCTTTTTTGGGGTGACACTGCTCTATGAGCTAAAGGACTACCAAGCAATGGGTCTATAATATTTCATTAAAGCCAATTCCTTAGGTAGATGCCTACTTGAAGTGTTTGAAGAACATTGACAAATCCAAAACACAAACAAAATACCCAACATTCAAATTTGTCACTTGCTTGTATCCTTCAAGGTTGCTTTGTCCCTTGTCGGATTATTTTCCAGACACATGCTTGTTATTTTCTGGTTTGACTATGTTCAAATTGGTTCTTTCCATGGAAAAAACCTCTTTAAAATCAAAATGAAATCAAACTTGTGCCAAATCATTCAAAGCAACGTCCTTTTGCAGATTATCGTGAGCTCTGATCTTCAAAATTTGATCCTTTGTAAAGACTTCCAATTGCTCATCCCAACTCAAGTCTGTTTATAGGACATGACCAATTCTAAGAAGCATAAGAAGGTGAAAAATCTATTACCACCCATGCAAAGAGAATAGAAGAATACAACCTAAGAGGCTAACAAGTGCAAACACATCATTGATTCCATCCAACAAGAAATTCATAAACGAGAACAATTCAACAAGTGATCTATAACAACAAGGTTGCTTGTTTCATGGGCAAATATCGTCTAAATGCTACTTTTGTCAGATTTGAGCAATATGACTAGTTGGTCCACCATAACAAACATACATTCCTCCTCTTCTTAAGCTCATTTAGCTTGCATTTTAAGACCTCCTTTAGGTTGTCATCTTTAGAGACATGTCACACACTCATCCTAGCATAATCCTACATTAATTAAATCCAATCCTAATTATCCTAGCGTCATCTTAATCATCATCTAAAGCATCCTTGATCACATCTTTCACTTGGTCTTGCATCCCATTTTGAGTTGCTTAGAACCTACATCTTAATCAAACCCCATCCTTGAATGCCCTTGAACTAAGCATTGTTTTAGGATAATCCACTTTGTCTTTTGCAACCTCATCACGTTGATCAAAAGGTTGATTCACATTAACAGAGAATCTCATCCACCGAAGACCACAAGTGTGTCTTAGGAAGACAATCATATCCACTTGATCTTACACTAGGGAAAGAAAACCTTAATCCTCACATACATCGATTCATCCTTATTCTGGAGGAGCATATTCATCATCCTAAACACATCCTAGTCCTAGCATCATCATCCTTAGTTTCCTAGGTGCATCATTGCATTACATATTGCATCTCATATCCCCTTAGGGTAGTCATTTCATGCCACCTATCACATGAGCCACTAAGAAGAGGAAGAACATGGACCCCAATCTTGCTGCTAGTTCATCTAATCCCACGATTGACAATACCAATGCCATGGTTACCTATGCACCTTATTCCAATGAACAAATTGAACACATCTAGGTAGATAGTAATGAGATTCCTACAATGAGTACCATAGAAACATTTATCAATAATCCAGGATATGTCCACATGGTGAACACCATGTGTGGATGCAACAACAATTAGGTACTCTTAGACATTCAACAACAAGGACTTCAACTCCCACCTTGGATTATACCCACACTTGTCACATGACCTATGGCATCACTTGGGGAATGTTATCCTCCCATGAGAAATGAAGTTTGTGATACACTCCAGCGAGATCTACAAGTGGGAACTCTTATCGCACAAGTAGTCCAACCTTCCATCCCACCCTCCATCATACACATGACACCTTCATCTACCTTGGGAGCCCCACCTCTTGACCCAACATCAGCAGCACAAACAATACCCCCATCACTACGCAATCACCTCTTCTATCCACAACCACTCCACTTTTGCAAACATTCCCAACATTTGTGGCATAATTTCCACCACCACCAATAAGCACGCAGCAAACCACCATTCCATCCATCCCTACTCAGCCCATTCAAAGTGCAAAAACCAATTCACAGCATCAAAGCACCCAAGTCTCCATCCCTATTCCATCTTTCTTCACCATAGGCATGCCACCTACCAACACCTATAACCAACCCTTATTTCCACAAGGGTCCACTTTCCCTAGTCCACTAGAAATGCAACCACAACAGGTGCCAAAAAATTTTCTACAAATTCACACCAATCTAAATCCTCCCATGCAACAACCATCCACTAATCCCTTCGTCATACCCCAAATTCCCATCCAGCTTGTCCAACAGCGACAACCAATCCAACAACAGTAGCAACCAATCCAATAGAAACAACCAATCTAGAAACATTCCATCCAACAAAAACATCCTATCCCACAGTAGCAATCCATCCAGCAACCATCTCAACATTAAAAAGCATAGCAACAGATTACCAACCCATTCACATCCCAAGCACAAAAACAAAAAATCAACCCCTTCATAGCCACGCAACCCACCATCCAAGTTATGCAACAGCCGCAACCCCAAGTGTAGGGGGAAAATCCTTTCATGGCACAACCACCACAATAGTTTTCTAATCCTTTCATCCAACCCACGCAACAACAACAAACTCATTCTGTCAACTACCTAGCCATGCCATCCTCTGTTGCATCACAAACCATTCCACCACCACAATAATTCATTATTCCTAGTAACACCAATTACCTTACTATCGCCACTGGGGGCATTCCACCACAAAACACTTATCCTCCACCTTGTGCAAGTGCGCAACAGGCCCAGCCTAGCTATCCAACATCGCAACAAATGCAAGCATATTTCTAGCAGATGCAACAACCTTATAAAGCACCGCCACCTCCTCCACAGTAATATTCCCCTTAGCCACAACTTCCACCACAACAACACATATATTTTGACTAGAAACTATCATATCAAACACCAAAATATCCCCCATAGAATCCTCCATATTTCCATTTGATCCATATCAGGTTCAAGGAATCAATACTATCAGGGCTATTAATCCTCCCCCGCAAATCAACCATGAATGGGAGGAAATGAAGAACCCTCTCAAGTAGCTAAAAGCAGGAACTGAGGCTAAAAATTTCAAGTTTGAAGAAGTGTGTCCTTATCCATTTGATCAATCCATCACTATAATACCCTTCTCCAAGCACTTTGAGACACCCAAATTTGATAAATATCGGGGAAAGGGAGCTCATGTAAGGCATGTGAATTAATTTTATATGGCATGTCAAGAAGTGACCTATAGTGATAATTTCCTTATGAGACTATTTCCTAAGAGCTTAGGAGGAACCACTCTTGAATGGTTCTACAAAATCCCCTACGACACAGTCTCTACTTTCGCTGAATTATCTGAAAAGTTTGTAGCCAAATACACATATAATGTCAAAAAATAACTCTCACTCCTTGACCTATGCAACTCCAAACAAAAGGGAGGAGAGAGCTTGGACGATTACCTTCAGCACTGGCAAGGGCTTACTACAAGGTTGTCATATCAACCCCCCAAGCAACATCTTATCAAAATCTTCATTAACAACCTTCATCCTAAGATTTCCTATCACATGCGCATGAATTGCATACAAACTTATCAAGACATCTGAATTAAAGGCATGGACCTTGAGCGAGGTCTCATAGAAGATGGTTCCATCAAGCACTACAAAGAAGCCCAACCTAACAAACATAATAATGATCAATCACAGTACTGGAACAAGAATAAGAACACAGTAGCTGACAGAGCCACTGACACCAAACACGTTCATGTTGTGGTGGCCAGTCACAATACACCCATTCAAACTTATCATCAAGCACCGCCAGTATATCTGCAACCTCCTCCCATCTATCAGCAGCCCATTCCCACATATCATCAACCCACATATCAGCAAAACACACACCCTCAAGGCACACCTATCTATCCCCCTCTAGGGACATCATATCAACCCAACTACCAAGGTCCTATGAATCAGACAAATGCTATATCAGTCCCACATGGACAACAAAGGCCTTGCACTTCAAACACACCACAATGCACATTTACCCCTTTGGTTGAACCCATAGATGTCATCTTTCGCAAGCTAGTCCAAGCTAACCAAGTCATGTACCCAAAGATGCAGCCATTTGATGACTCAACACCTAAGCCTGCCTGGTATAAAGATAATGAGTACTATGATTACCATCGCATTAAAGGACACACCACCCTCAAATACATGAAGCTGAAACACTAAATTTAGGATCTCATTGACTGCAAGGAGATTGAAGTGGACTCTCCTACCCAACCATCCCCAAACATAGGCCTTAAAATCTATCAAAATGCATTCCCTGAACACACCTCAGGTAAAGGCCCGAGAAATCCTATTCAATCCTCTGACCAGGGGAAGGGTAAGAAAGGAGAAAATACTGACAGAAAAGATTATACAAATGCATATATCAACTATGATAATCTCATCAACTGCATATCCCAAGTCCAGTCCTCTATCAATGTCATCCATGTCAAGGGTGCTGATAACCAATGTGTAGTTACCACTCGTATAGGCAGAATAGCAGTTGTAGGTGCAAGTACCCTTTCTTCAGTAGGTACCCAATACAACATTTTGTAACACCTAGGGAATACTCCCGCCCAAATTTCCATTCTAGATCTCCTCCACACATCACCTATCTATCAAGAGATCCTTAATAAATCCCTGCAAGAATCTCATGTTCCCAGCGACATCAACCTCACAGAATTTCAAAACCTTCTCGGACACTTATCCTTCAAGAAAATAGACATCCCCTCTGAAGAAACCGATCATAATCTCCCACTCTGTATTGCTGTCATGGTTAAAGATTTTCCCATCAAATGGGTTATGATAGATAATGGTTCGGCCCTAAATCTATGTACTCTAAAGTTCATAAAATAGTTGGGTTGCACTGAAGCTTATATAACAAATGATGTCATCACAATCAAGGAATATGACAATCTAGAATGGACTTCTGAAGGCACTATTTCATTGCCCATTCAAGTGGGACCTATTATCTAGGATATAGTATGCCATGTTGTTGATCTTGACCTTCCCTTTAACATCCTCCTTGGATGCCCATGGATTCATTCTATGCAAGTTGTCCCCTCCACCTACCATCAGTGCATCAAGTTCCCATATAACAACACTGAGATCACCATCCGTGCAGATCCCAACCCCTTCGCATACTGCAATGCATTGGAAACCTCCTTCCCACATTCAAATCATTATCCTAGGATTGACATTGGCACCTCTTTTGCCAGTTCATCTCGAACCCATTTAGACCTAGAAACAATCATTTCTGCCACACTTTCCTCAGTGAAGATCAAAAACAAAGTTTGTGGTGAATACAACTTATCTGATGCCTTCTCCATTGGAGCAATGCCACTCGATCCACACACTCATGGCCGCTAACCTAATCCAAGAAAGATAGAACCAAAGATAACCAAGCCACTAAAATTTGGTCCTACCACTTTTATCTCAAGAGGTACTTTGAGTGGCCAGGAAATGACACCCAACATCAACCAATGGCTCTATAAGGATCCAGCACCCAAAGACACAAATTGCCTCAATTACTTCAAGGGTAAGTACCCTGTAACTCACAAATTGGTGATAGAAAAATGGAACTACCAAGGAGGTGGCCTTGGTTATGAAGAACAAGGAATGAAGGATCCTATTGTGCCTACCAGGAAAGATAAGCATCTAGGCCTTGGTATGGATTCTAACATAAATGGGGGCACAAATGAGAACATCGACTATGCCTCTTATCCTTGCCTAGGTGAAATTGCTGACATCAAAGATGTCCCGGAAGAGAAAGTTGTGAGAGCCTTTGATGATTTCTTTGATGATAAAACCTTCTTGGGAAATTATATCCTCTGCCAACATTCCATTCTCCTCATTGACCTCCCCCTCCGCTATCCTAAACTCATAGACTGGGACCAACCAAGTGTCATGCATGTTGACAAGTTCCAAAGCAAGGAAGTGCTCCTAAGTTTTATGGGAGCAATTTACCAAAGCAATGAATGGGGGCAAGACTCAGCATATTTCTACAAACTAGACCCAAAGGCATACTTTGGGGAAGAGGAGAACTTTAGCCACAAAAATGAAACAGAAAATAAAAATAAAAAAGAGAAAAATTGATCCCCTAGTGAAAACCCCTCTGGGGTGCTATCTGATCATAAAATAGTAAAACCAAAGGGCGTATCCTCTAGTGAAAACCTCCCTAAGGTGCCAAAGGATGAAGATTCTCCTCTTCCTCTAATCCATGATTATAGGCCTGAACAGTCATCGATTCTCATTGAAGAAGCAAAACCTGTCAACCTGGGTACCAAAGAGAATCCTACCATCACATACATAGCAGCATCTTTGACTAAAGACAAAAAATGAGATCTTGTCACCCTCTCGAAGGAATCCATAAATAAGTTTGCATGGTTTTATTCCCACATGTTGAGATTAGACCCCAACTTGGTGGTTCATCGTTTAGTAGTAGATCCAAACATTAAGCCTGTCAAGCAAAAGCTTAGAAAGATGCACCCTAAAGTGGCATTACTTGTCAAATAAAAGCTAGAGAAGTTACTCCAAGCTAAGATCATTTGTGCCATCGATTACTCTAATTGGATTTCTAACATGGTGCTAGTATCTATGCCTGACAAATCAATCAGGATATGTATAGACTTATGAGATCTCAACAAGGCATGTCCCAAGGATAATTTCCCACTGCCCAACATAGACATGATCATAGATCTCACAGCTGGACATGAGATATTCTCACTCATGGATGGCTTTTCTGGATATAATCAGATCCATATTGCAAAATAAGATTAGCAAAAGATAGCATTCACAACCCCCTAGGGTACCTTCTACTATAATATGATGCCTTTTGGTTTGAAGAAAGCTGGGGCAACCTATCAAAGGGCCATGATGGTCATTTTTCATGACATGATTCACAAGATCCTTGAAGACTATGTAGATGATATCCCGATGAAATCAATTAAAAGGGAAGATCACATAAATGTTTTAGAATTTGTCTTTGATAGGATTGGACACTAGTGCTTGATGCTCAACTCTAAGAGGTGTGTCTTCGAGGTCACATCCGGAAAACTCCTTGGGTTCATTGTATCCAGATGATGCATTGAAATAGATCCAAACAAGGTACAAGCTATCATAGAGATGCCTCCACCAAAGACACTCTGACAATTGTGCAGCCTCCAAGGAAAGTTACAATCTGTGCGTCACTTTATCTCCCAGCTAGCAGAAAAGTGCCAACCATTCACTCATCTCCTATGAAAAGATAACACTTTCAAATGGGATCCTCAATGCCAAAAGAGTTTTGACAAAATCAAAGAATATTTGGCTAATCCACCCATCTTGGTACCTCCTGTACCTAGATGACTACTCACCCTATATATTTTGGCTACTACAACAACACTGGGGGCACTCCTTCCTCAGTTGGATGATGAGGGTAAAGAAAGAGCCATTTATTACATCAGTCAGACTTTAGTAGGTTATGAGCTCAATTATTCACCTATGGAAAAAGCATGTTTTGTAGTGGTCTTTGCCACTCAAAAACTTTGCCACTATATACTTAGACATACAACCAAGCTCATTTCAAAAGTGGATCCTCTCAATTACCTACTCTCCAGGACTACGCTCACAGATTGGATGGAAAAATTAGTTATGTTGCTAAGCAAGTTTGACATTCAATATATCGACAAAAAATCTATTAAAGGGAAAGTCATCACCAATTAGCTAGTAGAAGCACCATTGGTGGATGCATATCCTTTGGTCACAAAATTTCCAGATGAGCATTTGTATATGATAGAAGAACAACCTACTTGGAAACTCTACTTTGATGGATTCTATACAGCTCATGGTGCAGGGGCAGGAATACTTTTTGTCAAGCCTCAAGGTGACTACATCCCTATGTCATTCAAATTGGGATTCCCCTACATGAACAACATTGCAGAATATGAGGCACTAATCTTAGGACTTTGCATGGCTATAGAATGGAACATCACAGATATAAAGGTCTTTGGTGACTCCCAACTCATCATCAAATAAGTCTTGGATGAGTATCAAACCAAATATGACAAATTGATGCCATATAAGAAGATGGTTGAAAAACTAAAAGAACATTTCCTCCACTTGCAGATAACACAAGTACCACACTTACATAACAAGGTTGCTGATGCAATGGCCACAATTGGCTCCCTCTTAGAGATTCCTCACAAATCTATGCAATGTGACTTCTTAGTTGAGCAACTTCATGCTCCCACTTATGAGAATGATGAATTGAATCATGTATGTGTCTTGGTTGGTCCCCAGTCTCCGTAGTACCATGATATCCAAGATTACCTACAAAATAGCATCATATCCCCTCACCTCACTACAACCCAATGCCAAAACTTCATTCGTAGAGCTTCACGTTACACCCTCGTAGCCAACACCATCTATCATCGAGGCTATCACAATGTTCTCTTTAGGTGTTTAGATGAAAATGAAGCCGCCCAAGCTTTACAAGAGGTACATGCTGGAATCTGTGGTGCCCACATAAGTGGCATGGTCCTAGTCAAGAAACTTCTACGCATAGGGTACTATTGGCCTACAATGGAACATGATGCTTGTTAGTTCGTCAAGAAGTGCTTACCTTTATAATAGCATGCTAATCTGATCCATACTCCTGCACAGGACCTCAGACCTATTGTGCCTCCTTGGCCATTTTATTGTTGGGGTTTTGATCTCATTGGTAAGATCACTCCCCTCTCATCTAAAGGCCACAAATATATCCTAACAGCAATGGAGTACTTTACAAAGTGGGTTGAGGCAATTTTGCTCACACTCACTACAGGTGTCTAAATATTCAAATTCATCCTCTATCACATTTTCTGTCACTTTGGCATACCCTCCACTATATTCACAGATCACAATACAACATTTGAAAACTAGCATGTCATTGATCTATGTACTCACCTCCATATCCACAACCATTTCTCTAGTCCATATTTCCTGCAAGGTAATGGCCAAGCTGAGGAAACTAATAAAACCCTCCTCAAAATCCTCAAGAAAGTTGTTAGTGATACTGGTCATGACTGGCATCTCCAGATCAACCCCACCCTCTGGGCATATCGCAATTCCTACCATACTCCTACTAGCACTACTCCATATTCCCTAGTATATGACGCTAAAGTTGTCTTACCAATTATGGTCAAACTACCATCTCTCTGAGTATCACTAAGAGGCCTGGTTGACGATGAAGATTATCATGTAGCATGACTCACACAACTTGATCTACTAGATGAAAAGTGCCAGCAAGCCTATGATCACCTGATCGTCTATTAAAATAGACTCAAGTGGAACTACAATAAGAAATTCCACCCATGCCAATTCCAGGTGGGAGATCTTGTGCTAAAGGAAAATTAGAAAGTGGGTACAGATCGAGAAAAGAAGGTAAATTTGAAGTCACCTGGCAAGGCTTCTATGTTGTCACTACATGCTTCAGTTTTGGGGCATATCAACTCTCCACTCCTGAAGGGGAACCATTGAATGATCCTATCAACATCATTCATCTTAGGCACTTCTATGTCTGATAGCTAGTTGTTCATTCCAGTTATCTGAGAAAATTCATAAAAAGTGTAAAAAGTCCTTAAAAAAAGTACAAAATAGTGTAAAATAGTCTTGAAACAATCTCTAAAAAGATGAAAAATGAAGCTGAAAAAAATGGTTGTCCTAGTGAAAACCTAGAAAATAGGCACTTGGACAACATCAAAAACATCAAAAACATCCAAAGAAATAAAAAAAATAAGAGTAAAGAGAAAAATTTCGTCCAATGGTGAAAACTTGGAAATCAGGCCCCTTGGATAAGTATGCGTGATGAAAACCTGGAAACAGGCATCACACATAGTGGACCATTCCATTATCTATCAAAAGCTCATTTTCCTCCATCACTAGCATCACATTTCCATAAACCTCACCATTTCATTTATTCCCTGGGTGTTCACATGTCACACGCACTAATCCAAAATGATCCTCCTATCTCGTGTCCTAAGATTTAGTCTTGTATATTATTGTCCATAAGTTGTACTATGCCAATCCCTGAACTTCAGTCCTATATATATATCTCATGTCCTCAGTTGCTCCTTGCAGAACATGATCCAGTTAATATTTTTGAATCCTATGTTTCAGTAAGTTCCTTTTGACGACCTCTTGGTCCCACAGTTTGATCGCAGTACAACTTTGACCAATCAGATTTATGAATCCCATCTTTTTTGGAAATGGGTCCTTTGAAGATGTATCCTTCCTCTCATTGACCTAAATCTAGATCCTCATCATTTCTAGGTTCTTTTAGGATGTATCCTTCCTCTTAAACTAATCAATCAACATACTAAACTATCGCACACATCAAAATAGCAACATGATCCAATCTTGGCGGCAACATGTGCACATAATCACTTGTAATTAATCGTTCAGTTTGGTCCTTGTATATTCATGGTGTATCTGGTCCTTTCACCATCATGCTAACATCCTGATTCATCATGTTAACATTCCCTGCCTAGTTCTTTGATAGTCCTCCTGGCTGGTTCATCAGTTGATTGTGACACACACCAAAAACATGGGTCCCATTCACACCCGCTGTATCCGCCGCATCCATTGCACCTAGTGTTATTTTAGGATCATCATTATATTGCATTGATCATCATTTTATTGCATTAAGGTTCATCATTAGGTTCATCATTAGATTACATTGATCATCATTTGATTAC
>MU228516.1:23170-33985 GCA_018584345.1 Thuja plicata | reverse complement strand
AGAAAATAAAGAACTTAGAAACAGTGATATCATGTCTATAAAGAGACAATCTAATTCATTATGAATTAGGGGAGTGCAAAGAGAAAGAGGATGCTGGAGAGAAACTAATGAAGAACAACTTCATACAGTCTTGATCAATCAAGTTGAGGAAAGAGATAAATATTTTTGTGGACACCAATAAATAGAGAAACACAGCATCACCGAGTAGAAAGAAGTGAATCAAAGGTATTGAAAAGACACATTAATAAGAAAGGTAAAATGAGCTTACAATAGATCTGAAAATCTGCAAGTTTATAGTTGTATATGTGAATAGATCATTTACTGTTTCAGTTTAACCATTGATTCATAAAGTCTCTTAACCAAGCAGTACTTAACAATCCTTTCTATATTGAGATACATCCCAAGGAGTATCAAAATGTTTGATCATGAAGATAGCATGAGATGCCAAATACCATTTGACAAACTACAAGGGGTTTGGTCATAGAAGGTAGCATAGAGATGGTAGATATCAAGTGACAAACTATTCTATTTAAATCCTATAACAAGGTCACACCTAATAGTGTGTTTGTAACCTTTAACAAGGTTGGATCTTCACCGAGATCACTTCTGAAGAGTGAAAATTTTGGGTTACCGGTCCCAAGTGGTTTTTCCCTTAACATAGTTTCACGTTGAAAATCCATGTGTCAATGTGTTTATGAGTATTACTTTAGTGTTTTGCATTACACATAACTAATTCTAGATTGATCGGTATAGACTAAGGAATTTACTATTTTTGGTAAATGAAAGACTGCTAATCGGTAAACAGTAAGAATAGGGTTTAACATTGAACTCCGAGCAGCAATTATTTGTTAAGATTGTTTAAAGGCATTCATCTTGTAGGACTGAAGATAACTAGACACTTAATATTGTGGTGCTAAGTTTTTGGGTTGATTTATTGGAATTTTTTTGAGGCCATAGATTAACCCCCCCCCCCCCTCTCAGTTATTNTTACCCCCCCCCCCCCCTCTCAGTTATTCTAACAATTGGTATCAGAGCTTGTGCGCTTAGAAAGGGAGTTTAACAGCTCAAGCAAAAGATCACAAGATGAACAAACGAGATGTGTCCAAATTGAATAAAGACAACTTTGCATCATGGAAAAGTGGCATAAGACTCCATCTATCAGGTATTGGTGATGATGTTACTCAACACCTAGATACTAAATATTTTCTGCCTACAGGACGTCACACACTTGAGAAATTGAGAGAAAATCATGAGCATAATTGCATGATGATAGAACTTGCTTCCTCACTCTCCGATGCTGAGTTCAAAAATTTCAAAACCTACACCTCTGCAAAGAAAATGTGGGACAAATTAAAGTTGGTACATGGAGAAGATGCTAATGTACTAAGAGCCAAGGTAGAAAGCCTAAGAGGGAGGTTTAATGACCTAAGGAGGAAATAAGGAGAAAATATCACTCAGTATAGCTGCAAGATCAAAGAGGTAGTCAATGCTATTTGAGGAGTTGGAGGTGTACTTGAAGAAGAGACAATGGTAAGTAAAATCCTAAGAACCTTACTGCCTGTATATGCTATTAGAGTATCTTCTATACAATAAATGAGAGCAGTTGCAAACAATAATTTTACTCTAGATAGTCTGATTGGTAGACTGATTTCATTTGAGATGAATAACTTTGATAATAGTGTCTTACCATCTATAGAGTCTGCATTCAAATATTCTTTGAAAATAATTAAGTCAAGTCATAAACACAATATGATGAATGATAGTTAAAGTGATAGTGATGACCAAGGACTTGATGAGGTTGAAGAATTAATGACAAGAAGATTGCAGAGAGGAAAAGGTAGATACAAAGGTAAATTACAACTTGTATGTTTTAATTGTAAAGAGGTTGGACACTTTGCTGCAAGATGTCCTAACAGAAGAAAAGATGACAGAACATATGAAAATAAGTTTGACCAAGGTGATAACAAAGATTACCAAAGAAACCAAAAATCTGACAGAAGAGATACCCGAGACTACAAGGACAAAGGGAAGAAAGCTTGTTACCTAGTTGAGAATAGAGATGGTGGTACTGACACCGAATCTGATGAAGACATTGAGATGGTATTTGTAGCCAAGAAAGATGATTTAGACAAAGAAGGAAGGTATGTCAAGACTACACTCATATCTAATGTTAGTAAGAATGATGTCTGGATTATAGATAGTGGCTACACTCACCACATGACTAGTGAAAAAAAAAAGTTTGAAAATTTTGAATACTATAATGGTGGATCAGTTAGAATGGATAATGACACACCTTGTCTATTTGAAGGTAAAGGAACCATAATGTTGAACAACTTGATCAAATGTGAAAATGCTTACTAGGTAAAAGGAATTAATTATAATCTATTGAGTGTTTCACAGCTGAATAACACAGGTAACCAAGTAGCATTTGAAAATAAGAAGGCAAAAATCTTCAATGAATCAGAAAGGTTGATCAAAATTGGTGAAAAGACAAAGGGTAACCTTTTCCATTTTGATGACATTAACACCACTTGTTTAATGGCTAGAAATGAAGACATATAGTTTTGGCATTAAAGACTATGCCATGTGAATTTTCACAAGAGGATAATGATAAGCAGTAAAAGAAGAGTAAGAGGCTTACTGAGCATGCAAAGCCTGAACATATCATGTGCAAGAATTATCAAAAAGGTAAGATGAAAAAGTCTAGTTTCAAGAGTAAAGCCCATACATCTAATGCAATTCTATAATTAGTTCATATTGATTTATGTGGACCCATGAGGACAAAGAGGTACTATGGTGATAGGTATTTCATTCTCTTTGTAGATGATTATTCTAGAATGATGTCAATTATGGTCTTAAAAGATAAATCAGAAGCATTCAAGATGTTTAAATGGTACAAGGCTATGGTAGAAAAACAAAGTGGTAAGGAATTGAAATGATTAATATCATATAGAGGAGGGGAATTTTTTTTTGATGAATTTACTAACTTTTGCAACGAGCATGAAATTAAAAGATAGGTTTCTGCACCAAGAATACCACAATAAAATGGCATTGTTGAAAGAAGAAACATATCCATTGTTGATTGTGCAATAACACTAATGATTGAGAAAAGA
Source organism: Thuja plicata (assembly GCA_018584345.1). Taxonomy (NCBI): domain Eukaryota; kingdom Viridiplantae; phylum Streptophyta; class Pinopsida; order Cupressales; family Cupressaceae; genus Thuja; species Thuja plicata. Next base: position 30,872 of record MU228516.1, on the reverse strand, counting down.
ATCACTCAAAATTTGTGGAGGGAAGCTATCAGTACTGTTGTCTACACATTGAACAGAGTACAATTGAAGGACATAAAGAAGACACTTGATGAGCTATGGTATGGTTACACACCCAATGTAAGTTACTTCAAAATTTTTGGTAGTCAATGTTATATTTTGAAAGATAATAGAAATGGAAAGCTTGACTCCAAAAGTGAAGAAGGTATCTTTCTAGGGTATTCCGCCAAAAGCAAGGCTTATAAATGTCTTAACAAGTCCTCTAAAAAATGTAAGAATAGATGAATATGCAGAGAAGAAAGCAAAGGAAACTAGAAAAGAACCAGAAGACTACAATAGGTTTGTTTACACTGAAGAACCTGACACTCTACCCGAGCAACATTGTATTGCTCCCAAGAAATAGAACATTGCACCTAAGCATCAGGTTGCAATTACTGAAAATTAGGAAAATACTTAAGATGATGTTTCAAGCGATGGAGATCAGAATGAACGTCAAGATAATGATCAGAATGATGGACAAAGAGATTAAAAAAATCTTTCCAAGTATGTTAGAAGACATCATCCATGGAATCATATCCTAGGAGACAAGAAGGCTGGAATGAGAATGAAAAGTAAGTCACTAAACACTAGATGTTTACTTTGTGATTTTGAGCCTAAATCTGTTAATACTAAACTTAAAAATGAAGAATGGTTCAGTGCTATGAATGAAGAGATCGAACAGATTGAGAAGAATAGTACATGGACACTAGTACCAAGACCAAATGACAAGAATGTCATCACTACCAAAAGGATATTCAGAAACAAGTTGAATGAGAATGGAGAAGTCACAATGGATAAAGCAAGATTAGTATGCAAGGGGTAGACACAAGAAGAAGGTATTGATTATGGAGAAACCTTTGCACCCGTTTCTAGACTACAAGAATTTAGAATTCTTCTTTCTTATACTACATTCAAAGGATTCAAGGTATACCACATGGATGTCAAATCTGCATTCCTAAATGGAATATTTGAAGAAGAGGTATACATTGAAAAACCAGAAGGGTTTGTTGATATAGACAAGAGAAACATGGTATGTAGACTACGTAAAGCCTTGTATGAATTGAAACAAGCACCTAGAGACTGGTATGAAAGACTTCACTTCTATCTCATAAGAATTGAATTTGTAAGAACAAGTTAAAATAACAATTTGTACTTAAAAGAAGATACTGATGGTAATATTCTGATTTCTAAAATATTTGTTGATGATATCATATTTAGGGGTAATGCAATGTTATGTAAATCCTTTTCTAATGAAATGAGAAAAGAGTTTGAAATGTCTATGTTTGGGGAGATCAAATTCTTTCTTGGTCTACAGATTCTTCAACAAGATGCAGACATATACATCACTCAGTCCAAATACATCAAGGAAGTGCTGAAGATATTCAAGATGGAAGATTCCAAGCCAGTTGGAACACCCATGGTAACCGAATGTAAGCTGACAAAAAAAGACAAATCAAATGAGGTAAATTAGACCTTATATAGATCAATCATTGGCAAACTAATGTATGTTGTACATACCAGACCAAATATATCACATGCAATTGGAATAGTTGCAAGATACTCTGCTAATCCCAAAGAATCACACATGACTATTGTCAAGAGAATTCTGAGATATCTAAAGAACACCAAGGACTATGGCTTATGGTATAACAAAAAGGGTAAATTTGAGCTTTAAGTCTATGCATATGTTGATAGGGCTGGAAACTTAGATGACCAAAAGAGCACAACTAGAGGAGCATTCTTCACGGGTGAAATACTTGTCACATGGATCAACAAGAAGCAAGGATGCATCTCACAGTCTACTGTAGAAGTAGAATATGTGGCTGCTACTACAAATTGCTCAAATATTGCATGGATCAAACAATGACTGGAAGGTAAGAATATGAAGATTCTTGAACCAATGATTATCTATTGTGATAATAGTAGTGCAATAAACATATCAAAGAATCTAGTCATGCATGTTAAGACTAAGCATATTGCTATCAAGTATCATTACTCAAGAGAACAAGTGAAAGAAAAAGAAGTGATACTAGAATATGTTCAATCCAAGGAACAATTTGTTGATATATTTACCAAGCCACTACCTAAAGATACATTTGAGTACCTGAGACAGAGACTAGGGGTCCAACCCTTGTCTATTGGTCAGTAAGCTGACTAGGAGGCTACATAAACCTACAAATAATCAGAAGACCATTCACGTTGATGCAAGTGAAGAGAGATGGACAGAAAAGATACATCGGTACACAACAACGTAGATACCTACACCGAACACCAGAGTCACTATATTGCTGATGAATAGGGAAATTCAAGGAGTATATTATGAAAAGGTGAAAGGATACAACTTTTCCATAATAAAAGGTTTACTTTGGCATTGTTGTAAAAGGGAGATATTATATCATTATCCAAAAGGGAGAGAAATTTGAAGAGAGAGATTATAATTATCCAAAGAGAGAGAAAATCTAGAATATCCAAAGGGAGAGATGTAACCTGTAAGGGAGAGAAGTAACATGAGGGAGAGAATACATACTAAAGGAGAGATTACTATCAAATAAAAATGAGATGATCAAGGAGAGGAATAGTCAAGGAAGAGAACATATCAGAGAAATATCAGAAGTCGATACATCTATCCACAAAAGGGATTAAATATTAAAGAAGACACTCTGCAAGAAACAAATCTAATCTATATGATCTTACCGAGAGCCAAACATTTGTATTGGTTATGAAACAAAATATTTGGGAGCGATTGATGAACTACAACTTGATATATTTTATATTGTATTAGAAAAAATATAGTGTGATAATGTAGTGTGTTTCCATCAATGCCAAATGGAGAGATTAATGAAGCATAACTGATTGAATGTTTTAAGATGTTAAGTTGATCACCGAAATGCAGAAAGATAATGCAAGACATTAAAACTGTTAATGGATTGTATTTTCATTGATGTCAACTTGATATAATCTGATTGGTTATACACAAAGTGTCAAAGACTTCAGAGAATCAGAAAGATAAAGATTATGCTTTCAATAATGCATAAAAGATCAGCATTCACTAACAACAAACATCGACAGGTAGTGCACCCCAATGGACAGAGAAACCCGAAAGTGAAGTCACATTGATGCCCAAGAAATAAACCCGACAAGAATTACTGACGATCAGAATCACAAGCATTACTGACGAGCAGAAATTCATAGTGATGCTCGACGGACAGACAAACCTGACGGACAAACAACCTCGAGGAAGATGCCTAAGGAGAAATAAAGTGTTGACTAAAACTATCAAAGAGTTAAAGACCAAAAATAACTAAAGTTTAGAAACAACAAAAGACTTAGCTGGAAAGAGCTAAAGATAGTGTTAACTGGTTGTTAACATTATTTTCATCGACAAGTTAAAGCTAGAGATAAGTGAAAGATTTAAAGTTGTTTTATTCCAGTTGTCAAGGAGAAATCTACTGGATAAAACTTAAGTAAAGATTTAAAGAAAGATTGGCTAAAATTGCGCATCACGCCAAGAGAAATAAAATCAAGAACTTAGAAACAGTGATATCATGTCTATAAAGAGACAACCTAATTCATTATGAATTAGGGGAGTGAAGAGAGAAAGAGAATGCTAGAGATAAATTGATGAAGAACAACTTTATACAGTCCTGATCAATCAAGCTGAGGAAAGAGCTAAAGATTTATGTGCACACCGAGCAATAGAGAAGTACAACATCACCCAGTATAAAGAAGTGGAGAAAAGGCATTGAAAAGACACATTGATCAAAAAGGTATAATGAGCTTACAATAGATCTAAAAATCTACAAGTCTATAGTTGTATATGTGAACAGATAATTTACTTATTTATTTTAACTATTGATTCATAAATTCTCTTAACTGAGCAGGACTTAACAATCCTTTCTATATTGAGATACATCCCAAGGAGTATCAAAAAGTTTGATCATGAAGATAGCATGAGATGCTAGATACCATTTGACAAACTAAAAGGGGTTTGATCATAGAAGGTAGCATAGAGATTCCAAATATCAAGTGACAAACTATTCTATTTAAATCCTCTAACAAGGTCACACATAACAGTGTGTTTGTAAACTTTAACAAGGTTGGCTCTTCACCGAGCTCACTCCAGAAGAGTGAAAATTTTGGGTTACCGGTCGCAAGTGGTTTTTCCCTTAACATGGTTTTGACACAAAAAATCCATGTCTCAATGTGTTTATGATTCATTACTTTAGTGTTTTCCATTACACATAACTAATTCTGGATTGATCGATATGTACACTAAGCAATTTATTATTTTTTGATAAATGAAAGACTGCTAATCGGTAAACAGTAAGTATAAAGTTTAATAGTGAACTCTAAACAGTAGTTATTTGTTAAGATTGTTTAAAGGCATTCATCTTGTATGACTAAAGATAAATAGAGGCTTAATATTGTGGTACTAATTTTTTGGGTTGATTTATTCGAATATTTTTTAGGCCAAAGAAAAAAAAAAATCTCACTTGGCGAATTGTGTTTTTTTTTCAGAACTACCAAAATATATATTGGCGAATAAAAAATAGTATTTATAGTATAAAAATATATATTGGCGAATAAAAAATAGTATTTATAGTATAAAAAAATATATATTAGCGAATATTCAAAACATAGCGATAGGACTATATGTCAAGTTGGGTGCTACATGTCATTTACTGATGACTATTTTGAGAGGACAGTTTGCGTAGCTTCAGCGGGCTAAATAAAGGGTTGATGACTAATGGTTACGAAGATATGAAATGGTCATGTTGATGGTGTGTGTGACTTTGGCTACTATGTTGGCAGTTTAGAGTTGTAGGCCACAAAGATACGCATAGGTCAAGTAAGTTTGTGGTTGACAGTTTGGCATTTGTGTATCTTTGACACAGGTTGCGGTGACTAGTGATAGTGTACGTAGCTTCGATAGGCTAAAAGAAGGGTCGATGCTGACAGTTACGAAGATACGTAATGGTCAGGTTGATGACATGCGTGACTTCAGCGGTTATGTTGGTAGTTTGGAGTTGAAGGCCACAAAGATATGCAAAGGATAGGTTGACTTCAGCGGTTATGTTCTGCACATTGAATGATCTTTTTTTCTTTGTGGATAGTATTATTATATTATAGTTTATACTATAAAATATTAAAAAATCTTATATTAATTTATATCAGGGTGTCAAAAAGAAGTTGAGTCCACTTTTTTGGATAAAAAGTGGAAGTGTTTTTTGTGTTTTTTAAATTTTTTGTCAATTGATGTCAAAATTTGAGGCACTTAGAGATTGAATCTCAGAAAAATCCACTACTAGGAAATGTAGTGCTTGGAGTCTAGTTTTCAAATATTTAATTTTTTTTAATACCCATATGGTATAAAATATATTTTAGTAGGCATGTTTAAAAACCCCTGCTTTAAAATATTTGTTTCAGGACCATACCCCACATGTGTACGACCACCTTATTTTGAAGTAAATAAATGAATTTTTCTAAATCCTTCTGGGGGAAGGTAGCTAACATAGCAAAGATTGGTCAGAATATTTTTTCTTTTTTTTTTAATTGAATATTTTTTTTTATTCATTTTTAATTCAGTATAAAGTACATTTTCAAAACCTCTAGTGTACGACCACCATAATTTGATGAAAATTTCACTTTTTTGGATTTTTTTTTTTAAATTTTGAAGGAAATTCTATGTAGATTGGTCACATAATTTATTTTTTCAAAAACCTAAAATCAAAAAAGTTATTAAAATTTTAGTTAACCTTACTATTTCAACTTTAGGTACCAATTTGGTGTAATAATTATTGGGAAAATACTAAAAATTTTCATATCACTATAAAAATTATATTTTTATAATCTATACAATATGAACTGAAATGGGTTTTCGGTTCGTCTAAAATTTCATTCGGGAAGACCTCCGTAAAATCATGACAAGACACAAATTTTATTTTTAAATGCCTTATATTTTTGCAAGGCCAAGCACAAGCTTGGTGGGACCAAGCCTATTCTGAACCAAAAACCAAGGTGGAGGTACAGTCCCTACTCCTAGTTTTTAGAAATGGGCATCTGTTATTTAAAATTCAAAAAATGGGTGCCAGTTCTGTTTTGGACCGTTGAAACTGAAACGGGCACCTGTTTTATAAAACAGGCACACATTTCATAAATGGGTACCTGTTTCATTTAAATAAAGGGTGCCCATTTCTGAAAGATCTGTTGGAGAAAAAAAATAGTTCTGTGGGCCTGCTCTCAATGATTGATGATTATTCAATCATTTGTATGACATATCCATGTTGCAGAAAGAATATTAGGAAAGAACATTCTCTTTTCTTATCTTATTTTGGATCTAACAAGAAGGGATTCATTTGAATTCAAATTTTGGTGCAAAAATGGGATCAAACAAATGCAGAAAGAGGCAAAGAAAGGTTCTGACAGTTGATGAGGTTGCAACAAGTAGACAGAAAGAGACAAAATGACAACGAGAAAGAAGAGAAAGAATTTGAAACCTGGATAATTTTGGAGCATCGAGTTCAATAATCGGTTTAGAAGATGAGAACAATAAGGACACCATGATGGATGCAGAGGTTGAAGAAGAAAATGCAATAGGATAAAATTTAGGTGCATTTTCTAATCAAGTGTTGGATATAGGTATGTCTTCATAGCCAAATGAAACTTATTGTGATAAAGAACTTGATATTTTTGAATTAGCGGGTTACTCTTTAAATAATTTAGATTTTATTCCTGAAAAATAGAGTAACTAATTTTAATTCACATCAAACACTCCAAATCAGTAATGTTAATCATAATGATAAAGGAACTGATAGTCAAACTCCAATTGAAAGTAAAATTCAAACCCCAATTGAAATTGTCAATCAAATGATAATTGAGATCAACAATTGTGATGTAGACATACAAACACCAATTGAGAAAGAAACCCCTTTGGATAATAATGAAATGAATGAACAATTTCAAATTAAAAGTGATGTGCTAGACAATCTAGATGGTTTGGTTTCATGGAGACATATTAGGACACACGTGAGTAGATTTTTTAGACATTTTTTTTATAATAAGGAATTCGGTTTTCAATGTCAATTAATGTTACAACTAATTAAAATGACTAAAATGAGAAAAGCGATGAAGAGGTTAGGCATTTATGTGAAATCTAAGAAGAATGATGAGTCTCTAAAACAAGTTCTATCAACTATTGCTATTGCCTTTGACACAATCGGAAAGAAAAGTCATTCTAAAGATAGGAATGTGGCACGATGAGCAATAACAACAACTTTAGTAAACAAACTACTTGTGATAAAAGAATGATGACAAACATAAGTGGATATCTTAATATTCATTGTAAAACTTTAGCAAGAGTTGTAAAGAGAAGAGTTAACTTTGAAAGTGATCCGACAAACCATTTGTGGAGCTTTAGTGGCAGACTCCTGAGATCTGACATGAAACTTATTGGTAAAGTCAAAACTTTGATTGAAAATTTTTGGCACAATAATACAAGAGTATCACCTAATGTTAGAGATGTTCTTAAATTAAGAGTCGGCTCAAAAATTTGTGATCCACATCCAAAACATCTTTTGGATATGACTCAAACTAAATTGTATAAAAAATTTGTGGATGTTAAGGTGTTAACTATTTCTATTAGTCAAAGATCTTTTGAAAAATGTAA
>MU228516.1:0-17052 GCA_018584345.1 Thuja plicata | reverse complement strand
CGGGCACCCATCCAGAGAAAAACGTAATCACGTTTTGCAAGTTGTGAAAATGACTTGCATAACGGTTTATAACAAATTTTAAATAGTTTTTAAAAATGGGTGCTCATTTTGCCACGGGAACCGGAACCAAAATGGGTGCCCATTTTTGAAACGGGCACCCATTACTTAAAACATGGGTGCCCATTTTTGTTTTCCAATTTTTTTGGTCGCGGACTTCCACGGAATTGGTACTCAACTTTGTGCTTGCACCCATCAATTCATGATTTAAATTTCCATTTTTTAAAAATTCCCGAGCTTTTGGTGAAAATGTGTCGACCTGAATGTAGGAATTAACAAATGGTTGGTGAAATAGGTCATGGTCAATATAAAAATTAATTAATGGTTTGCGAAAGAGGTCGTGGTCTATATAAAAATTAATTAATAGGTGGAAAAATAGGTCAAAATTTGTCAATAAAGATAATACTAATTTGTTCCTATGATGAATGGATGGATGGATCAGTTGGATCGTTTGAGATGATTGGTGTTCCATATTGTTTTATATCAGTAACCACAATTGGGTTAATAGTCATACTAGACCTTGGGGACACTTTGGTACAGGTTGGTCGCTGAAGTTCTTTGCATCACTATGGGTGGAATGGAGTTGTGGCTTGGGTTCACCTAGCAACCTGGATATAATAGAACAGACAATTTTTTTTCTAGGATGAACGATTTGAAAGATGCACAATTGAGAAAATTTCAACTGAGGAACACTGCAACTTTTTGCACCAGCCAAGATCAGGTCACCAAATGGAATCCAAGTAGAATATCCCAGAACTAAGATACGTACTTGTAGGGCTTCCCAAGATGATCCTTATGCACTTCATGGATCTTTGACATCTCTCACAAGGTCCGATATATAACTCTCCAAAAATTGCTGCCCAATTTGGCTTAGTGCACCTTGGGAACACTTCGGTTCGACATGAGTTAGAATGTTTTTGATGCTACATGAGCGAAAAAATATCTCCTCTAGTGTTTACCCGGCCAACTAGAGTCGATGGAGCTGATAGTTTCGTCCAACGATGAACATTTTGAAAGTTGCACCATTGAGAAACTTTCAAATGATCAACAAGGCAACTTTTTTCACCAACCGAGATCGGGTTGCCAAATCAAATCCAAGTGGAATGTCCCAGAACTGATCTACGTGCTCATAGGACTTCCGAAGATGGACCTTTTACACTTCATGGATCTCTCTCTCTCTCTCTCTCTCTCTCTCTCTCTCTCTCTCTCTCCCTCCTAGGTATTATTGTTATAATATAAATATTAATAAATATAATATTAATATTATACTATTATACAATAGTAATACAAATAATAATAATATAATACTAATTTATATTTAATAGAATACTAATGTATATAATATATTATAATACCAATATAAATAATAATAATATATTAATACAAATATTACAAATATCATACTATGTTAATATTGTATAATATATAAAATAATTTACTATCATACAATATTAATATAAATAATTACTTAATACTAATTCTATTATCATCTAATATAAATATATAATATTAATATTATAAAAATAAAATCTATAATATATAACATAAAAAACTAAAATCAAAATTGAAAATAGCATTGAAATTGAAATGTTGAAATTGGGAAGGACATATCGCATATCCGATAATATCAAATATGCAAAATTCTTGGATATCTGATATTATCGGATATCTGATATTGTTTAGGATATCTGATTAGCCTTGGTATTTTCCTTGGGTTTTGGCTTTGCAATACCAAATGTGGATGGTCAACCCAAAAGATGTGTTCACCATATTTCCTCTAATCTCCAAACTTCAACCATGTAGATGACGACCTTTTCTTCACCCAAAATTGATGAAACAAAAAGAGTTTCCTAAAGACATTATCATCTTTCCATCAATATAATTGCTATCAAATTTTGAGTTTAGTAAGTAATTATTACTTATTTTCTAATTGAGTTACCTCTAAAGTCCTAATTGGCAGACTAATTCAAAAACAACTATAACTTTCAAATGGTTTAACCTTTTTGAAATCCAAAACAAGCATCACATTCTATGCTTCAGCTACTATAAGAAAAAATAAAATTTTCAATTTTTTAAAGTTTAGAATTAGTTAAGGTGATTAGACATGGAATTTTTTATTGTGAATAAGTTGTAGCATAAAATTCATAATTAATTATTTATTTGGGAAAAAATTACACAAAAATATGCGTCATATCTGGCCATGAGTCTACTACTTATATCAAGAATCTTGTGAAAATATATCATCATTTGATTATGATTAAGGTTGTTTGAGATACATGTAATTTTTATCTTTTTCCTAAAAATTTTGTACTACTGCATTGAAATCTAAAGTTTTCAACAATTAGATTAGTTTTTTTCATAAAAGGGCTAGTAGTTTAGAAACTAAATTAAATTTCCTACGGATTATGTTCTTACAATTTTTTTCACATTAGGCTGATAAGATGTTCAACTTTTTACGTGAAGTTGACAAACCTTGATTTTCTAATTTTTCATTGCCACTTAGGGCCATATCTTGGTATACCATGATCCTGCACATACCCAATGTATGGGATTGAGTTTTTTTATAAGCATGCATTCATAACAATTTATCTAGAGTGATTAAGTTTTTAGTATTATTAATATGAAATATGTTTTTGACATGATGGGTAAAAACTATAGCTTAGGATTTGTACATTTTTCTACTGAATTATCTTGAGAGGTTTCCACAATATAAGAACAAAGAAGTCAATATCGCAGGGAAAACTATGATGGGAGGTCTCACAACTCTAATATCTTCAAACAAAAAAAATAAACAAGAAATTCTTGTTTAACCTTTTTCTGCAGACTTCTATATCCTTGAATTGGTAGACATGATTCTTAAGAATAATAATTCTTGTACATTCATTATAAATATCCAAGGAATTATGGTGTGATTCCTCTCTCTACTTTTACAATTTTTTAAATCGCTATATGATATAAACACAATATGTATGTCTATATCTATATCTATATCTATATCTATATCTATATATAAGGTAGTATTTTATTAAGTCAGTAGGGAGAGGCCTTGATCCCATAAAAATGGAGTAAAAACTAAGAAACAATACCAGAATTTGTACTCAAGGCCATTATAGCTGAGAGAAACACAAAATACCCCCTCCCACAAAATTATTCAAAAGCCACCGCAAACATCAATAGAGAGCTCCTATCAATAATACTAGCCTTACCATCGCCATAGTTTATCATACCATACCGATTAAAGAGCTTATAATTCTAGCACTATTTCATAAACTAAAAGAGTGCATCCTTGCAAAGTTTTCATGGGTCAACAAACAAAAAACATGTTGTGATAACAAAAACCCAGCTTAAGATTAAACAAGTCATTAAACCAAAATAGGGAAACAAAATAGAAAGAAACACAACCAGTAGGCCTAGCTATCATTAAACCTATCAATTCTATCCCATTTTTTTGACAAGCTATTAAAAGAGCTTTGACAGTCTTCTTTATCCTCCTCATGTTGTTCATCCTCGCTATTTTTTTTAAAATTGTAGTTATTATTAGAAGAATTATCTATTAATTTTTTTATTTATTTTTTGTAATTTAAACTATGTTTTTTTGATTAATTATTTCCATGTACAACTAATAATATTTGCACAATTTTAATTACAGAATTGAGTATGTTATATATTATTTTTCTTTAAAGAATTATATATGTTAAATTAGACATTATATTTTTACAAAGATTCTTAGATTGTTTTTCAATTAAACATAATTTTATTTAGAATGTATGATGTTGGATTCATTTGTGTAAATTTATTTTCATCAATTTTTCATATCATACTTAACGATCCATCATCAGGATGTAAGAGAGTTGTATAATGTTATTTTTCTCTTTTGAATAGTTGGTAAAATAAATGTCACAAATGTTTATTAAAAAATATTATAAATAATATATATTAATCTCACAATCATAAGAAATATTAAAATTTATAGGAAATTTTTATTTATATAGATTGGAAATGGAATAATTGACTTTCAGATTAGGAGTATGAAAATAAGTGTTGTATTGCATCTAATTCAAGCCACAAAACTCAAAAAATTCACACTTTACTTTCAATAAAAATATTATAGAGAAGAAAAATAAGTATATATAATATATGTGCACCACTTTGTCCTTCCCATCCTGACCCCATATGGAGTTTTTCTAACCTCAAATACTTTTCTCTAAATGGAAGAAATAAATGTACTTAAGCATATACGTGTTTTTCTCTGTTTTCTAAAATATTTTAGCATATTTTTTCCATGGTCTAGAAATGTTGAATCATGTGATAAAGTTTACAAAATACAAATAAATGATAGGTTATCTCCATTATAAGAAATGAAACCTATGAATAGATTAGATGGCTATGATCTATGTAGTCCTGGTTATGTACATATCTACCTTAACAGACCTAAAGTGAAAAATTCTCTTATGCAAATGTGACAAGCTTGCCTTATATATACATGAATAATGTCATCTTTTGGACTACAATTGCATTAATTTCTCTTCATTAACATACCAACCAAATTGGACTACAAGGATGGTTTTGTGGTGATCGGAGGAATGGCTGTCAAGATAAACGAAGACCTGATTGTTGTTGTTAGGGGTTTAAACACCAAGGGCTTGAAATTCTATAGGGACAAGAATATTTCCTAGAAGGCCATTCAACACTTCCCTTAGGACAAATTGAAAGTGGAGAGTCTGGTGAAAGAATCTGTTGGGTGTTATGATGTCAACTCCATCAAAGAATTCTAGGCAAAGGTGCTTACGACAATCATGGAGTACGTTTCTCTGGATGGGAGGTATAAAAGGGCTCATTCTTACCATTTCATGATGTTATGTCATTTTCGACATAAGGTGAGAATTTCTTTTCCCTTCTCCCTGTTGCAATCTCTCCGTCATAGTATTACTGACCACAAGCATAAGGAAAGTAAGCCCATTCTACATAAGGGCCTGATTCTCCTTATCATAGAGCATGTTAAGAAAGTTGCAACATCTAGTCCTCTTATTATCTCGGCAAGAGACTCTGGCTCTGCTAAAGCTTCGGGTAAAAGGATTAGGGTGGGAGAGGATACTATAGAGCCGACTGTTAAAAAGTTAAAATTTGAAAAGAATAAAGGTATAGACACGGACTCGGATGGTGAGAGTGCTAATGGTTATGAATAAACAGATTATATCCCCCAGTCCCAATCTGAAGATGAGAGTAAGAAGTCTCTGTCTGTCTGGCTGAGTGTTTTTGGTGATGATGAGGACAAAGCTCTGGGTTCCCATATCACCAAGGAGAAAAGAAAAGATCTTGAGGTCGTCGAGGAGGATGTGGGTGGCCTTCCAATTTTGGTTAATTATGCGAGTTCTGAAGAGCATGATATACCCATCTCTCTGAAGCTTGAGGTGGTTATGGAAGTGCAGACGGAGAGGAAGGAGGAGGAAACCCTAGGTCACGACACTACTAAGAAGGGCAACATCCCTGCTACTTCAAGTAACATTTCATTCTCTAGATTGGTGCATATGCAGGAGTGAAATGTTCAACTCCTTCAAGATGATATGGACGACAAAATTGAGCCTCCATTTGGAGTTCTTCAAACTGCAAAGGCAATGTCTATGTACTCATTTCATCTAATGAAATGGGTATTTAAGGAAATCAAAAGCCTCAGTCTCAGCTTTCATGCTCTGTCTGCTCGTGTTGATCTTATCCAAGGTAATCAAGATTCTGGGTCCGCCGGGGTTCATGGTAAAAAGAACAAGGAGGATGAAAATATTTTTGAAGACTTTGCATGACAGATTTGACATCTTGGAGAACGCTTTGAAGAAACACATGAAGGATAACAATATCTTCATGGGTTCTATTATGGAGTGTTTTCATTCCATTAAGTCAAAGTTGGATTCTAGCTCCCCAAATGTAAAGATTGAAGATGAAAAAGACGACATGGAAGATGCAAGTCCGGGCAGGCGCATGCTTCAACCAAGAAGAAGAAAATCCAAGACAGGATTTTAGAGCTTTCGAACTTCGATGCTACCATCAAGAAGGTCTATGAGGCTAAGAAGGAAGCAGAAGGCACTCTCCTAGAGTTTTCCTAGTTCCTACAATTCCCCTATTTTTTTGTTGTTTCATTTTTTGGCTTTTGGTTGCCGGGGGGGCCTAGGTGGTTTCTTGCTCTTTTCTCTGGTCTTCCATTTTGGTCTTGGGTGTTGTGGGCTGGGTCTTAGTCCTGTCTCTGTTTATTTTTTAAATTCTTTCTATCTTTATGTAATGGTTGTAAGGGGTTTTGGGTCCCCATAAAACCTATTTTTACTAGCAATAAAAAATGTACCAACCAAATCAATTTCCACCTGTTCGATCTCAATTACTCATAATCACTACTATTGATACCACACTCTCTTGGTGGACACCCAATCATACAAAATTTCATCATCATACAAAATGAAAAATTTCATAACCCTCTTGTTAGTGTTAATTTTTGCACTACTAATCTATCCCTCTCACTAGTTTAGTTGGTATTGAGTTCTCCAACATTTTTGGGGGAAAGGAGGTCTTTTGTAGAAAGCCAAACTCAAAAATGGATGCTTCCTTTTGTTAACTTTAATCTCACTTACCCTCAAAGATAGATTGTAGGATAATGATAAGATAATTACTGTTCCCGGCCATCCATTAAATATAATTAATTATTCACCTAATTACACTTTAATTAAGCTTAGGATCATGCATTGCATAAATGTTTTCATATTAGACACTTAGGATTTTGTGCCTTTATTTGTGCATGGTCTAGGAGAAATTATGTTTTAGGTGGTGATAGTAGTTATTGCATTCCACTTTATGTGTTATCTACACCTTTAGTGCACTTATTTTATTATTATCTTCCACATGTTACACATACTTCATTGCACAATGGAGGATGATCCACCTTTGGTGAACAGGAGATTCCACCTTGTGTGGGTGATAACTTATCTTCTCATTTTAATAGTCTCTTATTGCCTTTCCTATATAAGAAGGAAAATATACATTGTAAAAAGTCATCAGTTATGATATTGTAATCTTGTTGATGTCTATTAGCATTATTATCATTCTTCCATCTTGTTACAATTGTCTTGCCATTCTCTTGTGGAAGTTATCTTGGCCTTTCATTTGATCCTAGGTGTGTTGTAGAATCACCTAAAACTCTAACAAACATAACTATAACATGCACCAACATCTTTTAATCATATATCCAAGTCCTTTCAATGACTTACAATTTATATTTGTCTCTCAAACCTCATGCTTTGTATTTGACAAAACTCTTATTGTATGGGAGTTGGGGACTCTTTGGGCTAATTTTTTTTTGGTAGATAATGATATTACCACGTTCCCTCTCAATACTTATGTTTGTATCCTTGTACATATCAACTTATCTTTAGCTCTTCCTACTAGGGTGGTTTTACAAGTTGGTGACTACCATTGGAGTGAACCTTTGGATAATAAAGGCATCTCATTTTGTTGTTGACATTTCTTTTCTACCGATCATTTGGCTTTGGTTTGTCCTTGTTACTTTAGTTTTTGGTTTTTTTCTTGACCTCCTCTTCTTGATGTAGCTAATTAGTTTCATGATCCTTGTGTTCCTTGGTTCCTTCTAGGTTGGTTCTGAAAGATGTTGCATATGAGACACCTTCCTATATGATTCCTTCTCAACTACCCTCTTTTCTTGTCAATCTCCCCTCTTACATCTTAGTTCCCTTTCTAATCAAGGTTGTGGTCTCTCCTCTCCATCTCCATTATTTGGTGGTGATGACTCCAAGTTTTCTAGGATAGTTTTTTAAGGAAGGAATGTCTTTCAAAGCATTTGTCTCTTTTCCATGCTTAGTTCAAGGGTGTCTTGTTCCCTAAAATTATTGTTGTTGTTTAATTATGCAGGTTATTTGCTTACGACTTTTGTTTTTTTAAGTGGCCTCATAGTGCTTTATTTTTCTCTTCCCTTGGTGCATGTTGTAAAAGGTTCAATACCCTAGTTCAGTATGTTATATGGCATGTGTGTCATAAGTGGTTTATTGATGACCTATGTTCTCGTAAGATATTTGTTAATGACATATATTGTTGTAAGTTATATGTAACTTTTCACACGTTGTAAGAGGTTTGTTTATGGATAGTGTGGCTCTTCCCTTGAGGTTTTATTTGTAAAAAGTGTCAACAACCTCATTTGTTTCTTTTTAAACAAAACATTAAAGATCTTTTATTGGATTAATTTTGCATCCACTTAAAGCCATCTAGCCTGCTTTATAATTTTTGGAATCTAAGAATGACACCCCTTAAACCAAACACACTAAGTGACATATTAAGCTTGGACAATGTTAGTCAACTTTGAGTGTTTAACACTTTTAGCCTAAAAGTCAGTGCTTAGTGTGTGTGATTAAAGTTGTTCGTCTAAGAACAACTCGATGTTCACATCTCCAAATCTATCTAATAGATCCCAAACTCTTTTTTAATATAATCTCCTCCTCATATCCTTAACCAAGTATATTTCTTTGACAAGTCTATATCTTTGAACATCTACATATACAAATCATTACATGAAAAACATAAATTCCTTTGATTTGTTTGATAGCTAACTTTATATCTTTAGAAATCTATATATTACAGCTTTTAATATATACAAATCATTATATGAAGAACAAATATTCCTAAATGATTTGTTTGATAGCTAACTTTGTATCCTTATATATATGTATATATGTATTCATTGTTTATATATTACTTCTTTTAATATAAATAAATTATTACATGAATTTTTTTTAAAAGTGTATCTTTCAAATCTAGTCTAGTGATGGAGAACTTGTGTTCTTAGAAGGTAACATATTCAAATCTTATAAAGAGTAAAGTATGTATATCTTGCTGGTATCATAGCTAGATATCTTTAAAAAATAAAATACGAAATAATCACAGATCACTATAAACCATATAGATTTTTATTGTTACCTATAAAATAAGGATACAAAGCGTCAAAGTTCCTGTCAATATCAAATATGAATTCATGAAAGCTGAGTTGGTATAACTAGATATCTTTAAAAATAAATACGAAATAATCCCGTATCACTATAAACCATATAGATCTATATGGTTATCTTCGTTAGATGAAAACACCGCGCGAATAAAACCGTTAGCCCAATAATTAACATGTCGAACAAGCCGAATAATATTTACTCCGTGTACGTATTTGGCGATAGAACAATGCCGTTGTCGTCCTTTTGTATCATCGTACCCTGCAGCCGTTCAATCTAAATTTTTCAAACTAATAGCAATAATCTGTAGTTATACAAAGCGCTTTTGATGGTGATATAAGTCTCATATCCATTCAAAATGAAAAAATTCATAACACTCCCGTTAATGATAGCATTTTCGTTGTTGGCCAATCCTTCTCACCAGCTCAGTCAACAACGGATTCTCTCTAAATTTTTGGAGAGGAGGAGGTTTGCCTCCTTACGCTATATTATTTCTTTTCCTTTTAATATTGAAGAATTCCGCAAGATTAAAGAGATAAATTTCAATCAAAAAATCAACCATCATGGATTAAAGAATCTAAGGAGAAGAAGAGTGCAAATAGGAAGAGTGATTGGGTTGAATCAGAAGCTGACTCCAACACTCAATTAGTAGTGGCATGTTGCCTCCCACAAACCTAGGATGAGATAGTTGAAATAGGATTGACACCTCTGTAGATGAATCCTAAATGACGACAACTTGTGTGAGCAAGTGTCAAAAACAAATGGACGACTAAATAGGCTTAATAAGCCTAAGTGTAACACCCCACCTAAGCATAGCTTAGGAGGACATGAAAGATATGAGTTTCGACAACAAGGCCTAATAAGGTACTCATTTAAAATGCAAATATATTAGAAGCAAGGAGAAATGAGGAAAACCTAGTGAACTCCCTCCAAAAAGAGATAAGATGCAAAGACAGGTACAAGTAAAAAAGAAGAGTTATAGATGGAGGACTCATCATAACCCCCCATAGACTACTCCGTAATACTTCTATGACAAAGTACAATAGGTTCTCCCCACATGAGAAAAAGTAGAGAAGATCATATGACCCCCCAGAAGATATGAAGTGATGAACTCCATGTAGTGCTGGTAGATGCTCAAATTTGCATTATAAAGATGATCCAAGAACATTGAACAACTATCATCTCTTTGGGAAGAAACAATACCATAAATGTGTGCAAGATTACTTCCCATTCCGATAGGAATATGTAGGAAGCAAGATGAATGTCTTTGAATGGTACACATAATCCAAAGATTAAAATGATGCCACTAATGCCTTCTAATCATGCTCAAAGATATCCAAGCCAATATTGATGTGTGACAGATCATGTACCATGAAATATTCTGGAGCAGGGACCATGAATGCATGGTGATGTCTAGACCAATGTGAATTGGATATTGTTGCAGATGAAGATAACTGAGTTGGATGTCGCAACTCATGAATGTATGCACAATCTATCACGATAAGAGTTGATGTAGGCAAGGTAAGAGCAATGTCCAAAGGTGGCAATAGTGATGCAACTTCATGAAATTCATCACCAAATAGAAGACAAATGCCTTCAATATTGTCATCCAAATCTACAAGAAGGGACTCTACAAACAAAGATGCTATGTTTGATAGATATGCATCCTAATGTGGTGGATCTGGCATTACTATAGAAAATACTTGATGCAAAGAATCTGTGGAAGTCATGAATGAGTGAACATCAGATTCAGATGTAGCGACAAGTGATGGTGTCCCACTAGATGGTCAAGTGAGACTGGGTAGTGTTTCTGTATGAGTTGGAGAATTAGGTGGCTGCGAAGGATGATCGCACCCTGCAGTGATGGGGTTTCAGAATTGGCCGAAATAGGTGACCACAGACAAAGATAGCTTCAAAACCCTTTGCCAACTGACACGTCCTATGATATAAGCTTCAAACTACCTCAAACCGCTCTGATACCATGAAGAATTCCACAAGATCAAATAGATAAATTTGAAGCACAAAGTCGACCACCATGTATTAAATAATCAAAGGAGAAGAAGAGTACAAATAGGAAGACTGATTGGGTCGAATAAGGGGTCGACTCCAACACTCATTGAGTGGTGGTAAGTTGCCTCCCATAAACCTAGGATGAGGTGCCGAAATAGAATGACACCTCTATAGGCGACTCCTAAATGACTACAACTTATATAAACAAGTGTCCAAAACACACGAACTACTAAATAGATTTGATAAGCTTTAAGTGTAATAAAATAAATATTTACACAAGCTAACAAATATGTAGCAATCATTCCGTTAATTTCCTTAATAACTCTCGTTCAAATCACAATGAACTAGCTCACGTGGGTTTTCACGCACGCCAATAAAATGGCGATACAAAAAAGAGCCGAATTATATTGTATTGTTATATTTGGTGATAGAACAAGGCCGCTGCCGTCCTTTTGCATTGTTTGCTCCGCTCGCCAGCTGTTCAATCTCATCATAATCACCTCTATTTATACCACGCTCTCTTTTGTGGCCACCCAATCTGAGTTTCATCATCCTTTCAAAATGAAAAGCTTCACAACCCTCTTGTTAATGTCAGTTTTAGCTCTATTGTTCGCCCTTTCTCACCAGCTTAGTCAGCATCGACTTCTCTCTGAATTGTTGGAGAGGAGGAGATCTGCTATCGAAAGTCCAGTACACGAATGGACGCCGCCTTCCTTTAACTTCGACCACATTTATTCTCAAGACGGATTGCAGGAGAATGACAAAATAATTTCTCTGCCTGGCCAGCCAAAAGATGTAACTTTTGCACAGTATTCTGGATATGTGACGGTGGATTCAAAGGCGGGCAGAGCTCTTTTCTACTATTTTGCAGAGGCTGCAGAAGACCCATCTACCAAGCCTCTTCTCCTCTGGCTTAATGGAGGTATTCTTATTATTACTGTATTGCCCTTCAAACTTCATATCATGGAATTATCTTTCATAACTGGTAGTTTATGGCTTCTAGATTTTGACTGTGTAGCATTTTTTCTATCAACGTTTTGGATCACATTTTATGATCTATCATCAGAATGATAGTTAGAAAAGAGAACAGTGTGATTGGAAACATTGATGAAAAAAATGCTACACAGTCAAAATCCAGAAGTCATAAACTACCAATTATGATGGACTGTGAAAATTTCATCCATCTTATCTTTTATAATGATAATAATGGCGTGAGATAATAATCAGGGCCAGGATGTTCATCATTTGGATATGGAGCAATGACTGAGCTCGGACCCTTCCGAGTTCAGTCTGATAACGCCACTCTTTCTAGCAATCCATATGCATGGAACCAAGGTATTCTTTTCTTTTGTATACCACACATCTTTAATTTTTCTCTTCAAAATTGATTTTTGTTAATATATCTTTCATTTGAATCCATTTTATTTTGCAGTGGCGAACACCTTGTTTTTGGAATCACCTGCTGGGGTTGGGTTTTCATACTCCAACACCACTTCTAATTATAAAAATGGCACTGACGAGAACACTGGTATTTTGGTTTAGTTTTGTTATAGGTTTGAGCACATCACAGTTTACGTACTTCTTGTAAGTTCAATTTACTGCTTTTGATGTGATGGGTAAATACTGTAGCTCTGGATTCGTACGCGTTTCTACTGAATTGGCTTGAAAGGTTTCCACAATATAAGAACCGAGAATTCTATATTGCTGGGGAAAGCTACGCTGGTAAGCCTGTCAACTCTTGGTATGCAGATACGAAATAGTTTGGGAGGGGTTTATATCAAAATCTGTAGAATGTTTAATTCGTTGATATAGAAGTATAAGTTTTTAGGTTGAATTTTTTTTATTAAAAATTAAGGATTGAAAGGTTTCTATTCTATCAACATTGTTCACAATTTTAATTTTTCTGTTATAGTATTTAGGTCTTAGTAGTATTCATTTTATTGAAGTCATACACGATCTTAACTTTTTTTTATGGTATTGAGGTCTAAGTTGTATAAATTCTATTCGAGTTGATGATTATATTAACTTTTCTTTTAGGGTATTGAAGCCTCAGAGGTATCTATTCTATCAAAGTTGTTCACGATCTTGAGTTTTTTCTTATGGTATTGATGTCTCAATAGTATCCATTCTATCAAAGTGATTCACGATCTTAGCTTTTCTCTTATAGTATTGAGGCCACAGTGGTTATCCATTCTATCAAAGTCATTCACAATCTTAACTTTACACTTATGGCCATAGTGGTGTCCATTATATCAAAGTCGTTCATGATCTTAACTTTACCCTTATGATATTGAAGCCTCAATGGTACTCATTCTATTAAAGCAGTTCACAATCTTAACTTTTCCCTTATGGTATTGAGGCCTTATAGTAAGGAAGACTTCATTCATAATAGACTCGTTTAGAACAATTCAACTTTACTAAAACGCATGAACCTATTAACTTTCAAATCAGTTTTAAAAACAAATAATATTTCTCATTCTCTTCTTTGGTATGCAGGCTTTTATATACCTGAACTTGCTGATACAATTCTTAAGAACAACAACTCTCATACAACTTTTCTAAATCTCAAGGGAGTTATGGTGTGTTTCCTTCACATGTACAAAATCTTAAATTAGTTTATGATTCCTTCAAAATATATTTATTATTGTATTTATTTTATAGATGCACTTTTTTTTACAATTAGCTTTCCAATTTATAATTAGGTCCTTCACATAAATCTTTTGGAATCACGAGAATTAAAATGATAGTAAATATTTTGGAATCATTAAAAATATTGTATTGTTATTTGTAACACTTGTAAATGTAGATATGTCATATGAAACAATGAAATTCGTCTATGAACTGCAAATCTAGTATATCTATGTGAATTTAATTATACATATTTTAATATTGAAAAATATTTGTTTGTGATTTTGAACCTTTATTTAAACTTATTTCTATAATCAAGGGTTTGCATACAATATAAATAATTATTACCTTGTTTCAACCTCATAAGGGTGATAATTAAATGACATTGAACAATAATGAAAGACAACAAGGAGTCGTACACGATCTAAAATAATTCAATAATTATGTTCTTAGATAATTATTTTTAGGCTCCTTGATGTGTATAAGTGATGATCTTTTCATAGATTCATTAGATGGTTAAATGAATTAGGATTAGTACTTAAAATGGAACAAATAAAACATATTTAACTTAAAATATTAGAAGTCATTCTCACAAGTGATCTAGACAACTTCCGCAAATTATAGATATTCCTAGAGACATGAAATGGATCAAATTGGAGAATATAATTGATTCCTAGGAGTAAGTATAAATAGATGTGGATATCTTTCCAAACGTACTATTTACACATGTACATTATTACATAAAATTAAATTAATTAAAAATAAATTTAAAAATTATAAGGTATATAATTTTCACCATTACAATATGTTAATAGTAACAGTGATCATTTTGTGTTATGATAATGTTTTGATAAATCTACCTATCTTCTTTATAAATACATCTTTATTCCAAATATCTTATTCTAATGATAACTTTTTTAAAATTTGTAGCTAGTAATATTCACATACTTTTTAATTTTCAATTATTTCAATTTTAAATATTAAGGATTATAAATTATCTATTTTTATATTATATCTTTCTAAAATGTTATATTATTCTATTATTGTCTTTCAATTTTATTTTATAAGAAGAGTGTAATCATTGTGTTACTTTTTGAAGTTTATATTTTTTTAGTCACTATACACTAAGGAATCTTTGACATTGAATAAATCTATAATTTTATGAATTATAATTCATAATATATGAATCTTCATAAAACATATTGTAAATTTTAATATATTTATTATTTTTATATCTTTAGGAACTTATTGAATGGTTATGTTTATAAAGATTGTAAATTTTAATATATTTGTTATTTTTATATCTTTAGGGACTTATTCAATGGTTATGTTTATATAGATTGGGAATGGAATAATGAATGATGATACAGATGACTGTGGGTTGGTAGACTATGCATGGTCCCATGCTTTGATTTCAGATGAAGAGTATGAATATAGACGATGTAAGGGATCTCATTCAAGATCCTTATCTTATACCGACACATTTGACTCTAAATTTAAGCCAACTAATGTGATAGACCAGTATAATATATATGCGCCACTTTGCCCAGCCCATCCAGATTCCATATGGCCATCATCTACTAAAACTGTAAGAAAGTTATTTCTTAAGCTCATAATTTTTTAAAGAATGATTCTACATAATTTTTCGTAGTATAGTAATGTAAAGATCATATTATAAATTTTAATAAATAATAAACATATGATAAAATGATCTCTATTGTAGGATGTTACGTATATGGATGGATTAGATGGATTTGATCCATGCAGTCCTGCTTATGTACTTACATATCTCAACACACATGAAGTGCAAAAAGCTCTTCATGCAAACGTGACAAGCTTACCTTTTGCATGGGATACGTGCAGGTATGATTATATATAAGACTCCTTAAAGTAAATAAAATCTTAATTATCTATGTTAGGTTGATGATATACAAGACTAACATATAAACTATAATATACTAATATTTGTTTCTAAACAGTGATGTACTATGGTATGGTACTTATGCAACCACTATGCTCCCAATCTATAGAAGAATGATTACATCAGGATTGAGAATACTAGTCTACAGGTATTATAAGGGATAAACACATTTAAAAAAATATTATTTGAAATATAATTTGGATCATGTAAATTAATATTATATACTTTGGTTGCAGTGGAGATGTTGATTTAGTAGTCCCAGTGACTGGTACAAGATATTCCATTAATGAATTAAAGCTTCCAATTGAGACAAAATGGTATCCATGGATGAATGGAAATCTTGATGTAGGGGGTTATAGTGTGGTTTACAAAGGGTTGATTTTTGTAACTGTAAGAGGAGCTGGACATCAAGTACCTAGCTATCAACCATCTAGAGCCTTGACTATGACCAAATACTTTCTAGCTGGAAAGCCTCTACCATCGTAGCAATCCCACATTTAGATGTTATATTCTCCTTAAATTGTTGAACAATTATTGATGTTCTTAGTATAGTTTTCTAAATCAACAAATGCTGATTATAGTTTAATAAATTAAGATTCAAATATATATATATATATATATATATATATATGATTTAAAAAGTGAAAAGAAAGTATAAAATTATAAAATAAAAGTAGTAAATTTATCTATCATTTTTTTATAGATTATATGAAAATTATTTAAATTGTTTTTTTCTCTACAATAATTTATTTAAAATAAATTTATATGTTATAATTTGCTAAAAAGTTACAATGGCATGTAGATGGAATCATATAAATGTGAATGAAAATAAACTTTCCTTTAGATTAGCTTACGTTAAATAACCAAATGTAATCAAATTAAATGAAAATCAACCAAGATACATTACTCATAGTTAGGAATCATAATTTAAATAATTTTACTTATTATTCTGGAATATATATATATAATGTGCAGCTAACTTATAAATTTCCTTCGGCCTAAAAATTACACATCTCTATCATTGTAATAATTTGGATATAATGTTGAACCTAAGATTGAATTGGTGTGAATTTCAAAATCTGTGTTTATTTTTAAGTCACAAATTCATTTTCTATGTGTAGGTTTGAGCTTTCTAAATTTGTAATTTTAAGTTATGTGTCTCACTTGAGTGATGTTTGTTTCTTCTACTCTTTTCTTACATATGAAGATTTGGTAATATTTAAAAATATGAGAGAAATAAAGGTGAATACTAGTTCAATGATATTACCATGAGATCACAATAATGTATAAGGAATAGAAAACTCAAGAAACCAAATCAATCCAATTTAAAACATGACAAAGGATTCGATAGTTATTTCAATAATCCCCCCCACATTATTCTTTGAAAAGTACCAAGGTACCCCCTTTAAGGTTTTTTTTATTGGAATAGATAGTTATTTGAACATCCAA
>MU228515.1:2664135-2680316 GCA_018584345.1 Thuja plicata | reverse complement strand
ATGATAGACTCATGGATTTCTTGAAGTTTTTTTTCCACTATAGCTTTTTGTTGGAAGATATTTTTAAACACAGACTTGTTCCACTGTTTAATTTGTTTTTTGATGTACTGTAATTTCTTATATAACTGGAACATGTTGGTCCCTTTGCAGAAAAGAGAGCTCACCCACCATTGTCTCAAAAGGGGGAGAAAATGTGGATGTCTGAACCACATACTTTCAAATTTAAACGAAGGTTTTCATTTTGTTAAATTCTACAAATTTTTTACACATATTAGTTGAACTGGATAGTGATCTAAAGCTATGAATGTAAGAATCTCAGATGACATGGAATAATTACTGAGTTTCCAGGTAAAAGAAACTAAGAATCTATCAAGTCTTTCCGCTATATGAAGAAAGTCAGTCCTGTTATTATTCCAAGTGAAGATGCCATTTGAGGGAGATATATCTGAAAGTTCATTATCTGAGATGAATGATGAAAAATCTTCCATGGTTCTAGGTGGAGGAAAGATCCCACCCTTCTTTTCTTGCCATGATGTAATTGCATTGAAATGCCCACCGAGAATGATATGGGGATCATCCAAATCTTGGATTAAGTCTGATAAAAGTTTCCAAAGTTTATATTTGTCAGAAGTTGCTTGTGGACCATAAATGTTAAAAACTTTGAAGACTAAATCAAAATGCTGAAATGCTAAAAGCTGCCAATTGTGATCCTGATTGACCAAGTCACCCACCACTGTCTTTGGATTCCATAATTTTGTAAGACCCCCTGATGCACCAGCACTAGGACAATGTACTGATTTCCAATTTGACCATTTATTAATCATCTCAAGGAAATTTTCATTTGACAGTTTTGTCTCTTGAAGAAGAACGATATCTGCTTGAGAGGAATCAATTTGTTGTTTGATTCCAAATCTCTTGTCAGAGGCATTAATGCCTCTGACATTCCATGAGATTAATTTCATTTTTCTTGAGGAGAGCAGTTGGCTCTCCTCGAAGATCTTCTAACATTTGTAAACAATTCAGTGATTGTGGATTGGATGCCTGCTTCAATATTCGCTTTGGCTTTCACATGCTTAGGTTTCCTACCTCTACTTTTAGGTGTCTTTTTGTCTAGTGATTCCAATTTTGTAGAGGGAGTTTGTTGTATGGATAAGCAAATTTTGAAATCAAAAGAATCCATTTTTTGATCAAGATCTTTGCTGATAAGATGCTTCTCTTCTTTTTCCAGATTTTTGCTGATTATTTGATAAAATTTAGAGATTAAGCCATCTACTGGATGCTTAGAAAACAATTGTAAATTTTGATTGAGGCAATCCTCATCTAATTCTAGATCTTTGATGACCGGTTGGGAGAAATCTAAGGTTGAGCTAGCAAATTAATCCATAGGAATCAGCTGTAGATTTTGATAATTATCAAGCTGATTGGTATGAGTAGCAGTGCAATACTCTGTAGGTTCCCCATATAATTCTTCATCTGCTATTTCCTAAATCAGCTGAGAGGCCACAGAGGCAGCAATGTGATCTGCCATTAAAGATAAGAGATTTAAAGAACTGGGATAGTTTCTTGGAATCCTGTCCCAATGGGCCATATGTCCAATATCGCACTGTATAGTTAAGATCCTTGGAAATTGCTTTGCACTTGTAAATTCTGCTATTTTATCAATGGGCTGCACTTCTGGAAGCAATAATGGCAAGAATGCTTTTAACTTCTTTGGAGGATGACATTCCTCTGATATTACAAACCTTGATTTAGAATTGTTACCATAGGAATTGTGATAGATAGAATTTTTCAAATTGTTGAGTATTCCTGAAGGAACTTCATATCTAACATGGCTACTCAAATCCTGCAATATGTTTCCCCTTTGTTGTTTAATATTTTTCCTCAGACCAAGGAAATAAAAGATCATATATAATATATTAACAAAAGACACTTGTGATAAAGTCTCATGATTTTCTGTGCTGATGACTGGTTCATGAATATATTTATGATTAAAAACCATCACATCTTTTGGGTGGGCCAAGCCCCTGCTTTCATACATAGAACAGCATGATGGATCAGTACATGGATCCTTACAAATATCAACTTCTTTAGAGAACAAGCTGCCACATTGATACGTGAAGTGACCTAAGTTGCTTGTGTGGTTATGGACTAATTCCTCCTCATCAATCCTGACTGTTTGACTCCATTTCCCAAACTTTGATTCGATTTCAATTTCTGATGGCAGGGATTTATTGAGTCTTATTAGAATGCATACCCTAACAGTGCGAGTGAGGTCTTCAAATGGAGTGAGGTCATGCTTCAAAAAGATCCCTAGTTTTTTTGCCAAGCTTTCTATAATGTCCGGGTCCCTGAACTCCAAAGGGAGTGAGGGCAAAGATATCCAGAAAGGTAAGAAACTACAGATATGTGGTTGAGGGTGAAAGTGAGGAAGCCACAGAATTGTGAATAAGCCCGAACCTTGACAAAACCAATTTTTACATGCATGGATTGAATCTCTGAAATTCTTAGACTCAAACAGAGCAATAAAAAACCCAGATCCAGATTCAATAAAAGAAATATCTTTAACCCCTGGCCAAGAAGACTCTGCCCAACAAGTAATATCATGCAAATATAAAGAAGGGTTTCTGAACTTACCAAAAAGAGCTGAATCTTTAAGAAAATTGACATTAGGGGAAATTACAAAATCTGGTAATGAAAGCACAGTCTTTGCAGGGAAGGCATCTTTGGCAGTTTCCTTTGGGGGCACCATTTTCTGAGATGTAGCAGTGCTTTCCTGAAGATGTAAAGATTGATCATGACTCTTTTTTCTCCAGAACTTTTGCACTCCAGTACCAGGATGGTTTTGAAGGTTCAACCTTTGACCATTTACGCGTCTCTCAAACTGAATAGGAATGTTGTTTGGAGCTGACAGAAATTTAGGGTTTTGAATATTTAGATTATTTGGAGCAGAGACATATGATGGTAATGAAGATGCAACCTGAGGGTGGACACTGAATTTCTGGGCCCTCCCATTGACCAGCTCATTGTGGGAAGATTCAACATTCGTAGGCCCAAAGACCAGCATATCAGGCCCATCCCCACTCAAAGATCCAGGAGGCGTCCCATAGAAGATGTCAAAGATTGATTATTTCTTGGGAAGAGGGTGATAGTTGCTAGATCTAGATTTTCCTCGACCTCTTCTGAAGTCTTCAAAGAAAAACCCAAGTAGATCTGATTTCCAAGCCTTTTCCCACTCAAATACAGGTTTAAAATCTAGCCCATGAGAAGCCTTATACTCTGTAGATCTAGTCATAGGAGACGGTTTAGAGGATTCCCCAATTTTTGTAGAAGACTTTCCTTCAAAATCTGCTCTGACGAGACCAGATATAAATTTTTGCCCTATTTTTCCCTGTGTAACCCTGTTTTCAAAAGTGTTTGCAAATTTGTGATGCGCGGAAACACCAAAGCTTGACAGATCTGATTGGCCTCTGTTCTTCTGATATGGAAGCTTTCTGCTAAAAGAAAAATTGGGATTTACAAAGAAAGGTTTTGCAGGTTGCACTACTGCCTTCCCCGCAAATATATTAGGAAATCTGGTTGTATGAGCTGTGCTAGAGTTTCTGTTGACATATTTGTGAGCAAATGCAGTTCACTTGAGACCAGTAGCAAACTCTTTGTTCGCTGCAAACTCTGTGTTCTTGCAAAAGCTTCCATGTCTAAAAGCCCTCTGGGTCGCCCATCGGATCGCATCGCCTCGCCTCGCTCGCCTCGCTTCCATTGAAAATAAAACCCAAGTTTATTGGTCCTTAGTGGTTGACTTGTTATTTTCATCTTCTTGGTAGCCCGTTCTTTTTTTTTATTTATTTTAAGGCTCTTGTTCTATTTTTGGCTCTTGGCTGCTATGGTTTGTTCTAGTTTAATGTTTTTTCTTGTGCATCATTTCCTTCTTTGTGGGTTTTAGGTCCCCGATAGATTCTGTTTGTAATGGGTTTTGGGGCCCCATGAAAACTTGATTGTACCCCAATCAAAACATTTGGAGTTAATTTTAATTTTGTTTATAAGAACATAATTTTGACTTTCTATTAATTTACAGGAAACCTAATGCATGATGAAAGAACTCATAATTTCAATAAATCATAC
This sequence comes from Thuja plicata, assembly GCA_018584345.1. Taxonomy (NCBI): domain Eukaryota; kingdom Viridiplantae; phylum Streptophyta; class Pinopsida; order Cupressales; family Cupressaceae; genus Thuja; species Thuja plicata. Next base: position 2,676,197 of record MU228515.1, on the reverse strand, counting down.
ATGTAATAAGGAAAATGCCATGAACAATTTCCATAAGTATGATTGAGATGAACCAATTCTTTTATAATATTTCGTGAACCAAATACATTTAAAAATCAATGGTCCAATATTACAACACAAGATGTTGAAGACATTATATTTTGCAATTATTATATATGCAAGGAAAAACATGATAAACACCATTGGTTAATACTACACCAACAGATAGGGCACAACACCCCTGATGCCAAGGTTACCAATATTGTTAAGTATAAAGCATCTTGACACAACACTATTTAGTGTTAACGGATGATAGACAAGACAAAAGAACCCGACAAGTAACCAACAGTCCAACCCAATGAAACAGTCAAGAGTGGAACCTAACATATCAAGGGAACCTGACGAATAGTTCAAAGAAGGAACACCGATAGACTTTCAATTCACACCGATAATCAGATACTGAGAGTCACTTACATCCCCAAAAAAGTGGATCTGACTTCCACGTCAAATAAATCACTGAAGTTTTATATTTAGCTTCTTGATTTGTTTTTAAATCCATTATTTAAGGGAAAAGTAATGTAATTATTATTGTTTTTATCAATCTAATTGATTTAAAACATGCAAACTAAAGGATCAAGGTCAAGTTGTATACCTTGGATCTAGAGTTAACATTGTAATGCGTGATTCTAGAATAGGTCAAAGAACTTGTATAAATAGATTCTCAATCAATTATGAACATGTTGTTCGATGATGATTCTAGCCTCTGAGAGAATCTAAGGTTTAGACAAGAAAATTCATGCAGAAACACAGAAAAATATCAAATCAGTTTTCAAGAACAAGAACCAAGGCTACCGACAAGAAGGAAAAGGTATTAATCAGTCACTATAGGTGATATTCATACTCTATAAGCTTTAATGGATCTATGATAAAAAATTATAGATTGCATACAGTTAGGTCATACATACTGTACACATTCTAACAAGTGTAGTACACTTAAGAAATCCTTTCAAGAAGTGGATTTAACAATCCTATTGTAAATCTCTTAACCGAGTCCATACTACATCAGTGTTGCTAAGGCTCTTAACATAGTAGATCCTAATAGGTCTCCACATTAATATTCCTAACAACATAGATCATCAGAAGTGATCAAATCATAAGCCTTAACCGGCTCCCTTACAATCTGTAGATAGTGAAGTTTTGTGGGTGTCATCCCCACCAAGTTTTTACTTCCTGATAGGAGTTTTCTACGATATCATATATTGTGTTATGTGTCTATTACTTTCAAGAATTTTTTTATGAATGTTTTTGATAGATAAAAGCAGCAAGAGGGTGCTGGCCTGTGGAATAGGGGACTGGAGGCACATTAACAGCAGGTTAATGGCACAGTCGAAGTATGTAGCATGATTTAATTTTTTTATGAATGTTACATACAATTAAGTTTATGAATTAATATTACATGCATAAGAAAAAACATCAGATTTGGTCGATAATACAATAAAGATTGATTACTAATGAAGTAAGGTGAAAAGTGTTAAAAGTTTTACAGGTACTGATTCACCCCTCCCCTCTTAGTACTACTTCCCATTAATCCCAACAATTGGTATCAGAGCTGAGTCTCTTCTTGGAAATCTTAAAGGCTTAAGAGAAAAGATCATACAATGGAGAAGTACAGACTTGATAAAAATATTGAGAACAAAAAGCTTGAAATTCAGATATTCTATGAACTGTATAAAGAATCTAGAATCAACATGAGATAGTTGCTAGATGATAGAAAGAATATGGCATCTCACTGTAGTGAGACAAATTATAATGAGGAAGGGATTTCATATTTCTTTGAGTCTTCAGGATCAAATACAAGAAAAACATCAGATACATCAGAAGAAAGCATCACAAGCCTAACTGAGATCAATCAACATCTGACAGAGAAAATAAAGATGCTGCAACTCGGTCAAGAGACCCAGATGGTATGAATGATTGATGTGATGAATTCTTCTAGACAAACTAAAATAGAAAGAACACTAGCTATTGATGAAAGGAGGAAGACTACAAAGAAGCTACAAGAAAAGGAGTCAGAAATTCAAAGACAAGACGAGCATCACCATTAGATTACAAATCAGATTATTCTCATTAATCAAGAAGCAAACAGAATGAATATGGAACTCGTTGAAAGACTACAAGCTATCGGTGAACTAAGAGAACAAAATGAAAACTTGAAATGTGAAATAAGAATTCAGCAACAACATAATGAAATTACCAAAAAGGCTGAAGAAAGCAATAAAAGAATGGATGATTTTCTTGAAGTAAAATGAAGAGTCAACAACAACAACGGTCTAGGTTTTACCAAAAATGGAGAATCATCAAATCAATCCAATCCAAAGAATGTCTATGAAAATTTAAGACCAAGAAAGCTTACATGCAATCACTGTGGAAAGCAAGGACATACATCAAATGTATGTAGAGGCAAAATGAAAGGTATTCCTAAATCTACATCTTGATTCATAGGATTTTCTTATAAATATAACAAGAAAGGATATAAAGCATATGAATGTAAGTCTGAGATGAAACAACCAAAGAAGAAAACCTACGTGGACAAATACTGTCATACATGCAAAATGAATGGGCACACAACTCTTGAAATCTAGAAAAAGAATAGGCAAGCATAGAAGCCTAAAGGTAAAGAAAATCCCTATCAACCGAAGAGTATCAGTAATCAATATGTATGGGACTACAATACTTAGAAAAAAAATTTTGCATGTGGAAGATAGGGTCACATTGCTGCTAACTATATGAGACAATAGACTAGAAAGTATAGAGGCTAGACAAACCCCGGAATGGCATGCTTACACTCTCATAAAGCTGGTCATCTCAAGAAAGACTGGAGAGATTGAATGACAAAGACAAGCATATATCCCAATGGAAAAACCATTGAAGATATCCGGAGGGCTAGAGAAAAAATGTGGAGAAAAGCTTCAAGCAATCATGAAGCTGGACCAAGCAATGAAAATGATGACACCCCATTCAATGGATCTAGTGACATCACCACCCCCACCTAAAGGATGAACATGTAAGTATGGAACTACACTACACCAAGTCATATTTTGCATCAGTTCCATTATACAAATTGATAGATAGTAAAAATCTGCATGAATAAAGATTCATATTATGTTACTTGTTATAATTCTGAGAAAACAACCCCATTGGTAAACACATACTGAAAGTCATCAGTGACCATAAAAGGATGAGCTATCTACACTTATCGATAATTGTCGGTCAACACATAAAATGGCTAAGTCGCTAATGTAAACTGACACCCATCGGTAAGGAAGCAAAGTTACAATGTTGTCTTGACACTACACCGAGATCCGTCGGTGAAAGCAACAATCTTAACAGCTATCCCGAGCATCCTGTCAACACCAAGAATGTTGTTTGAAATTTTAACCAATGAAATCCATCTTCATGAACTGACGAGTTGTTGAAAATTTATGACACACTTAGGGAAAAAGTCTATAAATACTCGTTGGAAGCACTCCATTCTTCACACGCAAATTAAGCAAATAGAGAAGAGTGAAAATAGAGAAAAAAGAGAGCAGTTAGTAGAGCATCCTCGACTCAATCCAACACACTCCAAACCAATCACTCACAAGCTACATAGATTGAAGTAAATACCAAGTGTACCGAGACTGTTATTATTTTTTAAAAAGTCCTAAATTCAAAACAAAATGGCAACAACTTCAAGAACAACCAAATTGAAGAATGAAAAGAAGATTGTCGTTAAGTTAATCAAGAATAGCACTTGTGTGGAACCAAATTAAAATATATGTCTGGAGGTTGTGTCGCAACCTGATGATTCTAGTGCATTCTCAAAAGTTCCACCTAGGTTTTAGTTGATAGAAGACGTTAGATCATATATCCACTGCAAGATCACTGAGATTGGTGATCTAGAGATAGATCAAGCTTATAAGAAGCTATGTGATGATCAAGGGAACCTAAAGTAAGAACACAAAAAATTGCAAGTAAAAGGGATAAAAATGTCATATATTTCCCAAGGGTTTTTAAAATGGACTGGATTCGATTAGTACTAAGAAGAATGTACGATCAGAAGTTATGGTTGGATGAACCCAAATAGATTACAAAGGATATAATACATGTTGTAACAGGTTACTATAACTGACAAACCAAAAGCTCACAAGCATCCCTCTAGACCAGAAGTTGAGAAACTCACCAATGTTGTATGGGATAACCGGGGACTTAAGGTGAACACCATCACCAACAAGGAACTGAGCTTCAGTGCATGTGTCATAGGGTACAAAATATTTCAATCTAGAAGGCTAAATAACATAGCATCAACAGGAGTAAGCATAGCTTACAAGATTGTCACGAAAGGAATACAAATGGATCTATGTGAGATCCTACTAAAGCAACTTGATGAAAATATGATGACAATCAGGTCTTCCAAGACAAACACATGTAAGTTTGGCTCACTTATAATGTGTATATTCTTTTATTTTCAAGAATACTATCCTTCAATTGGAAAAGTGAAGTGGGACACCACCAAGCCAGTCACATTACAAATAAATGACCTTATCAAGTCACTAGGTGACAACTTTGATTCAGTGATGACTGAATACTTCCTTGATTTCAAGGAAAAGATGATGGAGAGAGTAAGGATCCCTGAACAGTTAATTGAAAAGCATAAGGAAACGATATGCTTTATGGTGGATTCAGATTTTACTCATATTAAGCCAGTTGTACCAAGGACAGCCTGGTTACCACCACTTGACTATGAGATAAACATAGATTAAGCAACAAATACAATTGATGCACTGTTGAATGAACCACTTGACATTAAGCAACAAAGATTTGGATCATATGAAGAGGCCAAGACTAAAATAAAAATGGGCCTAGTCATAAAGAAGACTGTAAACAAGAAAAACAAGATGGTAAAGAATCTTGAGAAGTTGTTGTCAGTAAATGAGGAGGAGAAAGAATAAACAGAGGACACCGAGGGACAGGGTGCCATTAGTGAAGAGGAAGATAAGCAAGTAGAAAATTCTAAAGCCACAGAGTCTGATGAGTCTCCACCTCCAACCAAGAAACCAAGGACTATAGCAGCTCAGAGGACAAGGAGCCAAACTACAAATAAAGATACTACACCTCTTAAGAAAAATCAAGCGAGAACCTATAAGAGGAAGCATCAAACAGATAAGAAAACACCTAACAAAAGGAGGAGAAGACTCATCAGAACCAAAGCCAACATTGAAGACTCCAAATATGAAGAGCCTGAAGAAGCTAAGTAGAGCTTAACCCCTGAAACAATTGATGACATTGTTGATTCAATTTCTACAATAGGTACGATGACAGTTAGGAAAACTAGACAATGGGTAAAACTAGAGCCCGAGGACCAAAATAAAATAGAAGATGCAATAATCAGGTCTATGGTTAGGTTCAAATATGTACCAGCTAAGCTTTCTAATAAAATGCCCAAAGAACTATATGACATAATTTCAGCATGATGGTCTTATTCTTTGCACTCGGAAAAGGAAGCAAGGGAGTGGATACTTGTAACACTCATGCCTCCCGAATCCAAAATGGAAGAGATAAAAGAAATGATGAAAAAGAATTCAAATAATTTTTTTGCAAAGATAAGAGCCTACAAGGTGTTATAGGGGAAACTCATAAAGCTTGACATCATGACAGATGCTAAATGGAGAGAAATTCTTGATCTACCTGCAGAATCAACAATTTGTGAGAATCCATTACTTCTCACTAAGACACCTCATATAGAGGAGCGGAAAGAAAAAGTATGTCCAGAGCACATTGCTTTGGATAATATAGAAGATACTGAGCCCATTGGCTTAGATAAAGTCATGGATGATCTTTACATTCAAGATATTACTCACTATTATTCTTATAAGGATCCAAAGAAGGGTGATGATGTAATATTCATATTTCTTAAGGATCAAGAAAAGAAACAAGCATTGAAGACACCAGGAAATAAGGACATGGATGTTGCTGATGAGACATGGCCAGACATTTCAATCATTGACATAATAGGGCTAGAACCTATAGATTGAATTCAAAAGGATGAAGATGTCATTGTTCAACAAGCTCAGACCGACAAACAAGACACAACTACAGATGCAGCACAAGTGAGCACTCAAAACAATATACCAGTATTGATGAAGGCCATCAATCTGATAGAAGGACAAGAAGAATCTACTACAGATACATGCATACCCAAAGGCAAGGGTGATGAAGAAACAAAGGATACAAAAGATGAATCTAAAGATACAACTGTAGAACAAGCTGCTACCGATAATCAGCAAGACAAGTCTACTAATCAGAATCAATAAGAAGAAAAACAAGTAGAAGAGGAAAAGAAGAAGGAGAAGAGTGAAGAAGAAAATACAGATGATACACAAAAGAAAATAGAAGAGAAATCTTCTAATACACCCAAGGTTGATGAAGAGAAATCTTCACCTAACCGACAGGTGAACACCGAGAAGAAGGCACAAGAAGTTTCATCTACAAAGCCTTCACCGAGCACCTCAGATAAAAAGAATGAACTGGCAATGGTAGTTCATAAATATGCTTCTACAAAAGTCACAAGGAAGAAACATAAGAGCAAGATCCAAAATCTAGTTACTCTGGATGAAACAATTGAGATTCTAGTATATGATCCTAGAACATTGGATCCTACTGAATTAACAAAGTATACTAGACTTTGTGAAAGGAAAGCTATCCAAGATAAGCTAAGAAAGGCCACAAAAGAATCAAAGCTACTTGATGTTGAAAAAGGAATCCTCCAGCAAATTGTACCTGATACAAATTTTGATCAAACAACTCCCATACTTGATCAATTAGTGGCTGTCACCGACGCTATCACATCTCAAAATATAGATGTTGAAAAGGCTATAGAAGAAAGACTTGAGAAGAAATTTGAATTCATGTTAGCAGAGAAAATAATCCAAGAAGTAGCACTGAACAAGGTGAAGCTATTTGAACTGGTAAACACAATGGACCCTATAATTTGAGAAGCTATATCCTTAACTCAAGAATTGTGCATGTTGGATCAACTAACCAAGGAGTATACCGAAAAGATAGAACAAATTGATGCTGATCTTCAAGCTAGTGCACACGGTCTCACACACACTAAAGATGCAATCAAATTGCACCATGACCAGCTCAAGAAATCTAGGAAGCTGAGACAGGATATTCTGATTGCAGAAAAAGAGTTTAGAGATGAGGTGAATGAACTTCAAGATCAACTTTTACCAACTCTCACATTACTACAATAACATATGACACAGGAAAGAACACTTATTGCCACCCCAAAAATGTCTTTCCTAGACAACATTTATGATATGTATGCCAAGCTTGCACTAGAGCACATGGCACTGGAAATCCTCAAAGAGAAATGGGAAAAGATGATGTAAGATATCAAAAACACTCACTCCCACATACTTGACACTCTACAAGTTTCACACTTTTGACAACTTATAAGTTGTACATTTTTTTCATGATTATCAAAAAAGGGGGAAATGATATATACAATCAGTAATCTTAAATCATTAAAAAGAGGAAAGATTATGGAGAAAAAAAGGGGGATGTATAGTACAAAGGCAACCATACATGTACATATACTTATACTATACCGATACATACAGTTAGTGGGAGTCATATAATGACAAGGATATATACATAGTGTACATACTAAACACTTTAGTATTTTGCACATATCAATTTTTGATACTAATGTCAAAGGGGGAGATTGAAGACATTATATTTCCATTATTATATGCAAGGAAAAACATGATAAACACCGTCGGTTAATACTACACCAATAGACAGGGTACAAAAGTACCCAACACCAAGGTTATCGATATTGCTAAGTACAAAGCATCCCAACTCAACACTATTTAGTGTTAACTGATGACAGAAAAGATAAAGAAACCTGACAAGTAACCAACAGTGCAACCCGATGAAATAGTCAAGAGTGGAACCTGAAAGATCAAGGGAACTCAATGAAAAATTCAAAGTAGGAACACTAATAGACTTTCAGTTCACACCGACAATCAGATACTGAGATTCAGTTGCATCCGAAAAAAGTGGATCTGACTTCTACATTTGATAAGTCACTGAAGTTTTATATTTAGCTTCTTGATTTGTTTGTAAATCCATTACTTAAGGGAAAATAAATGTAATTATTATTGTTTTTATCAATCTAACTAATTTAAAACATGTAAATTGAAGGATCAAAGTCACGTTGTATACCTTGGATCTAGAGTTAACATTGTAATGTATGATTCTAGAATAGGTCAAAGAAATTGTATAAATAGATGCTCAATAAATTGTGAACATGTTGTTCGATGATGGATGTAGCCTCTGAGAGAATCTAAGTTTCAGACAAGAGAATTCATGCAGAAGCACAGAAAAAGATAAAATCAGTTTTCAAGAACAAGAACCAAGGCTACCGACAGGGAGGAAAAGCTATATTAATCAATCACTATAGGTGATATTCATACTCTGTAAGATTTAATGGATCTATGATCAGCAATTATAGATTGCATACATTCAGGTCATACATACTGTACACATTATAACAAGTGTAGTACACTTAAGAAATCCTTTCAAGAAAGGCGAATTTAACAGTCCTATTGTAAATCTCTTAACTGAGTGCACACTACATCAGTGTTGCTAAAAATCTTAACATAGTAGATCCTAATAGGTCTCCACATTAATACTCCTACCAAGGTAGATCATAAAAAGTGATCAAATTGTAAGCCTTAACCGACTCCCTTGCAATCTGCAGATAGTGAAGGTTTGTGGGTGCCATCCCCACCACATTTTTTACTTCCTAACAAGAGTTTTATGCGATATAATATCTTGTGTTATGAATGTTTCTATGAATTTTACATACAATTAAGTTTATGAATTAATATTACATGCATAAGAAAGAACATCAGATTTGTTTGGTAATACAATAAAGATTGATTTCTAATGAAGTAAGGTGAAAAGAGTTAAAAAATTTAGAGGTACTGATTCACCCCTCCCCTCTTAGTACTACTTCCCATTAATCCCAGCAGATGTCTTATAAAGAATTAAAAATAGACAAAAGAAGATCATGAATAACCTAAAAAAAAATTATAGATAAATCTATCTCATAGATGCAAGTCACTTGATTAGGTGTTAACTTGTTTTTCATGGGAATTAAACACACGGCCTCTTTAAATTTTTTATGAAAAGTATTTCTTATTATGAATTATATCACTAAGGCTATACTAACTAATATATAGATAGTGCAAACCCATAAAATGTTTACTTAACTGATCAAAAAACCCTATAATAAGTCAATATTCAAATTGACTCAATGAGTGGTGATGAGGTTAGAAATAGGAATTTTATACAATAGGATAAATGAAATAGTTGATATTTTTTAATACACCATAATGAATAAAAAATAAGAGCCTCGCAAAATACAAGATTACAAAATCATGTGGGGGCAAGGAAACAACATAATGTGAGAAGTTGTGAAGGTCTATAGATAAATAGAATATGGGCTGTTTGAAGAGTAGTGCATTGGTTATATTGATGTAAATGGATTGTAAATAAATAGATAAAATAATAACTACATCAATTTAAAAAATTTATTACCAGCTCTTAAATAAAGGAATTAAAATTTTATGATGGAAGAATGATTAAAATTCCAAGGTATAGATGTAAGATAACTATGGATTTTGTTTACAACCTCCCAACTATTTTTGGGCTGGTATTGTGGACAGATTTAATAGGAAATTAGCTAGCTAGAAGGGAGCTCTGTTAAGTCAAGCGGAAAAAATTATACATCTAAAGGCTTCTCTATAGAGTCTCCCTATATACCCTTAGTTTGTTTAAAATCCCTGGTAAAATTGCTGATATAATAGAGTCAATTCAGAGAAATTTTCTTTGGACATGGGTTGAAGAAACAAAGAGAATGGCTTTAGTATCTTTGGACAAGTTTTGCACTCTGAAGAAGTGGGGAGGCTTGGGTATCCACCCTTTAAGAGTTTCCAATCAGGCTCTCCTGGCTAAGCAGATTTGGCGAATCTATGGCAAGAAAAAAAAGTGGAATGAAATTAATCACAACAAATATCTCTACTCCTTCCCTCATATATTGGATTTTATGTTGTCTGATGTGAAGGTGCAGGGATCATTTATTTGGAATTGTATACTGCAAGCTAAGGAGACGACTTTCAAGGGTTCTAAGTGGCTTTTGGGTACTGGCAGGAGAATTAATTTTTTGGAAGATTGCTGGCTTAAAGATTTTCCTCTAAATTTTATTCCTTCCCTCCTACCTTTTATTGATATATTCTTATAGAGATTTGGTCCATGGGTTAAAGATTCCTAGGAGAGCCAGTCTTGGGTTGATCTATCTGCTGTAGATTTCTCACTTAAGCCTTTGCTGCTAGATCTGAAAGTCTGGAAAGTGGAATCTACTAAGGAGGACAATCTGATTTGGGGAATGCTCCCTTCTGGAGTCTTTTCTTTTTCTTCCGCCACTGAGATTTTGTTGAAGTTGCTAGATCCTCCTCCCTTTTCGGTCCAAGTTCTGGATAAATGGTTAATTCCTAAAATTAACATTTTTTATTGGTTGTTTTTGCAGAATAAGATTCTTACTATTGAAAATCTCCATAAGAGAGGCATGATTCTTCCTAACATAATTTTTATGTGTAATAATGCTAAGGAATCAGTTTACCATATGGCTATTGAATGTCGGTACTCATGGGAAGTTTGGTGCCTAACCTTGCAATGCTGGAAGATATGTTGGGTTTTCCCAAATAATATGGAGAATTTCTTCATTCAGTGGAGAAATATTGTGGTTCCTATGGACAGGTTGTTGTGGAACATCATTAACCCTCATGTTATTTTGAAAATATGGCGTGAACGCAATGATAGAGTGTTTAGAGACACTGCCCTACCTCCGGTGGTGATTGCTGAAAAGATTAAGAGAAGCATTAAAGAGAACTATAATATCATGAATGGAGCTAAGCTGAATTTTTATGTTAGAGTTACTGTTGGCACCAAAGATAAATCCTTATCCCAGTGGGAGAATGCCATCTGGATTTCCCCCCTCCTGGCCATAAAGACGATTTTGATGGTGCAGCGAAGGGTAATCTGGGGCTTGATGGATGTGGTGGTATTATTTGGGATGACATGCCGAATTGTCTAGATGTCTTGGCGTTCCCCATTGTTGTCCAGACCAACCACATGGCAGAGACTATGGCTCTCCTTCAAACTTAAAAATTTATAAATGAGGATATGCCTTTGAACATGTGGATTGAAGGTGACTCTATGAACATATTAAACTACATTAAAGGGATTACTAAGCCATCATGGTCTATTAAGGTTATTATTGAAGAGGCTCATGTTGCCCAAATTTTCCATTTTTGGCAAATTGGCCTAGTTTGCCCTGTCTGGCATTTGGGTGCAAGCAAAAAGTTGAGTGCCAATTCCACGGAAGTCCGCGGCCAAAAAAAATTGGCTGCCAGAAACGGGCACCCATTTTTTAAAAAATGGGTGCCCGTTATGGTTCGGGTGCCCGAGCTGTAAATTTAAAACGGGTGCCCGTTTTGTAAAACTATTTAATTTTTGTTTTAAACCGTTTTGCAAATCATTTTCACAATTTGCAAAATGGGATCACGTTTTTAGCTGAACGGGTACCCGTTTTTGAGAGCTACCACCGACCCCCCCCGCTACCATTTTTCCTCCTACAGGTACGTATTATTGTTTTTTTATTTGTTTTTATTATTTTTTTTATTAAAAATCTTTTTTATTATTGTTTTTAATTAATTTAATATTAAAAATTGTATATTGTCTTTAATGTTTCAGTTTGTGAGAGCTATCACTGACTCCCCTGCTACCATTTTTCCAGGTACGTATTATTGTTTTTATTTCTTTTTATTAATGTTAAAAATTTTATATTCTGTTTAATGTTTATAGTTTTTTTAAATATTTAATTAAAATAAATTATTATATATTTAGTTTTAAATTTTAATTTGTAATTTAGTTTAGAAAACTTATTTTTAATCCTAGGTAGAAAACTA
>MU228515.1:2626052-2643198 GCA_018584345.1 Thuja plicata | reverse complement strand
AATATGCAGAGTTTTCAATTTTTGGATCAATTTGTTGAATTGTGTCAACCTTGTCTCTTTTCTGCTTGTCTGTATGTGTCTTGATTGTTGATGGATTAACTGTGGATAATTTCATTCCTCTTAATCAATCCTTTCATAGCATCTACTTGCAGAAGAGTATGTTTGCTTGCAGGTTGTAACTAGTGTTTTACTGTTTAAAGCTGTTAACTGTGAAGAAGTCTTTCCTTTTAGCTGGTTTACTCATGGCCTGGTTATGAAATATTTATGCATGCCTATACAGGAGACTTGTGTTTTACTTACAATTTAGAGTTAGTTGACCCAGGGGTTTATTGTGTGTGTGTTATGTTCTCAAACCATTTTCGGTGCATCACCTAGTAGGTAGTTTGTTTTCAGTCATTTCCCTTCAAGCAATCCTTCTATCCCTTTCCCTCAAAAGATTTACTTTCCTGTTTAAGAAGCAAATTAAGGTGATTATCCAAGAGGAACCAGCCTAGAACCTGGAGGTCTCATCTCAGTTAGCATAGGTCCCACAACCTGGAGATGATTCCCATGTTATACTGGATTATCAAGACTAAGAGAGCTTGAGATCAGAGGCGCAAATCCAGTGTATAACAACTCACATAATCATTAATTCCTTAAAGCATGTCATTATTTCTCATAACTTTAGGGAGGCTAATTTCACTATGGATGTGTTGGCCAACATTTCTATTAAGACCGAGGACATCATGACTTGGCATGGTGGAAGTGATTTGACCATTGATTTGAAGGTCAAGTTCATGTTGGATCTAACTTGAATATTGAAAGAGAAGATTTGGAATATCTCAAAAAGCTTTAATGAAAAGATGCAAGTTATTTAATGCAGTTAGAAGGGTTATAGAAAGTCTTGTCTTTCCCGAGGTTGAAAAGTGCAGACACACGATTATTGCACTATAATCAATTTGAATTTTTCTATTGTGTTCTATCTCTATTTTGTTTCTGTCATTTTTGTTGATATTATGTTCTCCGAGGGCATCATGGGTGGAGGACTTAACCGCAGGGAGCCGAAGAAATATAAAAATAATCAAAGAAAAATATAGACATATGGGATAAACACAGAAAGGGTGGCCTCACTACATACATGTAGCACCTTCATGGGTCTAAAGATGAAGTCACAAAAGATTTTTTTGAGAGATGGAAGGATGGTACTATGACTATTGGGGGAATGGCCGTTAAAATCACCAAAGATCTTATTGCAGAGGTGTCTGGGTTGAATACCAAGGGCATGGAGTTTTACAAAGACAAGAAGATTTTGCAAAAGGCCATCCAACACTTCCCAAAGGACAATGCAGAGGTCGAGAGTCTAGTGAAATATTTTGAAGGTTGTTATGATGTTGACTCTATCAAGGAGTTTTGGGGGAAGGTGCTTACTACTTTCATGGAGTATATATCCCTAGATGGTAGGTATAAAAGGGCTCATTCCTACCATTTTGTGCTACTTTTCCATTTCAGACATAAGATTAGGGTCTCATTCTTACCATAGAACTATTGAACACAGGAAAAAAAAAGAGCAATCCCATTCTGCATGAGGGTCTCATTCTTTTAATTGTTGAGCATGTTAAGAAAGTTACAGCTAGTAGCACTCTTATCCTTTCACCTAGAGACTTCAGTTCTACTAAGGCTTTGGGTAAACAGATTTGAGAGGGGGATGATATTGCGAAGATGATAATTAAAAAATTAAAATTTGATAAGAGGAAAGGTATGGAAACGGACTCTGAAGGCTAGAGTGTTGATGGTCCTATGGATACTGATTATGTGGACCCCATACCCAGTCTGACGATGAAAGTAAAGAGTCCCTGTTGGTTTTGGCGAGCGATTTTGGTGATGAAGAGGAAAAGAATGTTTTTTCCCATAATGCCAAGGATAAAGGTAATGACCCTGAAGATAAATTTTGAGATGTGGGTGGTCAAAAGGTTCCCATTTTCGTCAATTATGCTAGCTTTGAAGATCATGATGTTCCTATCTCTTTGAAGCTTGAAGTGGTCATGGAGGTACAGTCGGAGAGGAAGGTGGATAATGAGACTCCAGGTTTGGATACTGTTTAGAAGGGTAATTTCTCTTCCAGCTCTAGGAATATTCTATTTGCAAGAACAATCAACATGTAGGAATAGAATGTGAAACTCCTTCAAGAAGACATGGATGATAAAATTGATTCCCCTTTTGGGGTTCTTCAAACTATGAAGGTGATGTCAATGTATTCATTCTGCCTTATGAAATGGGTCTTCAAGGAAATAAAAAGCCTCAATCTTAGTTTTTGATCCCTTTCTACAAAAGTTAATCTTCTTCAGGAAAAATCTAGATTATGGGTTGGTGGGGATTGATGGAAAAAAGGATAAAGAGGAGGAGAATAATATGAAGGATTTACGAGACTAATTGGACATCCTGGAGAATATTCTAAAGAAGCACATGAAGGATAATAACCTTTTTCTGGGTTCTTCGATGGAGTGCTTCAACACCATCAAGTCAGAGCTAGATGTTGGGTCTCTAACTGTGAAGATTGAGGATGATAAATATGATGAGGATGATGTTGGCCCAGGCAAGCACACGCGATCTTCTAAAAAGAATAAAATTCAAAACAAGATCCTAGAGATCTCAGACTTTAACGCTTCTCTCAAGAAGGTTTCTGAGGATAAGAAGGAAGCAAAGGGAACTCTTTTGGAGTTCTCCTAGGTCATGTTGTTCCCCTTCTTTTTTGTCAGTTTGTTTTTGGGTTTTCAGTTGCTGGGTGCTCTAGCTAGTTTTTGGTTTTTGTCTCTAGTTTTTTGTGTTGGTTTTGGGTTTGACAGGCTGGTGTATATTCCTGTTCCACTTTAGTTAACTTAACAAATATTCCTTTTTTGCAATGTTTGTAAGGGGTTTCGGGTCCCCCTAAAACCTATTTTTACCAGCAATAAAAAATTATGGATTATGTTTACTTTGAGAAAATGCACTTCAACTTAAAGATAACCTCAAATTTATTTGAAAATAGTATTTACTAATCATAAAAGAAAATATTACAACAAAAAAAGTAACCAGAAGAAGCTGAAATTATAAATAAACTCCAACGATCCTCAAAAAGACTAAGTTAATGAAAAGAAAAAAAATAATAGATATTATAAGAACATATAATTTATTATCCAAATGCTAATATGACATAGAATAATGAAATTTTTATTCTTTAGATACCCATAATTTATACTCAACTATAAGTTTAAAGAAGAAAAAAATTGGGTTCTAAATACTTTTCTAGAATACACGACGCAAGTTTATCACATGTGTTTATCCCATGTAATATAATAAGGATGAAACACGTATAATATAAAATGGAAGGAAATAAACATATAAGATAAATAAAATGGATGAGAAATGTAATGAATATTACTATGATGAAGATGATAATATGAGCATGATGATCCTCTTATATTTAATCAGTAACCTAGACAAATAACCTGAAAATCTCCAATGGGCTTTGGCAAGGTGATTGGAAAGACTTCACATTATGCATATATGTATTTATTTTATGCTTATTTTCTCACAATTTTGATCAGTGCCCCAAAACTTTCACTTCTCATGTTTTCCTATTTCCTTTTTTTTATGATATTTATCCATGCACATGCCTAATATTTAGCATGGCACTTTTGCTACTCTAACTCTACACACTTATAACATTAACAATATTTATATTTGATGCCTATAAACATAATGCTTTATACAATATAACCCTTTATGATCCTACAATGTTGAACCATTCTCATTGAAATATCTAACTATTTCATATACAATAGTACAATACGAGTCAATCTTATATAATTAATTTCCTTTCAAGTAAGGCAATTATATTTTAGATCAAGAAAAATCTATCCAACCTTAAAAAATTTAAGATTTTTTAAGAAGATGATATCAACAAATCTACAAGATTGGAAATTTCAATAATGGGAAATGTGATATAAAGCCACTAAATAATTCCTTGAGGGGCATTATGTCATATAAACTATCTTTCCATGATTCTAGAGCCATCTTTTAATTTATGTGCAGATACCTAGTCTTGTACCAAGATTTATGTTACCACTAGACACTTCTTTCCTTACATCAACTGTTGTGTACTTGTGTTCTTGAATATCTCATTGTGGGCATATGATTAGCCTAGGTAATATCCTACGTATCTATATAGGTATTTTTTCCAATCACAATGAAATGAATATAAAGTCAATACAAGTATTTGAAGAAGCTCAACAAGTAATTGCTAGGTTTTTGTGGTGGTTTTCCTACTTTTTGTGTCTCCTAGTCCTTGGTACTAGGAGCTGGATTTTGGTGTTTGTTCGATGCTTTATTATTTTCTGGTTCAATTCCTTGTTTAGTTTCTGTTTAATTTAGTTATTGGAATTCACTACTCTTGAATTATCTTTGGTTAGTCTCTTTTAGACTTGATGTTACTTTGATGTTGGGTTCGAGCCCTTTCCCGATTTATCTAATAAGAACTTCAAGACAAAACAACTATGGACTATTTTGTTAAATGATGAATTTTTATAATTACCCAATTATTAGATGGTTGTATTTCATCCAAGTAGATTATATTACCTTCATTTTCCCTTGCATGGAATCAATATATATGATAAAACATTACCTGATCACACTTTTGTACATATGGAATTACTTAACATAAAAAGTAATAAAAAGATAAGTGAGAAAATTTTGAAGAGCTAAATAAAATGACTGAGAGAAAATACTAAATGTTAACAGATTTGAAACATTTATAAATGTACATCAATAGAAAGTGATCCCTACCTTACAAATTCCTTTAGCAATTTTTATGTCAAGGGGCCCACTAGATTTAGTGGGAAGAATAAATTGGATTAGCCGTTGAGTGTATGAAAATACACACTTAGTAAAGGTGTGGAAACAAAAATGTGATTTATTCCTAATTTAAGTGGTTCCATTATTCTAGAACAATTCCATTGATGATGAGACGAGCATAGATAAACAAAGCATAATTAAAGAATTTTAAAGAAGATGATATCAGAAAAATTCAAGACTTTTAAACAAGATGATATCAACAAAATCTAAATGATTGAAATATCAAGAATGGGTAAGGCGATATAAAGTTGCTAAATAATTTCCTAAGGAGTTATTTTTCTATTTTTATGCACCAAGATTTTTCACATTTCTTGAGTTATTTTTCATTTTTCAATGCATGGCATTGTTTAGAATATTGTGTCTTCTTGTATACTTCTTTAATATTAACTTTGTAATTTATGGATAACAAACAAGGTTCATAATCATACAATTATTGGTTTATTTATCTATTACTTTAAATGTAGATAAAGTTTTTAAATTCTATTTCTTATTTCAAATTTTTGGATGATACAGAAGGTTCATAATCATCAATTTTGAGCCCCATGAAAGAGTTTTATATTAGGAATTAGGTAATATTTCTATTTAGTAATTTTGGGAGAGAGAAGGGGAATTTTAATGATTTTTTGGGTGCCTTCTAAGGCTAGGGGTCATAGCATTTTGAAGGAAGTAGTTTTGAAGTTAAAGGAATAATTTTTTGAAGTGGTTTTTATTGGTTTTTTTAAGTGGATTTTATTGATTTTTTTTTGTGTAGGGTTGTTTTCCATTAAAAAAGAAGTCTTCCACATTTTATGAAGAGTAAAATAAAAGATAGAAATGAGTACTTTTTTGGATTGGAATAATCCTTAGTTTCTTACAGATGAAAATTTGAAGTTGAGTTTGGGTAGTATGCTTGAAGGATATTTTAAATTTTGAAAGTATGTTACTATTGTAATGTATTCTTATATATTTTAATTTAGACATTAGATTTTATATGTTTTTTTGTAGCCAATAGTGTTGAGTACCTTTTGCAATGAGTTTGTAATTAATGATTTGTATATCAAATGTACATTTTGTGAATAATTCTCCTATGAGTTTTCTATTTTAATTATTATTTTTTTATGAACGGGTATGTGTGTTATTTACATCAATGTGTTGTACCGAGGGTTTCAGTGGTGGTACTCCCCTTGGGTAGCCTGACTAACTGCCTTATTGAATCCATAGGGGCCAATTATTCTTTAAAGAGGGATCATATTCTAAATTGCAAGAGAGTATAGCCTGAAGGAGAATCTAGTAATATAATATAATGCCTGAAAAGGGTTTACAAATATTCTTGGATAATAGATAGTTGGATTAAAAAATCTATTGATCTTATTAAATCCTTTGACAAAATTTATACATCCCATCTCTACCATGAATCCAACCATGTTGTTTATCTTTTCGCAAATGGATGGGTCTCTGTTAAGGATTGCATTACATGGAAATGGAGAAATAAGTTGGCTGATGTATGATAGAACTCATGGGAGGGTAAGTAAATCTTATATTGGATGATCATGAGAGTGACAACTCAATTTTTTCTCATCATTATTACTTAGAGTGTGGTTCAAGATAGAGTCATACATGTGGCCTTTTTTTCCTTTCCTTCACATGATTTTTGGGTGCTCTTGAGTCCTAGCTTTAGCAATTATAGAGATCTTTTTTGAATCTGTAATTATGATTTCATCATTGGTGAAGATATGAAGAAGGTCAAACCTATCAACTGTATGACATTTTAAAAAATGATACTATGTAAAGTATCCTGGAGAAGAGGGGATTAACCACTTTTATAGAAAAGTTGCATTGTTGGGACCCTAAGATTATTGTGATTTTTCCCTCAGGGTGGAAGGATGGAAAAATCACTCTATTTGGGAGGAAGGTGATCATGGAGGAAAACCCTATTGCAGAGATAAGTGGTCTCTCCATAGAAGGTAAAAAAAAAATCTTGAGTGAGGAAATTTTCTAATCATGTGGTGAAGAAATTTTAGAAAATGGAGAGTGAGAAGTAGAACTTGGTTAAGGTTTCTATAAGAAGCTATGAAACCTCCAGAGTTAAGTTTATTTGGAGGGATATATTAAAGGTTGTCATGAATTATGTTACTCTAGATGGGAGAAATACCAGAGTGTTAAGCCACCACTTTGTCCTTCTAAACCATTTCACGTACCAAGACAAAATCCCTATTCTCTTTTATTTATTGTCTTTCTTATATGCTAGTATTACAGAGCATAGGAAGAATCCCAAAAAAAACCCCATCCTTCACCAGGGTATGCTCCTTTCAATATATATGATAATTTTAAATTGCTTCCCTACCCTTACAATACTCCCCCAATCTTGTTTTCTAATGAGGATGAGGAGGATTTGAGCATGAGCTATTCAGAGGATGAAGAGTGTAACGCAGAGATGTAGGAATCTGAGTCTGATTCTAAGTAGACCAAGAAAATTATCAAAGAAAATGTGAAACCCTCACCTATGAGTAAGAAGAAGGCTAAGAGAAAAAAGGAATGTATTTCTCATTCCTCTAGGAAGGGCAAGAAAAATGAGAAAGGTAAGAAAGTGGATGTTTATATTTCTCCTACTCAAAAAGGGAAATCAACTGCAAATGATGAATTGTAGCTAGGTTCTGATAGAGAGTTGCATTCCCTTTTTTAAATGATTCCTTTTCTTGTATTCCATGAGCTGATAGGGACAATCATCCTATGTTCTATAATGATCTTAAAGAGGATTCTTATTACTTTAAGATTGATATCCAGAATTTCTTGATGATATTCTCAATATTGCATGCAATAGGGACGTTGATTTTTTTAGACTTATCAAATAGGTTTTTTGCAAATTTAAATAAATAAAGTTAAAAGATAGGGCTATTAGCATTAGAAAAGAATAAGGAGGAAGTGCAGGTGTTAATATGGGTGTGCTATATGAGAAGACTACCTAGGTATTTTTGATAGAGGAAGAGAAGTAGTCAGTCATTGATTATCTTCAAAAGACAGTGGATGTGATTGAGAAGCTAAAGAAAGATGGTGGAGGTAAAACTATAAGGGTGGAAGATAAATTGAGGAATCTTAAGGATAACCTTTAGTCCATCATGACACTTAGACACAAGGTCATTAAAATGATGTAGTCATTACAGGAGTGTCCCTAATGGAAACAGTGTAACAATGTAGCAAGAGTTAACCCAATAGAAACAACCAACTCAGGAACAAGAATAGATAATCAAGATGCTACAAAAGATCTTCACATTATCTAGAATAATATATTTACATCATGTATTAGCCATCCCTACCATGCAAGAGGATATCAAGTGTAACTCTTTGGTAAGAATATGACTATTTTTTATTCAATACTCTTATTCATCTATATTCCTAATGGATGTCATCATATGATTTTTTTAATGTATCTATTTTTATTATAACTATATTTTTTGTACGTATAGAGTTTAATCATATTGTTTTAGAATACTTTCATGTCATGTTTTATATTATGTTTAAAAATGAGTAATACAAGTTTATTCTCTATAGGCTTCTCAATTGTTACATATGGCACAGGTGACATTTGACCATAATTGGTGTTATATAAGTTATCTAAGATGTATGAATATTGTTTATTAGCAGTTTTTCCTCAAAGATATCAAGATTTTGTTAGGGAAATAACATCAAAGTTGTCGCTATTTTTGTATAATTATACAATCCACCAAGTCTATGAAATTTTTGATGTTATACTTGCACTCACAAAATTATTTGTAGAGGATGTGTTTATTCTAGTAATGGGTATTATTTTTATCTTTATCATTTTGATATTTCACTCTTTGGGCCACTATTTTTGTTTAGGTCCCTAGCTTTGGGGAATCTAATATTCATCCAAAAATATCGAAAGACAAAAGAATGTAAGGGTGATTCTTGTTTTCTTTCTTTAGAGAGGCTTTTTGAAAGCCTGGATGGCGTATAATTAATTTTAGTTTTCTCATTATGTTAAATGAACTAATTACGAACTTTTAGGAGAAGAATCATTGGGCACACTAAATGGTAGAATTTTATCCTCATACTAAGGAAGTATTTCCATCTAAAGGGATTTATGAGGTTTAATTGAATGCTAACAAAAAAAATCATAATGTTTGGATTTACTCAATGAAATATTTACTAGGTTCTTAGTGGTATCTATTCAATCATAGTTGTTGTTGATTGTAACCTTTTCTTTCACCTTTTTGAAATGTGGTCTTGTTCCTTAATTCTCATTACATAGATTTTCGACTATTTTGGACTTGTTTTAAGTAATCTTATATTAATTCAATGATTTTGATTTTTTATAAATAAAAAATAATGGTTCGTATTGTTATTTCTAACCATGAGTATTCATCTATATATAGAAGACCTAAATAGTATTTAACAGAAATAAACAAAATAAGATTAATCAAAACGCACCAAAATAGCTGCAATAACTAACAATGATGACACTATCGATCCAAGCTTAACAATCTGGATATTGTAAGGAGCTTTCACTAATTTGGATGTTGCAAGGAGACTTCATCAAAATTGCTTGCAAAATCATAGACAAACCTTCTGAAATCACTCAAATACAATGAAAAAACACACCCTAAGCAAAGAAACATCCATCTGAAAAATTTGCATCGAATGAGATAACTTTACAAAATAAAACTCTCTAACTCAACTATCACACTTCCATTCAATATGCAACTATCCTATAAGATCTATCATAATTTATTTTTATTTTTATTTTTTGGCAAAAATGACAAAACCATTATAATTTTATTAATAATATATTATTTTTAAACAAACTGTATTCACTTTCTTTTTGTATTTTTTTCAATTGTATTCACTGCAAAAAGTACTAAACAAACAAATCTTTGAATGCAGAAAGATTTGTCTAGATTTTTTTCAATGAGCATTCACTACCATGGAAAAGACAACCCTTATGTTATCTTTTAAAAAATAATTGAAACTCCTAGAGAACAAATAAAAATAAAGAAAAAATGAATTATACGATGATTGTTACCATTAAAAGTCAATGGAATAACATATAATTAACGTTTCCTAGCTTAAAAAATATATCCAAAAATTAAATCTGTAGAAGGTATATGCAAGTCTAAAATATTCTCTTTCATGGTTGACCAATTAAAATGACAAATCCATCCAATAGATCCATAAGTAATCTGCTATGGGCAGAAACTAATGATTTTACGCCTCTGAAGGACAATAACTGACTTGAGAAAGAAAAAGAGAAAAAAAGAAAAAAAAAACAACTGAATTAAACTGTAAACCAAATAATCTACATTTATATTCAAATGTTTACAGACTGTGAAGAACAATGACCAGGCAAAAAAAAAGCCAAATAAGTTAAATCATAAAGATTAACATCCACATACGACACGAAATTACATATTAAAGTTAAAGTAGAATGAAGAAGACGGACATAGAGGAAGAGGAAGGGGAAAACGCAGAGACAGGGCAAACAGAAGAAGAAGAGGGTGACGATTACTCAAAGAGAATCACACTTAGTGGGCTTGAAAGAGAGCGTGTTCTGAGCATTGTTGTACAGGATATGAAAGTTTTGCTGCTGTATGTTTCCGAAGATGGAAGGAAAACTGTTCGATGGTTTACCCAACATTGCCAAGCATAAGAGATCTTCAGATATCTGAATGAAAACGTTGTCTACTGGAAGCTCGTAGTCCACCCCACCTTTGAAATTGAAGACGAGGGTTGGCAAGGTGACCTGAGAGGATGATGTCTGGTAACAAAGATCCAAACCCGTAGAAGAGCCATCTACTGGAGTGAGATCAATGGCGGACTGAATTGCATCCTTCATAGGAGAGTACGCAGCGTCATTTAGATAGGTAATAGTGGTTCCGGAGTCAATGATCATACCTCCACTGCCGTCCGATTGCAGATCAAAAGTACCAGGAGGAATATCTACGGCCTTACCATTGAGGGTGATTCCTGTTATAGGGATGTACCAGAAAGTGGGAATGATACTGCTCTTAATCAGTCCCATGCTCTTGGCTCCACTTATGGCAGCACCCTCGCCGAAAAAGAGAGGACTGGTTTGCGAGGAAGAGTCGGTGATAGACAAAAGACAGTAGGAAAACATGTTCTCCGCTTTGGAACCGAGCTGGGAGATAAGGGAGAGGTCACCTCTTCCTAACCCCACAAGACCACCACCCTGAGAGAATCCCTGTCCTTCGTTGTCATACCCACATCCAAATGCAATGCCTTTAACCTCGCTGCTCCCAATTGACAATGTCTCGAAAGACAGATCACCGCTGGTGAAGGAACCATCGCCATACTCATACATAAACGTACAATGTGGTTTGCATCCAGTTTGTGTATTCCCCAAAGCGTCGCAAAGAGACGAGCCACAGGGAACTCCAGAAAATGTGGAGGACTTGGAGGGGTCGAAGATCGGTGAGGGCTGAGAGAAGCATTTCTCGCAAGGTTTGCACTGAGTCCAAATCAGATCACTCCCGGTGTCCACAATCGCTTCGAAGCTCACAGAAGGCGTTCCCACCGCAACGCTCATCAGAAATTCTCCCTGCCCGACTTCAACGGGCGTTTCAGTGTCTAATTGCCCTCTTATATGCTGTTTCGCATATGCCTCTATATTCTTGATTCGTCTCTCACTTCGATCCACAGCAAGACGCAGTCTCTCAGGAAAACCCAATTCTCTCTCTGATATGCGCGTCATGTTCACCCTTAACTTTACATTTTCATCGCTGCTAAATTTCGGCAAGCCACCAAACAGTCTTTCGGAAGAGCATGATATCATGGGAATAATCAAGCATATCAAGACCATAAAATCCAACAGCTTTGAACACTGCATTTTGCTTTTTCTTTTCTAAAGCTTGAAACCGTTTACTGCTCTCATTTACTCCACTCCATTTAATTTATATATTGGGAGAGAGAGGAGAAGGCTTAATTTGAAATTAAATTCCAGTGTTGGTGAAACTGGTTTATTCCTCTTTTCAGCAGATTCTCCTACTTGTTCAAATTGATCCTCGTATTTGGATGTCCTTGCTTGGACGTATTTATTTAATATCCCCTTCTCTATCTGTGCCCGTCTCATCTCTGTAATTGTTCTAAGATAGACTACTGTAAATTAGAAACGAACGTTTTTTTATGTGTTCACACCTTGACTTAGTATTTCCGTGCACTCAATCGGAAATCTAATTGGTGTTTGCCATTGAATCTGGTGGGCCCATTCACGTCGAAATTCGGAAACGATATGTATCCTCGGGCTATTTAGTATTGCTTCGTTTTCCACAAATTCCAAATCATTTTACATTTTTTATTTTCTCCTAATTGATGTTTGCCATTGAATCTGGTGGGCCCATTCACGTCGAAATTCGGAAACGATATGTATCCTCGGGCTATTTAGTATTGCTTAGTTTTCCACAAATTCCAAATCATTTTACATTTTTTATTTTCTCCTAATAAATTATCGAGTCTTCAACTTAATCTCATTTTTCTTTTAGTTAATTTTAAAATTTTCCATTTAATTAGTTATCTTATTTGAATATCTATATAACATGATATATTTTTAAACTACTATATATGTTTTATGAAAGTGGGAGACTATGGGCGGGAGTAGGAGCCAGAAGAAGAGTTTGAAACCCACGGCTTGTTGTGGTTGCTAAGGTGCTTGTGAGGTGACAAGAGATGGGGAAGATTCACATAAGGATGTAGATGGCATAGTCTTTGTAGTGAGGGTTAGTAGGTGTTCCCTTGCACACCCTGTTTTGTCTCTTTGCTATGTTCCAGCAACTCACTCTTGCAGGGGTTTGTGTGGTGTTTTCTGGCAATGACAACTATTCTTTTGGCATGGATTTAGGTTTGGTCATCCCATCTCTAGTTTCATGGTCATTGGCCGGGTTTGGATTCCATTTTGGTGTGTGGTGGGAGTTGTTTCGTCTGGGTTTTCCATTTTCTTGTCTCGTGCTATTGTTCCTGCTTTTTGCTTCAAATGTGGTGCTGCCGTCGTCAGGTTCATTACATTTGGAGTGTTTTCTTCCCCCTTTTTGTTGTTGACTTCTTTGTGTAGGCTATGCCCTGCTTTGTGCATGGGTAGAGTGGTAGTTTTGGTTCCATTGTTGATGGTGTGTGCACTACTGCACCTCTGCAATGGTGGTTCTTCTACCTCTCCTTTCGGCATATGCTTTTGACTTTCTATGGCTATTAAGTTTTCTGTTTGGTGGTCATGGCTTCCTCTAGCTCTCTAGGCAGTTGCTATAAGTTTTCAAGGGCCCAACATGGTTGAGGTTTGTTTTTGGTTAGGGAGTTCCTCTGATGGGGTTTTGTTCACCCCGTTTGAAGCCTCTCTTTTTATTTTTTTTATTTTTTTTTTATTTTTTAATTTTTTTTAATTTTTTTTTGGCTTCTTTGGGCTTCTAGTTGTTTTTCCAATTCTCTTCCCTATAAGGCTTCTACAGAGGTGAATTTTTCTCCTATTGAGGTGGGGTGTCTATTTGCAGCTATGGTAGGGGTTTGGTGCATGTTGTTCCTATTGTCCTCATTCTTGGTCCTTATTGAGGTTTTTGCATCTCATATGGAGGTGGAGGTTTTCTCTTTGTTGGAGGATGATTGTAGCAATATGTGGTCTTCTCTTTTTTGTAGTTGTTTGGATCCAGTGTCAACTTCTTTTTGGTTCTCCATCTTAGCTTTGGCTTTCTTTTTGTCTTCTATCCCTATCGAGGTGGGACCCTTTCCTATTGAGCTGGTGAGGAGGTTTGAATATGAGCAATCACTTCTTTGGAGGGTGGTCTTAGCATGGTGTTGTTAGATAGTTGTGGGCTCCATTTCAAAACCCATCTTAAAGGTTTGGAGAGCCTTAGAAAACTCGTTCACCTCTTTTTTGGGGGAGGATGCGGATTCTCCACATTGTGTTTCATAGTGTTATCTTTGGGTGATAGATTCTTTATTTTTGGGAATATTCTTTTCTCCCAATGTTTAGGTTTAGGGAGCCTAGTAAAAACCCTTACCTCTACTTGTCTCTCAACCCTTTAGGGATTATCTGGTTTCTAGTGAACCTTAAGGTTATGGTAGCCTAGTTAAAACCCATGTATTTTTAGGATATGGGTGTCTAGAAGAACCCTTGGTTTATTTTTATTTTTAAGGTTAAAGGAGCCTTTGAAAAACCTACTCTTTAAGTTGTAAGGATTACACAATTTGTGTTTTTAGCTTGTGCTTTGTGCAATATTATCTTTCTAGGTTGTTTTTTATGTGTTGTTGGATAGTTGTTGCTCTAAATTCTTCCACCTTTTGCAGCTGCTTGTTGATGTTGGGCTCCAATTTCCTCTCAAAATTTGTATGTTAAAGAGTTTCGAGTCCCTTCAAAGATATTTTTTCCCTAATAAAAAATATGTATTATTAATAAATAAGTTTATTTATGTTGTCCTTTGTATTTTTCATATATAAACCTTCAACACGTCTTTCATCTTGTATCTTTTAACCATTTATTAGAGCTCTAATGTTTATGTTCATGTGATATAATGGAGAAATAAAAATGATGGATATTACATTCATATTTTGTTTTATGTAGATGAATGTCAAAGAAATCACACAAATAATTAGTTTTGCAAATAAATGAAGAGATAATCAAAATCTCATAAAAAAAAGTTCTTGATTTTATTGATATGACAAATTTTGGATGGAAGAGAACTTTTTTCTAAATATGTAATCAAATAAATACATAACATCAACATATGTCAATCTAGATTAACTAAATTAATATCTGACCAAATGATATCCAAAAATATTAATGATAGTTTTTCCTCATGTAAATACAATGAATTAGGACATGTGGCCTTATAATTGATGTGAATAAATAAATAGAAGCTACTAATGAATATGTTCTTATCACCTAGAGAAAACTGATATTTTTAGATATATGCTCTTTGCCAAATTACATAATGTAGATATGTTTAAATTTTTTAGCAATGAATCTAACTTATTCTGTCATGTTTTGAACTAGAAATCACACTCTCTTCCTCAATTTATGTCAATGTTAACTCTTCACTAATGATCAAGTATCTACAATATTTAAATTTCTTTAGGGACACTGCCAGATCACTAGGCTCAAGTTCTCCTAGATTAAGCACTTGGGATGGTTGGCATTACAACCTTGGAAACTATTATTAAATAGGAAATAAGTGTGCAAATGTCTTAATATAATTTTTTTATAGGGATAGATTCATCTGAGTACTCTAACTAAAGCATTTATATGATAAATATTTATTTTATTTGTACTTTTGTTAGTGAATGCTTAAATTGACTAGTAGATAAATCAATGTAGTTTTAACACTTTTAAATAGCATGATATTCATTAAATCTTGTAAAGCGTGTACTAAACATAATCAAAATAGAATTCAAAGGTCTGAGGTTGATTTTTTTAAAATTTAAATTCCTCAATCTTTAAGGTTAATTTTGTATGGAATAAGAGTGATTTGTCACCCCATTATTGACAAAGAACAACTAAATGCTAGCTCTAAAATAGAGAATAAATTCCTATACATCAAGGGAAAATAGGGAATAATAGATAAAATAAATCTGATACATAAGAATATGTTTATGAATTGATGGGGTAAGATAAAATATAAGGGGACCATTGCAGCATTTAGTAAGGATAATTAATTATATAGAGAGAGCCAAATTTGGTACAAGATTGTGTCATTTGTCAATATATAGTTACATTAATCTATCCTCCAATAATATACAACAAACTAATGAGAATTTTGTTGGATCTTAAAAATTCACCATTATGTTTTGATTATAGATTGAGGTGTATACATTGTGTTCCTTGGAAATATAATTCAAATCTACTACTTCAAAACATACAAGAAAGTTCCTTAGCAAAATTTTAAGACTCTTCTTACTCATGTCATCAAGCCTTGTATGCAAAATATTTGTTACATTATTTCTATCTACCATTGTAGATCTCAATTTTTTCTAAACCTCTTATGTATACAATGTAAAATATATTCATCCTTTAATAGTCACCAATGCCCATCCTTCAACTCCACAAATTTTATCTCTTTTCCTTTAGGATAGGGAGTAATGGTTTCCTTGATATTGAAGTTTATGATAGGGAGTAATGGTTCTTAAATATATTTTTGTCACAGTAGGGAACCTAAAGGAACCTAGGGTGTACTAATAGTCCTAAAGGGTCCTTGGATGTACTAATTGGTATTAATAGGTCCTATTAGGTCAAGTAAGTGGTCTTATTAGGTCTTAAGGGTCCTAGGATGTGTTGGAAAGTGACAATGCAAGCAATTGTTATTTTGTCATTGATGTCAAACCTCAATTGGTGAGACTATTGTTATCTATTTGAGTACCATATCTACTAATGATGAAGAAGATTTAACAAGAAGACCAAGTGAATGGTTGAGTTAAGGAAACTAAAAGGGTACTTGATCAGTTGGCACTCTCGCAAAGTAATTAGTTGTTTATCTTTCAATGACAGTTTTTCTGGTTGTTCTGTGTCGAGCAAGTTTGTCTTGTGCCAAGTAAAGTTGCTTATGATGAGAAAATTTTCTTGTGCCGAGTGAAGTTTCTTGTGACGAGAAAAAAATTTCTCGATGTCGAGCACCATTGAAATTGTAGAGTGAAACAATGATGTTGGCTGACTTACAGTAATTGGATTAATGATGAGATTTGAGATCTCTGGCCGACTTAGTTGATTTTATTGGGATATGTAATGTTAATTAAATATTGATCCATGTCATTTAATGTATGGGTAACCATAATTAATGTATGGTTTCAATATTTAATTAGAGACTACTTTGGAGAATTAAATGTAATGCAAAGATGGAATGATCTATTGGATCTGACCTAACCTAAGATCTACGATCTTGTTTAAGTAGAAAAATATTTATCTGACCTAGATAGAGAGGTATATGATAACCTCAGGGGTTATTCATTGTCTGTGGATGAATGTATGTGTATGCAAAAGGTTTGCATAGTTGATTTACTATTTGGCATGATCTAGCAGAGAAGGCAAAAAGGCAGAAGCAGAAAGTTGCATGTGTGATTGCTTGACGGATTTCCAAGTAGATTAGAAGGTTGAAATGACAATGCAAGCTATCCAGTAAGTTAACATCAGAGTTTTAATTGGATCTGAATTGAAAAGTAAGTTGAATGTATCAGATCACAACTGTTGATTACTTTCTTACCATTGTATCAGTTAAATCCTTTAACAAGGTTGACTTAACAGTCATTTGTATAAATCCTCTAACAAGGTGACATTCAGATTGGAATGTTCTAA
>MU228515.1:2570962-2618312 GCA_018584345.1 Thuja plicata | reverse complement strand
TGGAATAAGAGGCAGAATAGGGGGAAAGCTAGGTCAAAGTCAAGAACCCATTCAAGGTGCTTGATATGACCCCAAACCACCTACTCAGAAGGATAAACCAGTCTACCATGGAAGTGCTTCCATTTTCTGACTATACAACTAACAATCAAAAGATGTCAAAAAATCTTGGGTGGTGTTGATGTCATACTGGATGTCATTGGTTCGCTGTAAGCCTTGGGTCCACAAAATCTCAAATAGTCAATGGTGAAAATGAAATGGGTTGTCAGCAATTTATTGAAAAACCAACGAATAATAGCTTTGCATGAAATACCCTACATGGGTTACTTCACGCTAAGCCCCTTAACCTCTTCACACAAAGATAGTACTTCGAACGAAGCCATCCAATTATTTTTTTGAAGAACTGATTTCCTTCATCCCAAAAAGTGGTACACACTATTGTGATTTCAACCCACACTTATTTCCATGTAAGAGTACAAGTGATGAAACCTATGTAGAAAATCTATTTTTCAAAGAAATTGTAAAGATACATGGTCTTCCTCAAACTATTGTGTCTGACAAGGATGTGAAATTCATTGGACATTTTTGGAGATCCGTATGGAAAAGGTTGGGAACAAAATTGAACTTTAGTTCAGCCTATCATCATCAAACGTATGGGAAATCTAAATTTTTCAATAGGTCTTTGGGAAACCTATTGAAGTATTTAACAAAATAGTATGGAGAGAAGTGGGACAAAATCCTCCCACAAGATTAATTTTCCTTCAATGATTCTGTGCATAGGAGTATAGGAAGGAGTCCTTTTTAGATTGTCTATGGGAAGAATCCAAGGGACATACTAGAATTGACGGATCTTCCCAAGGATGGGTAGGAGAGTGCTCATGGAGAGAAATTGTATGATAGTATGAAAGAGATCCATGATCAAGTAAGGATGACTCTACAAAGAAGTTCAGAAAAGTATAAAGAAACTGAAGATAAATGGAGGAGAGATGTACAATATCAGGTTGGTGGCTTGGTTTGCGTATATCTGAGGAAGGAGAGGTTTCCAATGAGAAAGCATTCAAATTTACTCATGAAGAAAGTGGGTCCTTATGAATTTTGAAGAAGCATGGAATGAGTGCCTATGAGACAACACTTCTTTCTAATCTAGGTATATCTCCTATCTTCAACATTTTTTATCTAACCCCATATAAAGGTCATCATGATGTAGCTACATAGGTTAATTTTGAAGAGTTGCAAGATCTTGTAGATTTACCTCCTCATGCACCCGAGAAACTTGACAAGATCCTTGACATAAAGGTCATCAAGAAGACCAGGAAAAATGAATACAAATACTACCTTGTAAAGTGGGTTGGACACCCTGAAGAAGAGGAAGTTTCGATGGATGAGGCAAAGATGAAGAAGCATGGCACCTCATTGGAAGAACTTATCTCAAGAGGACTTGAGATCAATCCACCCAGGGAGTATGGTGTAGGATCCCTTAAAAAGGGAAAGGAAACATTGTATGGTGAGTTTACCAGAGGGCCTCTATGAATTTTTCTAGATAGCTTTGATTGGCCAAGGACCAAGGGGGATCAAGAGATCTTAAGCTTTGTAGTAATTCCTAATTGTAAGACGTAGTGACCTAGGATGGGTTATGAATCCTATGGATAAATTTTGTAAATTGGACATGAGTTGGGTATAATTTTGTTATAGAAGGTTGATTTTATGTTGTTAATATCATCCCTTTTCGAATCAACCTTGGTTAGTCTCTAGAAGTTAGTTTTGCAGGTTTTGCAAAAAGTTGCTAAATGTTGTCAGCAACACTGTTTGCAACAAAAAGTTGCTAATGGAAACATTTTAAAAAAGTTGTTACCCAATGTTCATAACCACCCCAAATGGTTGGAATTGGTAGTAAAACATATAAAATTGTGTCAACAATCATCACAAGGGTTTTTAAGAAGATTTGTAAGGTGAATTTGCAAAATTGAATATAGAAACTACATTTTTCGTATAATTTGACTGGTTTTTATTGTGCCTGATCCTGTATAGATTGAAATGATAAATAAAATATTATAGGAAGTTTGGAATATGTCTTACCTTTATATTTCATCCAACTAGAATTCCTGAGGTGGAAAAATAAAGGAGATATCATGTCATGGTATTCTGGAAGTCATTATTTTGGAGAAAACTAGGCCTGTCGATTTCAAAACCTCATATCTCCCGATGTAACCATGGGAAATTCCTAAAACCTGTTTTAAAGGACATATATGGGAGTTTATTTAATCTTCATTTTTTCTAACACAAATTGTTGGTAATTTCAAGGATAAATTTCTAAAACCCTAGTCGGGCATCCCTATGTGACTGGCAGAGCAGTTTAACCAGTAGGTTGCAGACCCCATAACTTTTTATGGGCTTTGAGTTAGAGAATGTAATCAAAGGAGGAGACTTATTTCAAGTGCCCCTAAATTTTCCCATAGTTGGTTTGGAAAAGAGCCAAGTCTAGGAAGCACTTCCTTCTTTAAGCATTCCAGTTAGGCCTCCTAAGCCATTAAAGAGGGTTTCCAATTAATTTGAGTTGTTGAAGGATTCAAGACATGTTCTCTTAGGGATAGTCATGCCCCAACATTTTGAGTAAGGCTATGTAATTTTTTTTCTCAATATTTTGGAGGTTTTTTCTACAAAATTCCAAAAGGTGTGCAAAAAGGAATAGTAAAAGACAATGTCATGTAGGACAGTTTTGAGTTTTGGGTTGAATTGAACCAAGGGAGTGTTTTGGTTAGTTTGAGGGATTTCAAGGGAATTTATTTGACCTGTTTGAAGGACTCAAAGGATTGGGAAAATATTGGAGTGGTTTTGTGTAAGTAATGTGCATTTGGGAACATTGGGTGAATAAAGGTGCATCACCACAAAGAGATGTATGAAGCAATGATCAACTCAGTAAGGGGTTATAGGGTACATAAATTGATGATTTGGTGAAAAAGGATTGAGACACTTCAAGGTGTAGGACTCTGGTGTGAATAATCTAAGTGAAAGGGGTAGGATGGATTGATTAGATCAAGCAAAGACTAGTGAAGTTGATTCAGTTTGCTAGAGGTCGGAGCTATACATCAATAATCTTCTACAAGTTAGATTGAATAGATTTATCCTCTCCTTTAATTGGTTGAATATTAAATTTTTTATCTTACTTCTCATCCCAAAATTAGATCTAATCATAGGGTTCTCATCTTAGATTGGATGGATCATAATCAAAAACACCCTTCACTATTTAGGTTTTAATTAATGTGGATCACTCATACCAACTTTCAAAGTTTGGTTCGTAATTGGTATAAATCTTCTTGTGTTGGCTCCTTGATGATCCAAGTGTGCAAAAAGTACAAAATTATCAAGGATAACGTTAAAATCTCAAACAAATCCTCCTTTTGTAACATCTTCTAGAAAAAAGGAAATTGCTAGTGAACTTATTGATATTCAAGGGAGAATGGAGAAGGTAGAAAATGAAATGGATATATGTTAGCAAGAGAGAGTTCCGTGAGAACATTGGATTAGACTTAATACAAAAGATAAATTATTTTGAGAGAAAAAATATAGAATTCAATGACTCACAAAGGGAGATAAAAAGACTAATTTCTTCCATCAATCCACCCTAAAACATATAA
The DNA here is from genome assembly GCA_018584345.1 of Thuja plicata. NCBI lineage: Eukaryota > Viridiplantae > Streptophyta > Pinopsida > Cupressales > Cupressaceae > Thuja > Thuja plicata. Next base: position 2,614,680 of record MU228515.1, on the reverse strand, counting down.
GTATAAATAAAATAAAGAAGCTATAGATGTTGAATGGGCTAATTTTAGAGGATGTAGATGATATTGCTAACAAAGAAGTGAATTTATTTGCTTGCTCCCAAGGTAATAGAAATATTGTCTTTTTTGATATTGATGGATTCCTTGATGACATTCTCTGTTTGGTTATGAAGGAAGATAAAAAGATCCTTTCTAAACAAGTCTATGTCCAAGAAGTTTAAAATGTTTCTTTTTCTTTCAGAGCCTTTAAATCCCTAAGCCCTGATGGCTTCCCTCTGACTTTTTCCCAAGAATTTTGGGATATAATTAGAGAATACATATTTAATGTGGTGTGGTATTTTTTGAGAATAGGGAAGGTGATAAAGCATACTAACTCTATCTACACTCATCTCATCTCGAAGGTGATTGATCCTCTAACTATGTTAGATTATAGACCCATTAACCTTTGCAATACCTTATATAAAAATAATCTCAAAGGTTGTGTTGAACTGACTTTAGTAGGTGTTGGATAAGATAATTTCACACAAATAAAAAGGTTTTATTGGTGGGAGAAATATTCTCTATGCTATTATAACAACCTATGATATTGTTCACTCTATGGAAGTGAACAAAACATCTAGTATGATACTTAAAACTGACATATCTAAGGTGTATGATAGAGTTGATTAGCAATTTCTTTCTGTTATTCTCAAGAAATTTGGGTTCAAAAGTAAAATTTTCAATGTGATTATGAATTGCGATACTACCACAATGTATTTTGTTTTGGTTAATGGATCCCTAGAGGGTTCTTTTCTACTGGAAAAGATCTTAGGTAGGGGGAACCCCTCTCACCATATCTTTTCATTATGGTGGTAGAAGTCTTGGGATGCAATATCAAGAGAAGTAGAGAGTCAAAATATTTAAGAGGAGTGAGAGTTGCTTCCCACCTTCAACCTTTCTATCATCATTTTTTTTTATGATACTACTATTTTTGGTGAAGCTTATATGTATGAGGCTAGAAAGTTGAAGGAAATCCTAGATAGTTATGCTAAGATATCAAGCCAAAAGATAAATTATAATAAGAGAAAACTCTATTTTTTAAATGTTGAAAATTCACTTCAAGATACGATTACATGAGTTTTGGGATGTAGTGTTTCTTCTCTCCCAAACTCCTATTTGGGTTATCCCTTAACTTCCAAATTTCCTTCTCCAATTTATTGGAATAATGTTATTGAGATATTCCATAAGAAACTTGCAGGGTAGAAAGGGAAATTGTTGAGTCAAGTTGGTAAAATTTAATTTCTTAAGTATGGTTTGCAAAACATCCCTATTTTCCTCATGTCCCTCTTCAAAATCCCTAGAACAATCGTTGATAATATATAAATAATTTAAAAGAAGTTCCTTTTGATTGGCACTAAGGATAAAACTTGTATTGCACTCGTTAAATGGAATAAGATTTGTACTCCTAAGAAAATGGAAATGTTGGGAATAAGAAGAATAAGACTATTTATCAAAGATGTTATTGCTAAGGTGGGATGGTCTCTTATGGATAATAGGAAAGAATGGGTTTCTATCATAAAAGAGTAGTATCTTGGAAATAGGAATACAGATTCCTTTTTATATGAATTGACCTCTTCTTTGGGTTCACCTCTTTCGAGAATAGTAGTTAATGTTAAGAATGTTCTTACGAAAGGAAACATGATCGTTATGGGAGATGATAAATGTGCTAGATTTTGGGATGATATATGGAATTGGGATAAACCTCTGGCTGAAATAAACTCCTTATCTCAATCTAAAAGATGGATGAAAATTAAATATGGTGCCTTATTTAATAAATATAGTTATTGGAGAGAACATAAAGCTGAGTGGAAGGATTTCATAGAAGACTTGCAATAACGTGATGGTCTCCCACCCAATATTGCCAACCAACTTCTAGAAAATCAAAGATGTATATCCCTATTCTTGTTAAACTGATCTCTCTTTTCCTAATCTAGTGTTAATAAATGGTTCTAAAGTTACAACTCTTATGGTTCCTTCACAGTGATTTGTGCCTATTGGGCTATGGAGAAGGTTGAAGATAATGAGGATTTATGGAGGTATATCTAGATTCCCAATCTTATCCAAACAATAAAATTCTTTTGGTGCGTTGTTTTCCTTAGGAAGATCCTCATTATGGATAATATTAATAAGCATGTGTTTTATCTATTTAATAGATATACTCTTTGTCAAAGTGACTATGAAAGCATTGATCATATTTTTATCCATTGCCCCTATACCATTGAAGTATGAAACCTAGTCCTCTCTTCTCAATGTGTTTTGGACTATTCCTAACACTATGAGGTTTCTCATTGATCAATGTAGCTTATATCCTCTCAATCACACAATTATCAAGAACTTATGGGCTCAGGTTATCCCTTTCCTAACTTGGAATGTGTGGAAAGAAACAAACAATAGAATCTTTAGAAACCAAACTAGAACCAACTCTTTCTTGTTTCAGATCTTTAAACAACAAGATACTGGAAACCTCAATTTTGGTACCTATGGTAAAGGGAAAGTACTACCCTTCATGATTTGAGGATAAAACAAAAAATGGAATATCCACCATAACCTTCTTAATATTAATTAGACTAGTATTTGGAAAAGAAAATTTACTAAATGGATTCCTCTGGAGATGGGCTGGGTGAAGTGTAATTTTGATGGTTGTGCTAAAGGAAAATCTAGTATCTATGCTCCTAGTGGAGTTATAAGGGATTAGAAAGGGACTTTAATTGAAGGATTTGTTAAAATAATTGGGGTTGGAACAAAAAAACTGTATTGAAGCTATGGTTGGATGGTGAGGTATTAAATGTTTGAAAGAACTAAATTATGACAAAGTTATCTTAGAAGGGGACTCTAAACTAATTATGGATCATTTACAGGGTAATGTTGGTTGCCAATGGTACATCTCTAGTCTGATGGAGGAGTGTAAAAGGATTCTTTTGACTTGTAGATAATACAAGATCCTTCACACCCTTAGGGAGGGTAATAACTCTATAGATTTTATGGCCAATTGGGGCATCATTTCCCAAGATTAGTGTTATATCACCTTTGAGAAATTCCCTCAAAGGCTTCAAGGGATTCTCACCAATGAAATAAAAAATTATTAGTCTTATTCTTCTCCAGTACTAGTGGAATGTGAATATTTTCTTTGGGCTTTTGATAGTCATTCTTTGTAGGTGTTCTATGAAAAATCATTTTGAGCTGCACAACATGGATGAGAAAGTTATTTGCCCATTAATTTTTTACTATGAAAATCTAATTTTTTAAACCTTTCCAGTGAAACAATTACATGAAGAACAATCACATTAAAAGTGGTAAGATGGAATTTTTGCCATTATTTTAATAAGAAATAGATATCCTAGTGGTATTATAAATAAGGCTGTAAAAGATCAAAAGCAAACCTTATGGCATAGGTCACCATTGTTCTTTTTCTCGGGCTAGGATTAGCTAGCATAAAAGTTGCCTTTTAAAGGAGTTAAAAATCAATATTAATTATGCGAATTCTGCCTTAATTGCTAATGTTCTTGGCATAGATAATCAAAACGCTTATTTCTCCTTCATGAGTGGCATTTAAGTCATTTTCAAACTCTGCAAGATCATTTCTATATCTAGTCAAACACTTGTATTATTTTGAAAGGTTCTGCTATCAATTACAATTAGTTTAAACGAAGTGGTTATATCTCCTTCTTCAAGAAGCTTTGTCACTTGAATAGAAAAAAAACCTAGAAAGGGTTTCTCTTTTATTGAATTTTTAGTTACAGTGGGCTTCTAGGAATGACAATGAGGGATACCAAAATTAGTTTCAAGAAAGTTAGAATCATGGGTGGGCCTCTTAAGAAAGTGGAGCTGAGGGATTATAAAGAATTAATATAGAATAGAGAGTTCTGTGATGGTTTTAACATAAATGGGCTCACCCAGTACATTCAAGCTATGAAGGGGTTTAGTAATGTATGTCTTTACCATGAAGTTGTGCAATTTGTGGCATAAGATTAATGTGGCTATTTGTAGTATCAAATTGTGTGTCATGTTGGAGCTAATTGTTAAGGCCGTGGGTTTGAACTGTGAAGGGTAAAAAGATTAAAGAAGAAGTGCAGGCGATCATAAAATTTATATGAAAAAATTCTTTGATAAATGTGAAATGGTAGTGATAGCAACTAATGAAAATAGGTATGACTGTTCTTCCCTTCCTGTTCTTATGCTCTACTATGTCTCAATATTATGAAATACTTTACTCTAGAGGGTCAATTTACTACCTATCATGAATACCAATTTCCTATTTTAAACCATATTAGGCATGGTAATATAATTAATCTTTCTTTCTTCCTTTTCTCATCTCTGAGTAATATTATTGCCAAAGAAGCATCTCCTCCCCTGTGCCAGGGGTTAATTTATGTGATGTATCAACATGAATTTGATAAATATCCTTTTCATAGTCGTTGAATTACCTACCCTCAACTTGAAAGTCAACAAATTATGGAACCCCCTCAAAGCTATGTAAAAATTGAGCTGGTTGGTAGCAACCCTCTCCCAGAAGCTCAAACCTTAACCTTAAGGGAAATAAAAAAATCCCTTTAGTGTAGGGGCACCCCTCCCAAGACGTATCAAACCAGAGTTAATAGGCCTCAAGTGCCTAAGGGATCATTGGATCCACAACAATGTAATAAGATCCATTTGTAAGACCAATTAACAAGTAGGCAACTCTTATAAGCCATTTGATCAACCTTGGTCGACATATCAAAATTTAGTCTAGGATGTGTTTTTGTGTGATCTTTTGTCATTTTGTTACATTTGGGATCCATAGGTTGTCTTAGAGTGCATAAAATACCTTAGGAGAAAAAGTTCAAAAGGATGTAATATTGCAAAAGTTGCACAAAATGTGACTTTGCAAGAAAAGTTGCTAACTGTTGCATCTTCGGCCCTTAACTTCCCCAATGGTCACATACCAAATTCAATCAAGGACGAGTGAAATGTATGTAAGTTTTAGTGTCAAAGAATAAAGACAAATTTCTGGTTTATAATGTATCCTGTGAATTTTGATGGTGTTTAGCATCATATGTTTCATTGAATAATTTGAAGATCTACATGATGGGAAGGTCCTCTATAGTAACTCCCTAACGAATCTTGTGGGGGATATGAAGGAATCTATTTGTAGTAGTTGTGTATAGATTCTATAAGATGCCCGTTTGTGTTCAGAATAAGGGTCTCATACATAAATGCCCCTAACTTGAAATCTCACGAGTGGATCGCCATGACCACTTGGGGAATGCAATTCAGGGAAATGTGTTGTAATATTATAGAGTTTGGGGACGGGAAGTCATTAGCACCTATTAGTAACACCAAGCCCTAGGCCAAGCATAACCATGTTCTTGGTCACAACTTTTGAAGATTGAGTGTGCAGGAGGAATTTGGGAGTGGATTGATTGAATCCAATAATGGATCATGTATATTTCAAATAACAAAGTATTAACTATTGGTAAGAGAGAAGACCTATTGATAGACTTATCGACATAACTTGAAATTCGACCCTAACTTGAAATCTCACCAGTGGATCACCATGACCACTTGGGGAATGCAAGTTAGGGAAATGTGTTGTAAGATTACATAGTTTGGGGAGTGGAAGTCATTGGCACCTATTAGTAACACTAAGCCCCAAGCCAAGAATAACCATGTTCTTGGTCACAACTTATGAAAATTGAGTGTGCAGGAGGACTTTGGGAGTTGATTGATTGAAAGCAATAGTGGATCGTGTGTATTTTGAATTACAAAGTATTAACTTTCAGTAAGAGAATATACTTATCGGTAGAATTATCAGCATAAGGAGGTCAACTATTGGTATCCGGCAACTATGAGTCAAAAGGGAAATTCATGACGCAGACGACAAGAAGGAAGAACAGGAAATGATCATTAGATCTAGGCTACTTTTGGACTTGGGGATCTTTTGAACTCTAGAAACCCTATAGTCAGATCAAGCAAGATATTTTGAAGGAACAAGAAACCATGTCCACTCCCTAACACAAGGTTTCCTTCCTAGCACACCTAGATTATTAATAGATCAAAGGATAGATTTGCCTTTAACATGATGTTGAACAATAGAGATTGTTCATTGGGATTGTTTGTAGATGAATTGGGAAAGGTATTTTGAAGGTGTAGAGTCCTTTGTCTAAGATCATCCCCTTGAGAGGGTTGAGGAAATTATCAAAAGAAGGTTGAACCACCTAGATTGAAGGGCTCTGCGTCACCCTTCTACTCTAGTTTATAAAATCTCCTTTTAAGAATTCCTCCTTGATACTAACCCGGCTAAACTGGAAATGTTGGATAGCAAGCATAACCCCCCAAGTCTAGGAAAGTCAATAATGGTGCTAAAAAGAGGATCATTGGTGCTGATATGGAGGAAAAGGATGAAGTTACTGAACTTCTTGAAGGCCACAAAATGGACTCTAGCTCTGGAAAAAAGAAATATGAGATGAGTTATAGTGAACATAGGTCAACTTGTATATATATATATATATATATATATATATATATATATATGTATGTATGAAAATGCCAGTTGAGGTAGTAGTCCCTGAAATGAACTTTGAATATGAGCCTGAACATAGTGATACCTCTAACAACTTGGGGCATGAGGATTATGTAAAAGAAAAAGAGGAGTTGGATGAAGAGGAAACTGAAAAATCTTTATAGATTACTATGAACCTTGATGATTTGGAGGAGATGGTGAATATTGTGTGTATAACCCCTATCCGACCAGATGAAGCTTGTGTGACTATTAATTCCCAACTCCTAACTTGGATTCTAGAAAAGATAACAACACTCTGGATCAAATTAGTAAACTCCAGGAAAGAGTGGCTAGTCATGAGAATTTTATTACTCATGATAGTACTACTGAAGAGTAGTTTAATTCCGCTATCTCTTCTCTTTGTAGGTTAATGGGTAGCATTATGAAGAACATTATCTTTGGTGTGGTTACTAGCAAGAGAAAGTTGAGGAAGAATGATAAGACAAAGAAATAGGAAGATCAAGACGAGGAACCCCAAGACGGTGACAATGAAGACTGGCAGACAGATCTCCATGGTCTCTCAAAGGAGTGGGAGGCTATCTCAGAATATATTTATAATTAATTTAGTTTGCTTTAGTCTCAGCTGCTATGCTAAAGCATATGTTGTTACTGTAGTTCAACTTTACATCATGTTTATTTATTTTTTGTGCTATGATAAGTAGAAACTAGGACTTTGTGACTCCTTCTTTAAGGTCGAGGAAGGTTTTTTGCTATTTAACTCAGATGATGGAAGACAGTAGTATAGATTATAGTGATACTCTGTATAGCTTAGGTGTATTGGATAGTACTGAACTGTTGTTTTTTATTAATTTTGCTTAGTGTTGGGTTTTGGTGACTTTCAGTTGTGATGGCCCGAAGCCTGCTCGTGTCTTCTGTGTTGTGGTCGTGTCTTCTGTGTTGTAATGTGATCTGTTGTTATCTGGATTTCGGACCATCTCCCTCCCAACTTAATAAAAAACACACTGTCACATAAAGTTTAGTGTTTCACCGAAAATGACGGCATCCAAAATAAAGTGGAAAGTGGGTTTATCTATTTTGTTGATTAATTACAGCAATACAAAACACTGTATTAAAAAGTCTAGCATCTCTAACAGATACGACGTAAGTCATATTAAATTAAGTGCCCGTCAACAATATATATTTTATGCAGGGCTTGTTTAATTAATACGAAGCGTCCAAAACATTTCCTTTCCTCATCCATAGAAACGAGGAAGTTAAAACATGAAGCATCTTCTTAAACAAGAATTATGTTTTGCAACGTCCTTTCGTAAGTCTTTTAATTCCGGCCCGCGTGGATAAGAGGGGAGACGCGCTCAACACACAGGATAAGGCCATTATTTCCTTAGAATAGTGAGGTTCCGAGACAATGCGATTCCTTGTCAAGTTTACGAACTTTTCAAAGAAATACAGGGAGACGATTCCTCCATCTGCCCTGTCCAGGGGCTTTCAGTGATACTTATGACGAATAAAACACCGATCCTTTGATGACGTTCTTGCGATGATTCATGAATATTTTGTTCTGTCAAGTACTTCTGATTATCTTTGCCCTAAACTTCAACTCTTCTGTGATTTAAAAAAAATAACGATTGTATGCTTAGAAGATTGTTTATATTCAAATATTTAGTGACAAACATATCAAATTAAACTAAAAACCAAAATAACCTAGATCATAAACATTCATATCTACATAGGCAACGAGATCACATATTACATTCGAAGTTGCACGAAGACGACGGAGACTGGGGAAGAGGAACAGGAAAAGGCATGAGAAAACGGAACAAACAGAAGAGTACGAGAGCTACAATCATTTACAGAGAATCACACTTAGTGGGCTTGAAAGAGAGCGTGTTCCGAGCATTGTTGTAAAGGATATGGAAGTTCTGCTGCTGTATGTTTCCAAAGATGGAAGGATTTCCCGACGGTTCACCCAACATCGCCAAGCACAAAAGATTGTCAGATACCTGAATGAAAACGTTGTCTGCTGGAAGCTCGTAATCCACGCCGCCTTTGAAGTTGAAGACCAGGGTTGGCAAGGTGACCTGACTGGATGATGTAGCATAACAAAGATCCAAACCAATAGAAGAGCCGTCTGCTGGAGTGAGATCAATGGCGGACTGAATTGCATCCTTCATAGGAGAGTAGGCAGCGTCATCCAGATAGGTAATTGTGGTTCCGGAGTCAATGATCATACCTCCGCTACCGTCCGGTTGCAGATCAAAAGTTCCAGGAGGAATATGTACTGCCTTACCATTCAGAGTGATTCCTGTAATAGGAATGTACCAGAAAGTTGGAATGATACTGCTCTTAAGCAGTGTCATAGTCTTTGCTCCGCCCATGGACGCACCCTCGCCGAAAAAGAGAGGGCTGGTCTGTGAAGAAGAGTCAGTGATGGACACAAGACAGTAAGAGAACATGTTCTCTGCTTTGGAGCCGAGCTGCGAGATGAGTGAGAGACCACCTCTTCCCAGTCCCACAAGACCACCGCCCTGAGAGAATCCCTGTCCTTCGTTGTCATGCCCGCATCCGAATCCAATGCCTTTTACTTTGCTGCTCCCAATTGACAGCGTCTCGTAGGCCAGGTCACCACTGGTGAAGGAACCATCGCCATACTGATACATAAAGGTACAATCTGGACTGCATCCGGTTTGGGTATCCGCCAAAGCGTCACAAAGAGAATTGCCGCAGGGAATTGTGGAAAATGTGGAGGACTTGGAGGGGTCAAACATTGGCGTAGGTTGAGAGAAGCAGTCCTCGCAAGGCTTGCACTGAGTCCAAATCAGATCACTCCCCGTGTCCACAATCGCTTCAAAGCTCACAGAGGGCGTTCCCACCGCAACGCTCATCAGGAATTCTCCATTCCCGACTTGAACGGGCGTCTCGGCGTCCAATTGCCCTCTTATCTGCTGCTTTGCAAATGCCCCTATCTTCTTCAATCGTCCCTTGCTTCGATCCACAGCCAAACGCAAACGATCAGAAAAACCCAAGTCTCTCTCTGATCTGCGTGTCATATCCACCCTCACTTTTACATTTTGCCCGCTGCTGAAATTCGGCCAAGCATTAAACAGTCTGTCCGAAGAACATGATATCATGGGAGTAGTAAAGCATATCAAGGCCACAAAACCCACCAACTTTGAGTACTCCATTTCCTTTTCCGGTTTCTAAAGCTGGAAAGCGTTTTCTGCTATCATCTGCTCACCTCCATACCATATATAGAGAGAAGCATTTAGTCTGCTTAAATTAGTTTATTCCGCATTTCAACATATTCGCCTACTTACGCAAATAAAAAGATTCACCCTCATGTTTGGATGTGCTTGATTGGGCGAATTTATTTAATTTTGCTTTCTCTATCTGTGCCCATCTCAACTCTGGAATTGTTCTAAAATAGCCTACAGAAATTAGAAATAAACTATCATTTGTGTCTACATTTCCACTGAGTATTTCCGTGCACTCAATGGTAGATTAATTGCTGCCGTCCATGGAATCTGTTGGACCCATTGAGGCTGAAATTCGAAAAGGAACTATGAACGAGTAGGGATTAATTTGTGTTACATAAATTTATTATTTCACAAGGATGCTAAATTCTCAGTCAACCGTCCGTGAGGATGTCACAATCTTATGAACAAATGTAACAATCAAATTATTTACCGCTACATTAATATGACAATTTTCTTTAGTGTTTTATATATTATAGAAAAACATTTCTATATAAGAATTATAAATTCCTAATTTCTAATTATAAGAAAGTTATAACTACAGTCATGAGAAAAATCACACTATCTAAAAGTTGTTCATAATTTAAATATGACAAAAAATATATATTATTCAATTATTACATTAAATAAAACATATGAAACTACCTTATAATCACATTACATCATAAAAATATCACAACAATTCTTAAGATTACCCCTCATATTCATTTGTATAAGAATCATCATGAAATTATTCAAAACTTATTAATATAGACTAAATTCCAACCAAGAAACATATAGGAAAATTCACAACTTATATGTAATAGTGTTAAGACTAATTTGTTTCATCTTCTTAATCTCTTTATTTTATACTAATTCTGATTAGTATGGATTACATAATAATAGATATTTTCTTCGAACCTTACATTTCATCTTTTAAACTATCTTCCGTTAAAATTCATCCATGGCTATCTATCTACCTAAACAATTCAAATATAACTCAAATTATAGTCACATGGAGTATGGAACATAATTGTAATATTTCATAAAACTAAGAAAGGATTAAAATTTGTAGACTCCTACTCTTGTTGATCTCGCTACCTCAAACCTGTCAAACTGTTGAGTTTCAAACTATTATGTGAAGGTCTTTTGTCCTCCAAGTTCTACCAATGTGTCGCGTATCCTTGTGGATATCTGCACTCTCAGGGACCCACTAACGCATATTCAAAGAATATGGGACCACATAAAAGCTCTCATAGCTAATGGAAATCTTAACCGCTATCTAATACACACCTTCAATTAGTCCATACAACCATGACCATCCCTACTCGAGCTGCCACGGTTAATTGATTTCATACCAGCTGGCGAAGATGTTGTGAATAGCCAATCAAAAGGACACAATTACCTATAGCATAGGGGATCAAGCGATTCATGGCTAATCTTTTGGCATGTCGATTGATTGTAACTAAAATATGATCATTTTGTGATCAAAACGGCTAAGGGTTGTCCTATAAAATCGAGGAGGCCTATTAAAAAAGAGAGAGGATGGAACATTGGACTTCTATCTAAGGAGTTAATAAATGTCTTTAAATTTCTAGAGGTTTTAATTTATGAGAACCAGACTCTATGACTTGTCGACTAAAGGTGTATATTATAATATTTGTATTTTCAGGCATACTCTCTAGGCTTGGCATGTTTGCTCTTATTGAAATATGAGGATTGTTCCTGTGTTGCCTTTCTCTTTTTCTTAATCAACTTGTCTTATGATAATTCTTTATGGGTGCAGTCTAGTTTACTTATGATGGCACAATAGTTTTCTATTTGTGTAGATGTGTATGTGATCGTGATAGTGTCTCTCTCCTTACTATGCATTTACAATAGAGGATGAATTGTATAGCTTATAAATTACTCCTCATGAAGGTTAGTTTTAGGGGTTGTGGTCCCTCCACTAAACCCTTGTAGGAACTATTTTCATCTAGAAGAAAGAGCCCATTCTTGGTATCTCTTGTCCCTTTTCATTTGTCAAATGTTTTCTTGCATCATCTCTACGACTGTAGGGAGATGCACACTCTTAAGGAGTTTTGAGTCTTTATTCAGACCCTTATAGGTGCTTCCCATGGTTGGGATATGCATATGTTTAAATCCCTTTGTCTTGTCGCTTTGGCATCCTATTCTCCCGACCAATAATGAAGGGTTTGTGATACATCATGTTTGTGCAAATAAAGATATGAACCTCTAACCAGAAAAGGTCAAACCTCTACATATGTCATCCTACATATTCTTAATCCCATCCAAGAAGTTTTAATCTAGAAAATTGCCTCCCTTGGCTTAGGTTGTTTGTAAAAGGGTGTCCCCATCCTTTTTGCCCAAACACCACTCAGAAAGAGCCAAATTTCAAAATCACAAAGGTTCTTTTACAAGGTGCATTATGTCCCAAACCTATGAAGCTTCCTGAATGCTCATATTTAGGCATGAGACTCTTAGTGATCAATAGGTATTTTTTAGCATGCCCAATATGACAGAGTTGAACACAATCACCAAATTCACTTTACACTTTGATTTTTAATGGCTTTCATGAAGCTATCAACTGCTCATGGTAAGTGATGCTAAGGAACTAATCGAACATGGATCCAAGCTGCTATAATTTTGTTGATTGGGTTATCCCTCAACCTTTTTAGGGTGATTAGGTTTCCAACTGACAAGAAATGTTGCTCAACTTCAAACACAAGCTTGGAGGATAGAAAAATGTCCTCTGATATTCTCTGAACACATTAGAAGTATCCAGGGTATACTTTAATAGCGAATATTTCATGTTAGCAACTTGGAAAATGATAAATATAATGTACCGATCATGGGTGACCACTTCGCTTACACTTTATAAATATTTGGTCCAATGCAAGGCCCAATCATCCAATATTTTATGTAATTAACTGTATCTCTATCTTGATTTCGCCAATAGAATCTACATTTTCTACATACTAAATTAAATTTTTTCACCTACACTTTGTGAGATTGTCGTAATAAAAAACCATAATTCACCAATAGAAATATAAAAATTTATTGGCTAAGAGGACCCAATTTACCAACTGTATTTTAATTTCCAATTAATTAGATGACCCATAATCACCTCTAAAATTATATAAGACATGTTATAGTTTAGATGGATTTGCCAAATATTTGTATACCATATAAAATTCCTACCAAGTTCACCAAATAAGGATTGGTATAAATACATCAAGTGAGTTCAGATTTATCTGTACATAATTTTGTTGGTTATGAGCAGTGAGTTATCAATTCAGATCTAAGACATTCAGACTAGGAACAACATTTTTTGTTGATTGCATTGGTGACAGTTGTGACCTAAAGGTAAGTGATCATATGTTATAAGTGTTATAATATTATTCTGAATTCATCTCTATCTATTTGCACTATTGAGTTCATTCTTATCTAGTGGGGACCTATTGGTGGTCACTCGGGAGACCTCAGACATCTAGATTATAGGTTGTAGGGCCAATGAATTATATATTCTATTATTACTTCTTCAACAAGTCCATATTTTTTTGTAGCCTTTATCTCGTTGGATATGTCAAACAAGAAGAAGTGTAGGAATCCTGAATGTGGGGAAGGCCTAGAGAGGCCAACAAAATTAAAAATGTTATCTTTGTACTTTTGTGTTGGCAAAGATTATGGTAAAAATCAGGTGCATCATCACAAGTAGTAGTACAAATTTCAGAACCTACACCGCATATTGAAGAAGGAAATAAACCTGTCTCAGATAATGATGAAATTGAAGAAGATTTTTTGGTAGATACCCAAGTTAGCCGGAATGAGATAATCAACTTGGGCGATAATGCCACAGATGATACTGCATGGAAGGGGAAAAGAAAATCCAAAAAAGGATCAACCCAAAAAAAAAGGATCATGAGTGAAATCTATCAGTGAGGATTTTTCAAATTACTTAGGTATCAAATTATCCATTCATTGAACCTGTGAGGAATCCAATTGAATGTGAGCCTCCAATAGAATATAGGTGTAATTTTTACACTTGGAAACATAACAAGGCAAAGAGGTTACAGCTAAGAAATGACACCATAGAAAAGCATATGGATAAATGTTACAAAAAAATAATAATAGATTGAGTTGAAAAATCAGTGATAAGCTGGAAAACAAAGGAGGAAGGTTAGCATGTTAGGAATGCTAAAGAATTTTATTTTCAGGATAAATTACACACAAAGCCTACTGAAGTTAGAGGCTCTATTCAATACTGTCTAGGAAAATCAATGCAAATAGAACAACTAGGAAAAGCTCTTCAGTTAAGTGTTGTTTTTATATTTTGAGCAGAGAATGTGCTATGACAAACTACCCACCAATGAGTGATTTATTACAATTTTTGAAAGTTCCTAACTATCCTAGCAGTCACTAGTTAATAAATAGTGGATGGGAATGGGAAAGTTGTCTTACTAAGGTTGAAAAAGAATATGTAAAGATAAAAATAAGAGAGTCAAATTTTATTGCATTTTCTTTAGATGAAGTTATAGTAGTAGATAATACTTGGTGGGTATGCATGCATGTTTATACCATACAAAATCATACTTACCAACCTGATCTACTATATGTTGCTAAAATGAATGTTAGTGCAATAATGAAAAATTTATTTCAACTAGTAAATAGTTCTTTAATTGAATAGGGAGATATGGATGACATCATGATTGCCCAAAAGTTGGTGTTTGTTGGAGCGAATGGAGCTTCATTAATGCAAGGTCACAGGAATGGTCTTTGTGAAAAGATAGAAACTTCTTGTGCACCCTACATTACTGGCATTTACTGGATGACCCATAGAATGAACCTATCTTTTGGAATTGTGAGCAAGCATGCTATAGTAAAAAAATTGAACACTTAATCAGAGAGCTCTGCTCACACTTTTGTCGAAGTCCTAAATGATTAATGAAATTTCAACACTTTTCTAATGGAATAACCAATGGGAAAAAGTATCTTAAGGATAATGATACCAAATGGATGTCTTTGGATGGACCAACGCATCGATCTTTTTTCAAAATGTCTATCCTTGATTTGACAATTTCACACAAATCGTGACAAATTAGACCAGCCAAAGTATCCTGACCTACTTCAGAGGTTAAGTTATATAGAGACACTTAACTTTAGTGGATCTTCTCCCCATGCTAGAGAAAATCAAGAATATATGAAAAATCCCAGAAAAGAGCTATGTATATTGTATAATATGCTAAACTACATAAGATGACATGCATCACAGTCAATAATCTCTATCGAAGTCAACCAACATTATTTGATATTTTTTTCTAAGTGGTTAACACTCAAAGAATTAAAAAAATCTTGATAAATTTTTATAGATTGGTACAAATGGGGAGTTATGTGCCAGTGTAAGTAGTGTCGAGATACCAATACACTAATTTTCCACAGTCGAGCCAGAGGACTGATGAAAGCGCCCCAAGAAGCGACTAGAAAGAGTTACAAGGAAAATGTTTAACAAGATTTTTGAGTCTGTAACAACTTATATAAAGAAAATTGCTTATGACCTTTCCTCACATATTAGAACGAAATTCCCTCCTGACAAACTACTTGAAGCCATGTCTATTATGTTTCCTCAATATTGGTCTTTCAATAATTTATCTAATTTTTGAACTAAGTTACTTACTCTCGTAAATAAATTTTGCAAAATTGAAGAATTAAATTGAGTAAATATAAATGGAATTTTAGATGAAATTTCTCTTAGAGAGAAATCAGCCCATTTTGCATACTATATATAGGAACAATGTGATATAATGGAGAACCCCAATGAAGAGGGATCAATAACAAGTCTTTGGAGAAATCTAGGGCAGGGTGAAATGTGGCGTGATTCAATATCAGAATAGTTCAAGCTTTCTGATTTATGTCTTACCATGATATTGGGTTTGGTGGAGGATAAGAGAATGTTCAGTGCTTTGAGGTTCCTAAAATCAAAGCTAAGAAACAAACTACAACATAATTTAGAAAATTACTTGAGGCTCTATACATCTATGATGTCCACACTTTTCCTTACGATAAAGCACTAAAAATATAGGCATCCAAATGTGGAAGAAGAGGTTTGAGAAACAATTTAAACCAAAGTGCCAGTGGAACAATTGACTCATGTACTGGTAGTATTGAGATGTAGTTTAGTGAAGGTATGTAGACTTAGAGTGAAGAAAACACAGACAAGAATCTAGGAAGCTCTCAATTTGTTGAGGAG
This sequence comes from Thuja plicata, assembly GCA_018584345.1. Lineage (NCBI taxonomy): Eukaryota > Viridiplantae > Streptophyta > Pinopsida > Cupressales > Cupressaceae > Thuja > Thuja plicata. Next base: position 2,598,668 of record MU228515.1, on the reverse strand, counting down.
GAATGGCAAGTTTAAGAGATTTAGCACTAGGAGTTCCTAGGTATTTATTAATATTATTAGTATATCTCATCATTCGTATTAAATTCTACATGTATTTGTGGTCGATAACTTGTTGATATTTTATCTTTCTATCAACTTTTTTCATTTAAAATTTCATATTGATTTGTAATTGCACTTTTCAACTTTCTATTTTCGGATAGAAAATAGCATAATAAAAGGGTGTAATGTGTTTATTAATAGAGTGACTTTTATTTAGACAGGTTGATATTTTCATTAATTCTTTTAAAATATAGCCATATGTTATAATTCATTCAATACTCAACTTTGTTTGATTGTCTATGCAAAAGTCAATATGAACTTTTAGAACCCTTTGCAAATGACCCTGAATTCCCTATTATAGAAGCAAGGGAGCAACGACAGATTTAGGTAAATTTGCATCATGTGAAGACTCAACATCAAAATTATTATCACAACCTCAATATAATTGTACAAGACTGAACGTATCTATGACCATCATAGTCCATATTAGCAAATTAGTAACTGCTACATTTCTCCTCATCTTGTTCAAAAAATAGAGTTCAAAATTAAAAATTAATTCAAGCCATGGAAAATTAAATATAGAGAATAGTATTATAAATGATAGCACAAAACTTTGAAATTAATTTTACAGACTAGGAGTGATGATATGTTATCATGTTTGTGCCAATTTTTGTAGGTTTATTCACTCTATATCTGATGGAAGTTCAATTTGTTTTAAAGTATGGTGACTCACCTCTAACTTTGTCACCAATTTATATTTCAAAGATTGACTTGAAACCACTATTTCATCCAATAATGCATTCAAAGTTGTCAATGCATTGATGTATTTCAGAAAGTTGTAATAAGTCGTGTCCTTAGGAAGCTTGTCTAATTCAGACTTCAATTTTTCCTCCAACCTTTTTTTGAAATATTCTCTTCTAATTAATTTAAATGACATGTCAACAATATTCGAAAAACCAAGATTTAGAATTTTGATTTTCTATTCATTTACCTTCGCAATATTTTTCACATCTGTCCCCAGAATTACCTGTTCTTCCCTTAGTTTCTCACATTTTTCAATGATAGATGATGCCTTTACTGAGGCATGAATACAACTCTTAATTCCCTTGGATGGGAGTTGGTTGTCGTTGGTACTGTAGACCTCTTGCAAAATCTATTTTGCAATATTCACTTGTGAATAAATTTTTATGTTCTTCTCAATGTGCTCTTTGAGCTTCCCAAAATTTTCTCTCAGACTATCACTCAATTCAAATAATTCATACAACATGTCACTCCTCTGCATTATTTTCCCCCAAATGTCATGTTTTATATGCTTCAATGTATTTTTTACTTTATCATTCAAGTTGTCTTAGGAATTTTTAATTATACTATTTGCCTTATGTAGCTCTTCTCTCAATTTTGACAACTGGTGTTCACAATGTTTTCTTATTTCCTCCTCTTTCTATTCCCATTGTTTTTGTTTTTCTCTCTCTCATGCTCCAATTGGTTCTATAATTTTTTATTTGTCACAACAACAAACTCCAAAATTTCCCTCACTTCCTTCAGTTTTGCCTCCATCTATTCTTTCTCTACAATTGCTTTCATAGAGGCGGAATTTTTTATCCTTTTTTGTAATTCATTGCACTTGTTCTATGTTGCTTTCCACTTTTCTTTTTCATTTTCTAGGTCTACTTGAAAATTTTTTATTTATTTCTCTAGATTAAATTTCTCTCTCCACCTTCAGTAGTGAACTGTAGATTACTTGGTTGGTCTTTTTTGACACATTGATTTTTTCCACATTTTTAACTTTGGAAAAATCCATTTGGAGGGTGCTAGTGTGATATTTAGAGGGGTATGTCTGAATCTGTGGTGGATTTTTATCTTTATATGGGGGCATAACAACCATGAACTCCACCATTTCTTTTTTGGGGTCATATGTGGGAATAACCTTGTTCGATGCAAGTTCTTCCTCAAAAGTTGCAATAAGTGCATCCCTATTCAATTTCTTCTTATTTTCTTTATTCATATTTCTTGTTTGTGAAAATTTATGTAGGAATTCATTGTAACAAATATGTGGGGTTCTTGAGGCAATTGAGTGTTTGAAAGGTGAAATAGCACTTGCAATTATGTAGCACCTCCACCTATGCATATTGTTCTAACTAATGCATTTTGAGGATTAGAAACACCCATTCCTAATCATGTCCCACTGTCACTAGAAAGTGGAAATTTTGGACTCTCATGAGGGGTTTATTCTATAGCTGCAAATAAAATATTTAGAGTGGCAATTGATCTATAATAAAATTTGTACTCACCATTAGCATTTTGCCTTCTTTACAATGTCTTGATCACTAGGATTCTTCATAGAATCTACTTCTAATGTCCTTTTGTGATAGATATCTTATTGTTGTACTTGTTCAAGATAACTAGTATTAGTACCCATGTCATCACCAATCCCACCAGTACCAGTGAGACTTGATTTAACACTAATAGGAATATTATCCCAGGATTCCCTACCAGTGGCAATGGCACTTGATTCACCTCCAATAGGAATACCATATTCTGCTAGTGGTAATGATTGAATCTAAGTGTCTTCACAAGGTAGATTTGAAGGTGAAGATCTAACAAATGAAGATGTAGGGTTATGAGACCGAGTAGTACCTTTCTATGATGAATCTGATGATTCAACTCTAAGGACTAGTTTGTGACCACGTCTTGGTGGTAATGGTGTCTCAATTGGAAACCAAGGGTCTTCTCCTTTGGGACCCAGACCACTAGAACCTTGAAAACCCATTTTTTCTATAATTATTTCCCGTTTGCTATTTTTCTCTCATGAAATCATCAACTCCACTCAGATTTGCAAAGATTGTAGTAGCTGTTGGAGTGGCTATCGGATTGAGATTAACCTCAATCTCATACTCATTATCTTCAATATCACTTTTTTCATATGCTTCGGCGAGATGCTCTAGATATTCCACAATTTGCTAAATTCTTCATCCTCTTCAATTTCATAAAGATCCACAGAGGTTTTTGATTCACCGAGATTCATCCTCATAATCCTAAAATCAATAATTTTTCTATGAGTCTAATTTTTCTCTTTACATTGTTCGACTATATTTAATGGAATAGATTTTTTAGATGGATAAGAAGCTTTTTGGTAGAAATTGTAGGATTTCCTAGCTCACTCTATTTTTTTATGTGTGTGGAATGCCAAAATTTGTGATGACAATTATTTTATTGAAATATTATTGTTAGCAACATATTGCTCCATCTGCCTGGGAGGTTTGGAATGAATTATAACAATGCTGGGAGATCAAATGGGTTTTCCCCAATAAAATGGAAAGCTTTTATATTCAATGGTGAAAATTTGTTTCCCCCATTGATCAACATCTGTGGAATATCATTCCTCCTCATTTTATATGGTGATTATGGAGAGAACGCAATGACAGAGTCTTCAGAAACATTGAAATTCCTCCAAAAGTGGTAGCTGAGAAGATAAAGAGAAGTATAAAGGAAAACTTCAAGGTGTCATCTGGAAGAATGTTGGAATACAAAGCTGGTGACATGGGTTTGAGAACTATTATCCATAAACATCATCCTAGGGAGAATGTCATCTGGATTTCTCCTCCGCCTGGGTGGATAAAACTTAATTTTGATGGCGTTGCTAAGGGTACCCGGGCCCAGTTGGCTGTGGTGGCCTCATCCATGATGACATGGCTAATTGCATGGCTGTGGTGGCCTTACCTATTAGGGTTCAAACCAACCATGTTGCGGAGGCTATGGCCCTTCTTCAGATGCTAAAACTTTTCGAGAAACACATGGCACAGAAGATGTGGATCGAGGGTGATTCACTCAATATCTTAAAGTGTATTAGTGACAAGACAAAGCCATCATGGAAAATCAAGGAAATCATTGAGGAGGCCAGAATCATAATTAATTTCTTTAATCAAGTCATAATTTCTCACGCCTATAGGGAGGTGAATGGTACTACTGACGAGTTGGCCTACTTCGCGGTTAATGCCAGGGACATCGTGATTTGGCATGATTATACAAATTTGACCGTCGATATCAAAGCCAAGTTGGCCTTCGACAGATCTCGAAGCATGAGGGTAGATTGGGCGCACCTTGAGAAGCTATGATGATTAGACACATTTTAAAAAATCAGAGGGAAATGAGGACGAAAAGTGGTGTCTTTCCTAAGAACACTAATTATAGACACAAGTTAACCCTTGTTAACTTCAAAGTTTCCAATTTTCAAAATTACTGTATTCTCTCTGCGTTTCCTTCCTTTTCTAAGAACTGTGTGATCATGGGAGGAGGGCTTAACCGCAAAGAGCCGAAGGACTTCATAAAATGGAAAAAAAATACCGGAAGCCTGGGACATTCTTGAGAAGGGTGGTCTTACTACTTACATGGAAAGATTGCATGGGGCTAAAGATAGTGCTACTAAATTATTTATGGATTCTTGGAAAAATGGGGCGGTGACCATAGCGGGAATTACTATTAATATCATGGAGGATTTTATAGTAGAGATCTCTGGGCTCAGCACGAAGGGCATAAAGTTCTTCCGAGACAGTAAGGTTTCTCAAAAGGCAATTCAACGCTTCCCCAAGATTAAGGAGGAGAAAAAAAGCCTTGTTAAAGAGTCTGGGGGATGCTATGATGTGGATTCATTCAAAGATATTTGGGCTACTATTATGGTGGTGATCATGGAGTATGTTACCCTAGACGGTAGGTTTAAAATAGCCCATTCTTACCACTTTGTTTTGCTCTATCATTTTTGGCATAAAATTAGGGTATCTCTGCCTTTCTTTATTTTAAAATCTCTCCGCTCTAGCATTGTCCAGTACAAGAAAAAAGAGAAGAAACCCATTCTACATGAAGGGTTCATCCTTTTAATTGTAGAACATATTAAGAAGAGGGCTAGGGCTAGCCCTGTCTTAACCCCGTCCAAATCTGGTTTGGGAAAAAAGAGAATTAGGGATGGGAATAAGAAAGACAAGAGTTCTACAGGTAAAAAACTTAAGAAGGAGAAGGAGAATACCATGGATACAGATACCTCTGCAGATAGTGTGGAAGGCTATGACAATATGGCTGATTCTACAGAGGAAGATAGTTACTCATCTTCCTTGGTTTCAAACTCTATTTTAGAGGAGAATGATAACACGGATGAGGAAGTGATGGGCTCTATGGATAGATAAAATTTTGGATTGCAGGAAAAATAGAGAGGATAAGAAGGAGGATGAGGAAGGTCAGAAAGTGCCTATTTTGGTTGAGTATGATAATTTTGAAGACCATGATGTACCGATCTCACTGAAGCTTGAAGTGGTTATGGGTTGTGATCAAGATACTCAGAAGGAAGCTACATAGGTGGAGAACATTTCCCCTGTTAAGGAGTCGACTTCACCTGAGAAGGAGATAGACAATGTCCCTGGTAACTCTTGAAACATTCCTTTTATCAAGACTGTGGACCTCCAGGAAAGAAATTTTCAATTACTTAAGGATGACATGGACGATAAGATTGATCCTCCTTTTGGGGTTCTCCAAACTACCAAAGTTGCCTCAATGTACTTCTTTCGGTTAATGAAATGGGTGTTCCAGGAGATCAAGAACTTACACCTTAAGTATCGCTCCATTGCTACTAAGGTGGATACTATGTAGACTCAGATGGAGTCTAGCCCTAACACCAAGGAGGACAAGGTTACCAATGATGAGGATAATAATGTCCAGCAGTTACAAGCCAGAATGGAAACCATGGAGAATACTATGAAAAAACATATGCTAGATTACAATGACTTTATGGGTTTGGCCATGGATTGCTTCCTAACCATAAAGGCTGAGCTAGATACTGGGTCACCAGGTAACAAACTAGAGGACATTACTGAGAACCTGGAAGATAAAGGCCCTGAAAAACGCATAAGATCAGCTCGAAAGAATAAAATTCATGACAGAATCCAAGAACTCTCTAAGTTCAATGCTACGATAAAGAAGATATCTAAAGCGAAGCAGGAAGCCACTGAGGCTTGTAAGGAGTTGGTCTAGTGCTCTGGTTTCTGGGTTTAGTGGTTGGTCTTTTCTTTCTGGCTTTTGGTTTCTTTCCTATTTTTTGTTGTTAGCTTTTCTACGTACTAGTTTCCAGTCCTGTCTCTTTTTGGGGTGCTTCATTGTCTTATCTCTGTTTCTAGCTTGTAAGGGGTTTCAAGTCCCCATTTAAAACCTATTTTTCCTGCAATCAAAAACATATTGCTCCATCTCTCTTTTACCTCGTCCCAAGAGTCCATATTTTTAAACTTTTCTAGCAATGCTTCACTTTCATGTTGAAATTTTCTTGTAGAGTTCTTATTTTTCTTAAGCCTAGTTTCAATGACTCTGATTGGATAATACTTCCAGTAACTAACAACTTAAAAGCTAAAAATTATCAAAAAATCATATGCCACTTTTAATGTTTTTCTCTCAAATGTGAACCCTCCACATGAGAAAGGAAAGGAAGGAATTATGGTCTTCTTTTGCTGACCATGAAAGACTAAATCTATGCTCTCCATCTGCCATACATATTCCAATGTAAATACCCTCTCTGACACATTAATTGGAAGTCTTTAGGGTTCTGCTAATGAACTCTAAAGCCTTAACACCCTGTATCCATCCATGAAGAACCAATCAACCAATTGTATTTGACTTCCGAGTTTAATGCAATCTCTACAAGAAATAGGCAATCTAAGCATTAGAGTGCTTATAATTTCATGATACATTGGTGCCAAAAAGGAGTCTACAAAATGGTTGTGTTCTTTCTGTTATCATGAATCATTATCTTATGTGCCCATTCATATGTTTGACACTCTATTTTGTTTTGAGTCTTCTCATCAATCTTATAGAGCTAAATGTGAAGCTTTTTGGTCTTGAATATTGCATGATACTTTTCTAAGAGAAGGTAGAACAAGTAGATTGTGAACCTAAATGTCTTAGAGGAACCTCTTTTAATCATTAGTATTTTTATCCATTTGTTTGTATCCTCAATTTCTCATTCTATCCAAACAATTAGGTCAATTCTCTTTTCGAATACCAAATGTTATATTTTATACATAAATGAATGCTCAGTATTTATAGAAATATAAACAAAGATACAGAAATAAAACTGTGGCACATAAAATTTAGTGATTCACCCAAAATAACTACATCCAAAAGAAAGTGGGTTTATCCATTTTATTGATTAATAATACAAAACACTGTATTAAAAAGTCTAGCATCTCTAACAGATACGACATAAGTCATATTAAATTAAGTGCCCATCAACAATATATATTTTATGCAGGGCTTGTTTAATTAATATGAAGCGTCAAAAACATTTCCCCTCCTCATCCATAGAAACGAGGAAGTTAAAACATGAAGCATCTGCTTAAACAAGAATTATGTTTTGCAACGTCCTTTCGTAATTCTTTAATTCCAGCCCGCATGTATAAGAGGGGAGGCGCGCTCAACACACAGGATAAGACCATCATTTGCTTAGAATAGTCAGGTTCCGAGACAATGCAATTCCTTGTCAAGTTTACGAACTTTTCAAAGAAATACAGGGAGACGATTCCTCCATCTGCACTGTGCAGGGGTTTTCAGTGATACTTATGACGAATAAAACACCGATCCTATGATGACGTTCTTGCGATGATTCATCACAATTTTGTTCTGTCAAGTACTTCTGATTAGCTTTCCCCTAAACTTCAACTCTTCTGTGATTTAAAAAAATAACTAATACCCTCTCCTCTGATATAACTGTTTAGTAAATAATGTACAGCAAAATTATATTATTATTATTATATAATATAGTTATAAACGATTGTATGCTTAGAATATTGTTTATATTCAAATATTTTCTGGCAAAAATACCAAAGTAAACTGAAAAACAAAATAACCTAGATCATAAACATTCATATCTACATACGCGACGAGATCACATATTACATTCGAAGTTGCATGAAGAGTATGGAGACTGAGGAAGAGGCACAGGAAAAGGCATGAGAAAACGGAACAAACAGAAGAGTACGAGAGCTACAATCATTTACAGAGAATCACACTTAGTGGGCTTGAAAGAGAGCGTGTTCCGAGCATTGTTGTAAAGGATATGGAAGTTCTGCTGCTGTATGTTTCCAAAGATGGAAGGATTTCCCGACGGTTCACCCAACATCGCCAAGCACAAAAGATTGTCAGATACCTGAATGAAAACGTTGTCTGCTGGAAGCTCGTAATCCACGCCGCCTTTGAAGTTGAAGACCAGGGTTGGCAAGGTGACCTGACTGGATGATGTAGCATAACAAAGATCCAAACCAATAGAAGAGCCGTCTGCTGGAGTGAGATCAATGGCGGACTGAATTGCATCCTTCATAGGAGAGTAGGCAGCGTCATCCAGATAGGTAATTGTGGTTCCGGAGTCAATGATCATACCTCCGCTACCGTCCGGTTGCAGATCAAAAGTTCCAGGAGGAATATGTACTGCCTTACCATTCAGAGTGATTCCTGTAATAGGAATGTACCAGAAAGTTGGAATGATACTGCTCTTAAGCAGTGTCATAGTCTTTGCTCCGCCCATGGACGCACCCTCGCCGAAAAAGAGAGGGCTGGTCTGTGAAGAAGAGTCAGTGATGGACACAAGACAGTAAGAGAACATGTTCTCTGCTTTGGAGCCGAGCTGCGAGATGAGTGAGAGACCACCTCTTCCCAGTCCCACAAGACCACCGCCCTGAGAGAATCCCTGTCCTTCGTTGTCATGCCCGCATCCGAATCCAATGCCTTTTACTTTGCTGCTCCCAATTGACAGCGTCTCGTAGGCCAGGTCACCACTGGTGAAGGAACCATCGCCATACTGATACATAAAGGTACAATCTGGACTGCATCCGGTTTGGGTATCCGCCAAAGCGTCACAAAGAGAATTGCCGCAGGGAATTGTGGAAAATGTGGAGGACTTGGAGGGGTCAAACATTGGCGTAGGTTGAGAGAAGCAGTCCTCGCAAGGCTTGCACTGAGTCCAAATCAGATCACTCCCCGTGTCCACAATCGCTTCAAAGCTCACAGAGGGCGTTCCCACCGCAACGCTCATCAGGAATTCTCCATTCCCGACTTGAACGGGCGTCTCGGCGTCCAATTGCCCTCTTATCTGCTGCTTTGCAAATGCCCCTATCTTCTTCAATCGTCCCTTGCTTCGATCCACAGCCAAACGCAAACGATCAGAAAAACCCAAGTCTCTCTCTGATCTGCGTGTCATATCCACCCTCACTTTTACATTTTGCCCGCTGCTGAAATTCGGCCAAGCATTAAACAGTCTGTCCGAAGAACATGATATCATGGGAGTAGTAAAGCATATCAAGGCCACAAAACCCACCAACTTTGAGTACTCCATTTCCTTTTCCGGTTTCTAAAGCTGGAAAGCGTTTTCTGCTATCATCTGCTCACCTCCATACCATATATAGAGAGAAGCATTTAGTCTGCTTAAATTAGTTTATTCCGCATTTCAACATATTCGCCTACTTACGCAAATAAAAAGATTCACCCTCATGTTTGGATGTGCTTGATTGGGCGAATTTATTTAATTTTGCTTTCTCTATCTGTGCCCATCTCAACTCTGGAATTGTTCTAAAATAGCCTACAGAAATTAGAAATAAACTATCATTTGTGTCTACATTTCCACTGAGTATTTCCGTGCACTCAATGGTAGATTAATTGCTGCCGTCCATGGAATCTGTTGGACCCATTGAGGCTGAAATTCGAAAAGGAACTATGAACGAGCAGGGATTAATTTGTGTTACATAAATTTATTATTTCACAAGGATGCTAAATTCTCAATCAACCGTCCGTGAGGATGTCACAATCTTATATAAACAAATGTAACAATCGAATTAATTACCGCTACAATAATATGACAATAGAAAAAAATTCTATATAAGAATTATAAATTCGTAATTTTTATTTATAAGAAAGTTATAACTACACTTATGAGAAAAAGCACACTATCTAAAAGTTGTTCATAATTTAAATATAACAAAAAATATTTATTATTCAATTATTGCATCAAATAAAACACATGAAACTACGTTACAATCACATTACATCAATATCACAACAATTCTTAAGATTACCCCACATTCATTTGTATAAGAATCATCATGAAGTCATTAAAAAAATATTAATATAGGCTAAATTACAACGATTCTTAAGATTACCCCCACATTCATTTGTCTAAGAATCATCATGAAATCATTAAAAATATATTAATATAAGCTAAATTACAACCAAGAAACATATAAGAAAATTCAAAACTTATATCTAATAGTGTCAAGATTAATTTGTTTCATCTTCTTAATATCTTTATTTTTTTCTAATTCTCATTAGTATTGATTACATAATAATAGATGTTTTCTTAGAACCTTACATGTCATCACTTGAATTATCTTCCTTTAAAATTTATCCATGGCTATCTATCTACTTACATAATTCAAATATAACTCAAGTAATAATCACATGGAGCATGGAACATAATTGTAATATTTCATAAAACTAATAAAGGATTAAAATCTATAGACTCCTACTCTTTGTGGTCTCGCCACCTCCAATTCCATGCTTTAGCCACATCAACGCACAAACCTCTTGCAGAGAGCGTCTAAATTGTCTTCAAATGGGAGTCGACACTTGTCAATCGGTCGAAGTTTCAAACTATTATGTGAAGGTCTTATCTCCTCCAAGTTCTACCAACGGGCCGTGTGTATTTATGGACATCTGCACTCGCAGGGACCCACTAATGCATATTCAAAGAATATGCGACCACATAAAATCTCCCATAGCTAATGTAAATTTTAACAGAACTATCTAATACACATCATCAATTAGCCCATAGAATCATGATCATCCCTTCTTGAGCTACCACGATTTATTCTTTTCACCCCAGCTGGCAAAGATGTTTTGAATAGCCAATAAAAAGGATGCACTTTCCTATAGCATAGGGGATCGAGCGATTCATGCCTAATCTTTTGGCATGTCGATCGATTGTAATTAAAATATGATCATTTTGTTATCAAAATGACCAAAGGTTTTCCTATAAAATCGAGGAGGCCTATTAAAAAAGAGAGAGGTTAGAACATTGGACTTCTATTTAGTGAGTTAATAAATACCTATAAATATGTAGAGGTTTAAATTTCTGAGAACGAGACTCTATGACTTTTCGACCAGACGTGTATACTGTAATATTTGTATTCTGGGGCATATTTTCCAGGCTTGTCATATTTTCTCTAAATGAAATATGAGAAATGTTCCTCTATTGCCTTTCTCTTTTTGGTAATCAACTTGTCTTATGCTAATTCTTTATGGGTCTAGTCTAGTTTACTTATGATGGCACACTAGCTTTCTATTTATTTAGATGTGTATGTGATTGTGATAGTTTATCTCTCTTGATTATGCATCTACAACAAAGGATAAATTGTATCACTTATAAATTGCTCCTCACGAAGGCTAGTTTTAGCAGTTGTGGTCCCTCAACTAAACCCTTGTAGGAACTACTTTCCTCTAAAAGAAAGAGCCCATTATTGGTATCTCTTGTCACTTTTCTTTTATAAATAGTTTCTTGCATCATCTCTATGGGTTTAGGGAAATGCAGAATCTTTAGGAGTTTTGAGTCATTATTCATACCCTCGTAGGTCCTTCCTATGGTTGGGATATGCATACTTTTTCCCTATGTCTTGTGACTTTGGCATCTTTTTCTCCCAACTAATAATGAAGGGTTTGTGATGCATCATATCTATGTGAATAAAGATATGAACCTCTAACCAAAAAAGGTCAAACCTCTACATATATTATCCTACATATTCTTAACCCCATCCAAGAAGTTTTAATCTGGAAAATTGCCTCTCTTAGCTCTTAGGTTGTTTGTAAAAGGATTTCCCCTTCCTTTTTCCCCAAACACCACTCGTAAAGAGCCAAATTCTAAAATCACAAAGGTTCCTTTACAAGGTGCATTTTGTCCCACACCTATGAAGCTTCCTAACTGCTCATATTTAGGCGTGAGAGTCTTACTCATCAACAATATTTTTTGGAACACACAATGGGACAGAGCTAAACACAATCACAAAATTTAATGATGCTTTTGATTTTTTATGCCTTGCATGAAGCTATCAACTGCACCTGGAAAGTGATGCTTGGAGACTAATCAAACATGGATCCAAGCTACTATAATTTTGCTGACTGGGTTGTCCTTCAACCTATTTACGGTAATCAGGTTCCCAGCTGACAAGAAATATTGCTCAACTTTGAAAGGGAGCTATGGATTATTGGGCTTAGAAGATAGAAAAATATCCTTTGATATTCACTCAACACACTAGAAGTATCCAGGGTATATTGTAGTGGCAAATATTGTACATCTGGGACTTGAAAAATGATGAATATAATGTATCGGTCATGGGTCGTCACTTCACCCAGACTTAATAAATATTCGGTCCAATGCAAGGCCTAATCATTCATTCTTTTATGTAATTAATTATATCTAGATATCATGATTTTTCCAATAGAATCTATGTTTTCTCCATGATAAATTAAATATTTTTGCCTATACTTTCTGAGTTTTTCATAATAGACGGAAATAATTCACCAATAGAAATATAAAGATTTATTGGCTAGGAGGACCCAATTCACCAACTCTATTTTAATTTCTAATTAATTGGACGACCCATAATCACGTTGAAAATTATATAAGATGTGTTCTAAGCAGTGAGCTCTCAATTCGGATCTAAGACATTCAAACCAGGAACAACATTGGTGATAGCTAGTGACCTAAAGGTAAGTGATCATATTTGTGAAGTGTCATAATATTATTCTGAATTCATTTCTATTTGTTTCCACTATTGAGTTCATTATTACTCAGTGGCGACCCATCACTGGTCACTCAGGAGACCTGCAACATCTAGATTGTAGGTTGTAGGGCCAGTGAATCATATAGTCTATTATTACTTCTTCAACAAGTTTATTATTTTTTGTAGCATTTATTTTGTTGGACATGTCAAACAAGAAGAAGAGTAGGAATTCTAAATGTGGGGAAGGCCTAGAGAGGCCAACAAAATGCAGAACATTGTCTTCATACTTTTGCATTGGTAGAGATTATGGTGAACATTGGGAGGGTACATCATCACAACTACTAGTACAAAACTCACAACCTACACCACATATTGAAGAAGGTAGAGAACCTTATTTCTTAGATCACGATGAACTTGAAGAAGATTTTCTGGTAAATATCTAGGTTAGCCAGAATGATATAATCAACTTGGGTGATAATGCCATAGATGATAATGCACAGAAGGGGAAAAGAAAATCCAAATAAAAATGGAACAACCCAAATAAAAAAGATCTGTCAATGAGGAATTTTCAAATTACTTGGGCATCGAAGTATCCATTCATTGAACCTATGCCGAATCCAATTGAATGTGAGCCTCCAATAGAATACAAGCGTAATATTTGCACTTGGAAATATAACAAGGCAAAGAGGTTGCACCTAAAATTTGACACCATATAATTTATCATATGGGTAAAGTTTACAAAAAATAAATGATAGATAGAGTTAAAAAATCAGTGAAAAGATGGAAAACAAAGGAGGAATGTCAGCATGTTAGGAATGCTAAAGAATTTAATTTTTTGGATAAATTACAAATGAAGGCTACTAAAATTAAAGGCTATATTGAAGATTTTTTTGGAAAATAAATGTAAATAGAACAACTGGGAAAAGCTCTCCAGTTAAGTGTTTTTTATATATTTTGAGCAAAGGGCATGCTATGATAGACTACCTACCAATGAGTGATTTATTACACTTTTTTAAAGTTGCTAACTATCCTAACAATCACTCATTAGTAAATAGTGGATGGGAATGGGCCAGTTGTCTTGTAGAGGTAGAAAAAGAAGACGTAAAGACAACAATAAGATAGTCAAACTTCATTTCATTGTCTTAGATGAAGTTACAAGAGTAGGTAATACTTCCTGGGTATGCATGCATGTTTATACTATAAATAATCATGCCCGCTAACCTCATCTACTATCTGTTTCTAAAATGAATGTTTGTGCGACAACAAAAAAATTATTTCAACTAGTAAAGAGTTCTTTAATTTAATATGGAGGTATGCATGACATGATGATTGCCCAAAAGTTGGTGTGTGTTGCAGAGTATAGAAATTCAGTAATGCAAGGTCAGAGGAATGGTCTTTATGAAAAGATGGAAACTTCTTGTGCACCCTACATTACTGGCATTCACTAGATGACCCATAGAATGAATCTATATTTTGGAATTATGAGAAACCCAGATGATTAATGGAATTTCAACACTTTGCTGATGTAATAACCAATGCAAATAAGTTTCTTAAGGATAATGATACCAGATCTAGATCTCTTTGGATGGACCAACACATCGAGTGCTTTCAAAATATCCAGCCTTGATTGGACTATTTCACACAAATCATGACAAATTAGACCAACCAAAATATCATGACCTACTTTGAAGCTTAAGTTGTATAGAAACACTTAAATTTAGCAACTATTCTCCCCATGCAAGAGGAAATGAGGAATATTATGAAAAAATCCCAACAAAGAGATATGTATATTATAGAGTATGCTAAGATACGTATGATGACATGTGTCATAGTCAATAATCTCTATATAAGTCAACCAACATTATCTGATGAAAATTCTTCTAAGTGGCTAATACTCATAGATTTAAATAATCCTTATAACTTTTTATAGATCGATGCAAAAGGGGAGGTATGTGCCAGTGTACGTGGAGTTGAGATAAAATGCACTACTTTTTCATAGTCGAGCCTGAGGAACCGGGAAAATGCCCCAAGAAGCAACTAACAAGAGTTGCAAGGGAAGAGTCTAGCAAGATTGTTGAGTCTATAATAGCTTCTATGAAGAAAATTTCCTATGATCTTTCCTCTAAAATTAGAACTAAATTCCCTCTTGAAAAACTACTTGAAGCCATGTCTATTGTGTTTCCTCAATATCGGTCTTTCAACAATTCAACTGATTTTCAAACTAAGCTACTGACTCTGGTAAAGCATTTTTGCAAATCTGAAGAATTCAATTGAGTAACGATAAATGAAATTTTAGATGAAACTCATCTTAAAGAGCAATCAGCCCATTTTTCATACTCTATGTAGGAACAATATGACATAATGGAGAACCCCCATGAAGAGAGATCAGTTACAAAGCTTTGGAGAAATCTAGGTCAGCGAGAAATTTTGTGTAATTCAATATCAAAATCTTGGAAGCTTTTAATTTTTTTAGGAGGAATTACAACTTTAAGGGATTTGGCACTAGTAGTTCCTAGGTATTTATTAATCTTATTATTGTATCTCATCATTCATATTAAACTCTATACATTATCGTGATGGATAACTTGATGATATTTTATGTGTGTGTAAACTTTTTGCAATTAAAATTTCATATTAATTTACAATTGCACTTTTCAACTTTCTATTTTCAGATAGAAAATAGCATAATAAAAGGACGTAATTTTTGTATTCATGGAGTGATTTTTATTTAGACATGTTAATATTTTCATTAATTATTTCAAAATATAGCCATATGATACGATTCATTCAATACACAACTTTGTTTTATTTTTTATGCAAAAGTCAATACGAACTTTTAGAACCCTTTGCAAATGACCTTGAATTTATTATTATAGAAACAAGGGAGAAATGAAAACTTGAGTTTGATTTGCAACATGTGAAGACTCAACATCAAAATTAGTATCACAGTCTCAGTACAACTGTACTTGAAACTAAGCGTATCTATTACCATAATAGGCCATTTTAGAAAATTAACAACTACATTTCTCCCAATCCTGTTCAAAAAACAAAGTTCAAAATTAAAATTTAATTCAAGTCATGACAAATTAAATATAGAGAATAGCATTATAGATAATAGCACAAAACCTTGAAATTAATTTTACATACTATGAGTGATGGGATGTTATCATCTTTGTGTCAATTTTTGTAGGGTGCTTCATTCTATATCTAATAGAGGTTCAATTTGTTTTAAAGTTTGGTGACTCACTTGTAACTATTTTAGCAATTCATATTTGGAAGTTTTACTTGAAATCAGTGTTTCATCCATTAGTGCATTCAAAGTTGTCAATGGTTTGATTTATTTCAGAAAGTTATAATGATTTGTGTCCTTGGGAAGCTTGTCTAACTCAAACTTAATTTTTTACTCCAGCCTTTTTTTGAAAGCTTCTCTTCCAATAAATTTCATTGACGTGTCAATAACATCTGGCAAACCAAGATTTAATAATTTGATTGTCTTTTTATTTTGCTTTGCAATATTTTTCTCATCTTTCTCTAGAATTTCTTTTTCTTCCCTTAGTTTCTGACATTTTTCTATGATAGATGATGCCTTTACTGAGGCACAATACGGATGTTAATTACCTTGGATTCCAATTAGCTCTCGTTGGTATAGTATACCTCTTTAAAAATCTATTTTGTAATATTCGCTTGTGAATAATTTTTTATGTTCTTCTCAATGTGCTCTTTGAGCTTCCCAAAATTTTCTCTTAGACTATCATTCAATTCAAACCATTCATACAACATGTCACTCCTCTATATTATTTTCTCCCAAATTTTATGTTTTATATGCTTCCCTGTATTTTTTACTTTGTCATTCAAGATTCCTTGGGAAGTTTTAATGATAGTAATTGTTTTATGCAACTATTCTCTCAATTTTGACAACTGGTGTTCACTATGTTTTCTTATTTCCTCATCTTTCTGTTCGCGTTGTTTTTTCTCTCTCATGTTCTTATTGGTGCTATAAATTTTTATTTTCCACAGTAACAAACTCCAAATTTTCCCTCACTTCCTTCATTTTTTCCTTCATTTGTTCTTTCTCTACAATTGCTTCCGTAGAGACATAAATTTTTATCCTTTTCTATAATTCATTACACTTGTTATATGTTTCTTTCCTTTTTTTACTTTATCTTTCCAGGTCTTCTTGCAAATTTTCTATTTATTTATCTAGCTTACTTTTCTCTCTCTCCACCTTCAGCAATGACTTGTAGATCTCTTTGTTGGTCTTTTTTGACACATCGATTTTTTCCACATTTTTTACTTTGGAAAAAAACCTTTGTCGGGTGTTAACATGATATTCAGAAGGGTCTGTCTAACTCTATGGTGGAATTTTATCTTTAGCTGGGGGCATAACAACCATGAAATCCATCATTTCTTTGTTTGGTTCATATGTGTGAAATACCATGTTCTATGCAGGTTCTTCCTTACAAGCTACAACAAGTGCATCCCTCTTCAATTTCTTCTTATTTTCTTTATTCATATGTCTTGTTTGTGCAAATTTATTTAGGAAATCACTATAACACAAATCTAGGGTTCTTGAGGAAATTGAATGTTTGAAAGGTGAAATAACACTTGCAACAATGTGCATGCCTCCACCTATGCCTATTGTTCTGACTAGTGAATTTTGAGGATTAGCAACACCCATTCCTAATATTGTCCCACTGTCACTAGCAAGTGGAAATTTTGGACTCTTCAAAGGGGTTTGTTCTGAAGCTGCAAACAAAATATTTAGAGTAGAAATTTATATATTTAAATTTATACTCACCATTGGCATTATTTTCATAGCCTTTTTCTTCTTTACAATGTCTTGATCACTGGGATTCTTCATAGTATCTACTTCTATTGGCCTTTTACGAGAGATATCTTATTTTTGTACTTGTTCAAGACAACTATTATTAGTACCCATGTCATCCCCAATCCTACCAGTACCAGTGACACTTGATTGAACACTAATGTTAATATTATCCCTAGATTCCCTACCAGTAGTAGTGGCACTTGATTCACCATAAATAGGAATACTATATTATGTCGGTGGTTATGATTGAATCTAAGTGTCTACAGAAGGTGGATTTGAAGGTGAAGTTCTAACAAATTAAGATGCATGGGTATGATACTGAGTAGTACCTTTCTATGATGAATCTGATGATTCAACTCCAAGGACCAGTTTGTGACAAGGTCTTGGTGGTAATGGCATCTCAATTGGAAACCAAGGGCCTTCTAATTTGGCACCCAGACCACCATAACCTTGAAAATCCATCTTTCTATAATGGTTGCCCCTTTTCTATATCTTTCTCTCATGGAATCATCGACTCCACTCAAATTTGCAAAGATTGTAGTAGTTGTTTGAGTGGCTATGGGATCCAGATTAACCTTAATCTCATAGTCATTATCTTCAATATCACTTTTTTATATGATTTAGTGAGATGCTCTATATTCCACAATTTCCTAACTATTCATCCTCTTCAATTTCATAAAGGTCTGTAGAGGTTTTTTATCAGTAATGTTGTTGAGTCCAATTTTTCTCTTTACATTGTTCCACTAAATTTTATGGAATAGATTTTTTAGATGGATTGGCATCTTTTTGGTAGAAATTGTATGATGCCCTAGCTTTCTCTATTTTTTGTTGTGTGTGTAATTCCATAATTTGTGATGAAAATTCTATTATTGAAGTATTATTATTGGCAACATGTTACTCCATCTCTTTTTTTACCTCATCCCAGGAGTCCGTATTTTTAAACTTTTCTAGCAATGCTTTACTTTCATGTTGAAATTTTCTTACAGAGTTCTTATTTTTCTTAAGTGGTGTTTCATTGAATCTGATTGGATCATACTTCCAGTAACTAACAACATCAAAGCTAAAAAATTTCAAAAAATCACGTGCCATTTTGAATTCTTTTCTCTCAAATGTGAACCCTCCACATGAGAAAATCAAGGAAGGAATTATGGTCTTCTTTTGCTAACCATTAAAGACAAAATTTGTGCTCTCCATTTTCCATACATATTACAATGCAAATACCCTCTATGTAACATGAATTGGGACTCTTTAGGGTTCTGTTGCTGAACTATAAAACCTTAACACATGTTATCCTTCCATAAAGAGCTAGTCAGCCAATTGTATTTGACAACCAAGTTTAATACAGTCTCTACAAGACATGGGCAATGTAGGCATTAGAGTGCTTATAATTTCATGAGAGATTGGTGCCAAAAAGAAGTCTACAAAATGGTTGTGTTATTTCTATTGTCATGCATCCTTATCTTAGGTGTCCATTCATATATTGAACACTCTCTTTTGTTATGATTCTTCAAATCAATCTTATAGACCTGAATATGAAGCTTGTTGGTCTTGAATATTGCACAATACTTTGATAGAAGAAGATAAAAATAGTAATTTGTGAACCTAAATGTCTTACAGGAACCTCTTTAATCATTAAAAAATTTTTTACAAGGAGTGAAGAATTTTCTCAACAAAATTATATCTTACTGGTTCACTTACACGATAAATATGAAAAATCATTTCAATAAGGCTGGTACCCACTTCATTATTATTTTCTAATCCCAGGAAAAATGTTAACAAGGAAATAGTATCCTAAACTCATCGAACAAATATATTATAGTCATAAGGATTCTTATGATTCTGATCCATTCAAGAGCCACGCTCTGTTAGACTTTTGATATAGGAAATCTTTACAATTTTTTTTGATTAAGTAAAACAGGTTTTATAGGGTTCCTGAAACCCAAAAAAAAGTTAAAATAGTGTTAAGCCCAGTCTAAAACAAAACAAAGCAAAAAGATAGAACAGGCCAATAGAGGCCACAAAAAAAAATAGACAGCTTCTACAAAAGTAAATAAAACAAGGTCAGGAGAAAAGACCAAACGAGAAAATAAAGAAAATCTTTACAATTGTTATCTACTCTCTCATAGTCCTCTTCCAGCTTTCCTAGGTTAATGTGGACATTTGAGTTTTGTGCTTTAGGTTGTGGATAAAATTTCCTCTTGATTATTTTTATTGAAAAATTCTTTCATATCTTCATTATAATTTTGTTCATAGACCATGACAATTTCTAGGCAAGGTAATAATTAAGGTAACACCATGTATCCCAATCCAACAACCCATAGTGCAATTTTATTTGTACTTGCATTTAACTTTGTGTTAAAAATATTCTATTTACCCTTGTTTGGATCTCTCCACTTATTAGTTAATGCATATCTAATTTCAATGATTTTCTTTTTTCCATAGATAAAAGGATCATAAATATCAGGGTATTAATCAATGAAACCTAATCTTTTAACCAGTTTAGTTAAGTCTATTTTCTCATTCTATTGCCTTTTATTTTTAGTTGTACAATCCAGTTTACCCATCATTGGTTGGTAATAGTTCAAAATAATGATAGACAACTAGTAACTACAAGCTTTCAAATGATAACCCTCAAGTTGAACGGTAAAACCCTAATTCTAGTTCTACAATGTAAATGATAATCCACAAGTTTCATAAATTAAAAATGCGGGATGTAGGTGTTCTAGATTTTACCCATAATTTCTATTTGACTAGAGTGGCACAGAGAGACTCTGTTGCATTCCTCAATCTAGAAGTCATTTCTAAATTTCCCTTGATAAACTAGTTTGTCCAAGAATTGAAATACCAATACAAGTCCTTTAGTTTCAAAACCCTTAAATATTTCAAAACCTAAAGGGAAAAAATTTTAGAATCATGCTACAATTTTATTGCAATAATTTTATTGCTTCTTTCTGAAGAATGATATTTTGACACATCATACGTCACACATGTCACTTTTCTGAACCATTTTTGAAGAATTTTAATCCTTTACAAATTATCCTTAATATAGAGCTTATTCTCTTTAAAAACTAAAATAAAATTTATAATTTAAAGTAGTACAATATACTTAATTAAATTTTTATCATTTATGGTAGGACAAGTCACAAAATTCAATGATATGTGCCTCATTTTCGGTGGAATTTTAAAAAATTGGTTATTATTTCCACATTTGGCCTTAAATACACCTTAGGTCATTGATTTGTGCTCATCCAACGGACGTCAATGACTCGATTGGTGTGGGTCCCCATTTGGCACCCTAGCCACTAAAAATGTCATCGTCAAATGGGTCGTAGTCTTTCTTTCTAAGGACTGACAATCTGACACGTCACACCGTACACGTGTCAATTTTCTAAAATGTTTTAAAGAATTTTTCATGCTTCACAACTTCTTCCCAAAATAAATTTTATTACACTTAATTAAGTGTACAATCAAAAATTTACAATTTAACTATACTTAGTTAAAAATGCCACGTGGACATTCAATGAAACATGTCTCATTTTTAGAGGAAGGTTGCAAAAAAAAAATTATTGTTCCCACATTTGACCTGTAATACACCTTAAACTATTGATTTGTGCTCATCCAACGAATGATGATATCTGTTGTCGTGGGATTCTTTGAGGACAAACCATTTCCATAAAATATTCCTCCCAATCCACGTCCACCTCTGATGTCATGTCGACTGCTCTACATTGAGGTTCAAAAGAATATGGCTTCTTTCAGTATGTTTTTTTTAAATATAGAAAGGAAAATATAAAAATTGAGATGAACAAAATTTTGGTTAATCTATAAATTAATCTAGCTAGGAATTTATTGTTGCAACAATACAGGAAGATAATAAAGAGAAACACTTGTAACTAAATAATATAGGAAATGAGTCTCACCAACAATAAGACTAGAAATGTGAAAATATTAAACCAAAGGAAAACAACTAGCAACAAAATTTAAAATAGAAGCTAGACCATCTAGGGCTAGTATAATAGCTATATATCATTTGCTTGTTTGAGGCTCTTTAATAGCCTACCAACTTGTTGTTAAGGAAGTCTAGCTTATATTTGAATGTGAGATCCCAAAGAGAAAGGTTCTCCCAATTATAGAGGTTGAAGGAGTTGAGTGTGGCACAATTGTTTATGTGACATTTTCTCTTGGAGTGAGAGGGTAGAGAATTATCGAGAGGTTGAAGACTATATTTCTACGTTATATATAAATTTTATCTTTTCAAAATCCTATTAGAAGACTTGGAGACTGGTGTAATTATTGTTAAATGAGTCCTTACAGTAGACAATAATATCCTAAATATTGTTAAATGATTTCCCTTGATTAACTTATATCTATAAGAAAACTCATCTTTGAATTTCTTCCTTTTCTTAGTAGAGCCTGCCTTGGCCTTAATATACTAAACATATTTATCAACCCTTTCCCAATGTTTGAATGTGGAAATAATATTTTCATAGGAATTGGTACTTCTTCATCAACATTCTCATCAGGATGATCCTAAGATTTGTGTAAAACTACAGTTTCAAGGGTGTGGATGTTTTGCTTGGCCATATGCATCTTATCCAACTGGCACTTAAAAATACTTTAGTGCTAATTTTAGGATTTGGAGATATCATCAACTTTATAATCGGGGCACATACAAAGAATAAATTATGGCTGGTTCTAAGGAAAAGCTCAAGACCCAATTCTTGATCCTTAGTAGGGGCATCCTCCTTAGGAGAGGAAGAGGGGGACCAATATGTAAGAGGGAAGAAATTAAAAGAGCTAGTAAAAATACGAGATCTTTTGGAATCAAATAAATAAAAATATTAGGGAGTTTGACTCATCTTTAAAAAATAAGATAAATGAATTCTTTGGGGGATTTTTAAAGGAGGCATTTTTACTTGTAGAAAAGTAGGGAATAGTGTCAACCCTTCAAAGGAGAATAGTTTCTCATTGAGGAGAAGGCGTGTGAGATAAATAACAATTTTTCATGCTTAGAGGGACAAGGGCACAATAAACTCAGCAGAAGCGACAAAGAAAATGCAAGCGAGAGACAACATTTTATTATTGGGCATGGAGCCCTGATTCAAAAGGACATGGGAGGGATTATGGACAAGAGGGATTATGGGAGGGATGACCAATAGTAATTGTAAAATTGAAGTAGAAGTGATGCCAGAAGGCATTTCTAAAGAGGAAAGGATTTGTCAAAATATTAGACCTCCTTGAGAGACCCTCCAAAGATGAATAAACCCAAAAATATAAAAAATATCATTGTTAACTTGTGGATAAAATGGTTAAGAATTAGCAATAAAAAAAGGTTTGTAACCTCTCGTACCAACTTTAATGAAATGAACCACATTATGACTTAAATGATTTTAGCTCAAATTCTCAAGGGGTTTTCCTTTTGAAACCATTATGGAGATTGTTTTCCTTTTCACCCTTTCTCAGGAATCATTTCATCACATCTTTGTAATTTTACTTATCTTCTTCATTATTCTAAAAAAAAATTTAGGAAGAGTAGAAAGAAATAATCTCAACTAAAACCTATATGGAAATATTGAAGATAATGACAATTCTTTACTTTCATGTCTTGGCGAATTCCACCAACAACGTTAAGTCATACACATTCATCGCTTCTATGTAGGAACTAAAACCTCCTTTAGTTAGAATTCTTGAAACCTCTTGATTGCTTTTAATAGCTTCACAATCCTTTAGTTTCATCAAAAAGATATCTCCACCCATGATAGACCATCCATCACAAGAAGCAAAGAGATGGTAGATCAAGGAGAAGGCATAATTCCATAAACTTCTATGATAGGCTAGGAACACTGTAATGAGATAACAATATAAAACTTCACTAAAGTGCAAGGAAGGGAAAAAAGGCCCCTTCTATATAACTTAACATAATTAGGGGTACAATTGAATGTGTTAGTCATAGATGAAAGAAAGCAAACTTAATTATGGCAATAGTGGCTATGAAGTTTATCCTTGTTATTGATTTTAATCTTCACATCATCCAAGAGAGAGATCTCCTCACTGAAAATCATAATGTTTGCATTTACGAGGCCAACATAGGCAAGAAGTCACCTACCTAGTTACTTTTACAATAAACATGATTAATCTTGTGCATCTACATCTTATCTTATTACAACATGACTCTATAATCATGCACAAGAGAGATTAGCTAAGCTTTTCTTTTCAAGGTAAGATGTTGATAAGATTAATTGAGTCCGCTTCGATGATAAGCTTAGGAAGAAATTTTTCTCTAGTGATTTAAATCTCATACTAAGAAGTCGCCACCTTAGCAATGTTAGAAGTATCAAAACTCTGGTTGACAATGTAGATATAAATAAATTTACCTTTTTTAGTCCCTTATAACCTCATCCCAATGCACTTGCCCTGGATTACCATTTTAAAATTTTAGGATAGTCAATTATAATTTGATACCTTTTCTATTAAAAATAATAAATAATATTTATTTTATTTTCATGAACTAAATTTTACTTTTCACCATTAATTTATACATATAACCAATTACAATTAAAAACTGAATGAAAATGATAACAGATTTATTTATCTATTTTCTTCTCTCCGTACCCAATATATTAAAAATAAAAATAAAAATCTTTCTTTCTATTTTAACTTATATATTTATACATAAAATACGAGATCATATATTACACTCGAAGTTAAACGAAAATGACAACGAACATATTTAATTCTTATTTCTCTATCTATGGCATCTCATCTCTGTCATTGTTCTAGAATACACGACTGTAATTAAAGATTTTTTCTGACATGTATATGAGGTAGCGGAAGGAACATACAAAAGAACAAATCACATATGCCATTAGAATTGAATAAAAATGACAATGGATTTATTTAATATTTCTTTCTCTATCTGTGCCCATCTCATCTCTGCCACTGTTCTAAAATAATCAGAAATAAACTATTTTTTGTGTCCACTTCACTTAGTATTGGCGTGATCTACCATTCAATTGGTACCCACGATTGAATCGTGTGGACCCATTGAGACAGAAATTGGAAGGCCTCGTGGACAGGTTAAATAATTCTTATTGCTGTATCTTTCTAAAAGTTGTAAATCTACTTGCATTTCACTGATTTATCATTTTGTCAATATTGATGTATCTTTCTAAAAGATTTAAATCTACTTGCATTTCATTGATTTATCATTTTGTCAATTTCTCCAGCTCTTCAACTTGTTCTCATTGTCATTTATGCATCATAGAATCAATCACCTCACTATTCTTGGTATCTGCAGTTTCAAAACCACTAATAAATATTCTGTTTATATTGAATGGATTTATCCAGTTATTGAAGTTATTGTTTTGTGCTTCTTTTCCACTTTGTGGAACTAGATTTTATAACTACTCGTTATTATCTCTAACAAGGTTTCATATTTACAAATCTCAAAGCTTGAGCAGTAAATTGGAAAGTTTAAGATATTCTATACATTACACCAAAAAAACACTTTGGTGTAGCGGAATATCAGAGAAATCAACAAAAAAAAAAAATCTATCCAAAAGCTGTTCAAAAATGTTTATACAGTAACATAAATTAATTTAGATAAATTAGTGAGATTCTAGATGAAATGATAAATTTAATAATCCCTGCTATTTTTTAGTTGGATAATTTTAATGGATTAAGATATTCCCTAGGAAAACATTCTCATCAATAACATGTCATAGATCTGGATCTGTTAGCAGATCTTCTATCTCTAATTGTCCCACTTCACTTTTATTCTCCCTAACAAACTTGTTATCTAAAATATTTTACAATGAGATCACAAAGTATCTTCTACACAAGCTCCCCCTCAAATCTAAATTAGTTCAAAATTCTCAACAACCTACAATTAAAACCAAATGTGATCTGGTCGTAATACCATTTGTAAGGAAATTAACGTAACAAAACAACTTCCTACACTGATCTTGAGGGGAGGGTGATGCAAAAACTTTCTCCGACCTTTACAATAGTTACATAAACTTGACAAAATTAACATTAATAACATGCATACCACAACATAGTGATTAACATGGGGAAAACCCTTTTGGGTTAAAAAAACCCACATTTCAAAAGTCGCCTAATATATCTTTTAAAATTAATAACAAAATACATAATATTTGTAGAACAAGCTTCTCTCCAGAGTATCACCAACTATAGATCTAGGGGTAATTGAATAGTTATAGGACTCTTACACATGCTCTTCATCTCACACATTTAATATATAGGAGATACAATACATGAAGCTGTCAAATGATATTACAAAATCACTGGCTAAAACCCACTTATAAAATTGAGTCTATTTTATCTCCAATCAAAGTGCCCATGTCCAAACACACACCAACATGTGTAACTCTATTTTACAACTCATTTATGAGTTCAACACATTTTCACGTTTTGTATTTTAGGAGACGCAACTTTTGGAAGCCGTAACTTTTGAAACTAGTGTTTGATTGACAAATTGTTTGAAATATCATAAAGCTTGTCTGTTACCTTGTAACTGGCTATGCAATTACATACAATTTTAGGTCAAATTGGAGTCTCAAAATCCTTCAACATTGAATTCATAATTTTTTTTAGCAACTTCAAAAAATAGAAACTTTAATATCTTCAAAATTGGACATGACCTCATAAAAAAATTAGAAATGCTTATCTAGCACATCTAAAGATTTTGGGAAAGTTTAGAGAAAATTCATGCTGAAATGAGAACATACTATAAATAGTAAATGTATGTAAATCCAAGGCTGAGACACATTTTCCTAACAATAAGACCGTAAAAAAAGCTATAATGAATGAGTTATTAAATTTTTCTTTAGAATTGGTCATTTGGTGAGTTATGAGAATCAATGCAATATAATATCGCTTTTGGGTGTAAAAGAGAAGCTCAACCCAAACTAGTTAGTGGTGTAGGAGCACCTATGGATCAAATAAAATCTATTGATATTTTGTAATTTTTTCTTACATTGGACATTTTTGTTTTTTATTAGATGTTTTAATAAGGTCATGAGGATCATTTCCAATCATTTCAATTCATATTGTAAGGCTTGTGTGCCAATTTGTCACTTATAGATCTATAAGCTCTTGAGTTGGTCAAAGATGGTAAAACCCTCCAAATGTAATCAAATAGAGTGGTAATGATTTAATTTTTGTCTTAGAGTCACTTTTATCATGTTTAGAAAACTTTAAGTGAGTTTGGATTCAATTAGACAAGTTTGACAAAATATTGTCAAACTTGCAAAAATATTGCATAGCAACTTTTGTGCAAAAAATAGGTACAAAAGAGGGGAACTAATGGGGAATTAGTTTCAAAATCAGTTATAGGAATTTTGGGAGTTATGAATCCTGTAAATATCTTCATTTCAGTGACCAAAGGGTAGATTGTATGGAGATTTAAAAAAGAAAGCAATAAAAATTAGTTTTACCTCTATATTTTTCAATGTTTTGGTGGCAAATCAGTGCTTTATATAGACAAATAACCTGTCAATATGTTCCAAAATGAATGAAATATGTTGAAAAAGGTTGTAATATTTCATTTAAATTAGGTCTCAATGAATTCCATGTTATATTTTTCAAGTTATGATGGTTTTTCTACAAACCGCCTGAAACCCTACCAAGAGTTACCCATTTTGGTAAAACCCTCATAAATTTTGTTTTATCCATTGGATCTGAATAAAAGTTGGATAAAAATTCTATAACTGTGTATTCTATAATATTTTAGGAGATATTGGATTCATGATTATTTTTATGAAACTTAAATTAATGAATGCTTGTTGCATTTTATAGTAAAAATCAGTCTGACAATAACATAGATAAATGAAGTATTGATGATGTGAATAGAAATGATTGTTTATTCATGGATGTGACTACTTAAGAAGGTTGGGGTGCCAGCAAGAAGTTGAGTCCACTTTTTGGGCAAAAAGTGGAAGTGTTTTCCCTGATTTTCAAGTTGTCTATCAATTGATGTCAAAATTTGAGGCACTTAGAGATTGAATATCAAAAAATTCCA
>MU228515.1:2543821-2567032 GCA_018584345.1 Thuja plicata | reverse complement strand
GGAGGTTTTGGATAGGAAGGCACTGGGATCTATTTGATTGTGCCTTGCACCGTCTGTAACATTCAACATATCAAAGGCAACAATGACCATAGAGCTGATGGAGACATTGGCTAAGTTATACGAGAAATGCTCAGCTTTGAATAAGGTATTTATTATGAAGCATTTTTTTAATATGAAAATGGGTGAGGGAGGATCTGTATCAAATCGTTTAAATGAATTTTATACCATCACTGTAAAAGTACAAACCTGTGTCACACTTTTATAAAGGAAAAGGACCACAACATGCAAATTGTTCAACTTTAACGACATAAAAGATGGAATTTTTATTTAGAATTTGAGGATGATGTAAACTAAATAAATGTGTAAAAATGGATTAAGTTTATGTCTATAGTTTTTTTGAAAACTTTCGAACAAGAATGTACATAGTTTTTTAATTTTTGAAGTCCATTTTTCCATTGCTGAAAATCTGGGGTCTAGTTCCCTCCAAACAAGTATATGCAAATAATCTATTTTTCCTCTGATTTCAAAATATGTTATAGATAAAATGTATAGCTAGTGAAAAAAAGAAGAAAGATTGGTTTTCAATGTATATTTTCTCCTTATAACTACTCAAAGTTGAACTTATCTGAAATTGACAGTTTTCATCACCCTCCAAATTTCCCCTATCAAATCTACACCATTTAGAAAAGAAATTACATATTCTTGAAGTGGACTCTCTCCTCTAGTGTTAAATATAAATTTTAATTTTTTTTTATATGATTTACTATTTTTTTATTTATTTGAAGCAACATCTTTTTGAATGTTAAAATACCTACTTGTTTTATTTTGAAATTATAATATATTAGATCTAATCAAAATATTATAAACTTTATATGACAAAAAATCTTGACTCTGAGCTGTACAAAAGGGTATTTTTTATATTTTTAAAAAAATATCATTAAAAAGAGTAGGGTTATTAAAACATCAATTTTCTGAAATAATTTAATTTCTTTGGTACTTGGTATAAAACATGCATTTAATAGACATTTCCAATTGGAAAAGTTTAACCACTTATCTAGATTAGCTAGAATGAATCTAACTAGACCATATGTTTGATGGAAATTAATTTTTATTTAGAAATACTCAAATTTAGCTGTGCTGATAAGTGGTCCTGAAATGTGACACAGCTTTGTGCTTTTAACCACTAGTCAATTGTCATCCATAAAAATTGTAATCGATGAAGAGGTTAGGGCTCTCTTACTTTTATGTTCTTTGCCAGAAAGCTGGAATAGTTTGGTTATGGTTGTAAGCAACTCTGTCTCTAGCTCAAATACTTTGAAATTTGATGAAGTTGTTGGTGTTATCCTAAGCGAGGAAATGCGACAAAAAAGCACAGGTGAAACTTCAACCTCATCAGGTTTCGCTTTAAACGTGGAGAACAGAGGAAGAACAAGTGAAAGAGGAAAAGGCCCTTGGCATGGCAAGTCACGAGGGAATTCAAATAAAGGACATTCTCAATCTAAAGGAAAGAAATGTTGCTGGTACTATGGAAAGCCTGGTCACCTAAAGAAAGACTGGTGATCTTGGAAAAAAAAACAAGGAGATGGAAATGAAGATAACAGTAAGGAAGCTAATGTTGCAAGTAATACTTTACAAGATGCTTTAATATTATGTTTGGATAATGTTAATGATTCCTGGGTAATTGATTCTGGGGCTTCATTCCATGCTACACCCCATAGAAAATATTTTCAAGATTATGTTCAAGGTGATTTTGGACAGGTATATTTGGGTGATGATGAGCCCTATCCTATTATTGGGAAAGGGAAAATAAAGATCAAGTTGCCAAACAGAAATGACTGGGTACTGTAGGAGGTAAGGCACGTCCCTAATTTAAGAAGAAATTTAAGTTTTGCAGGACAACTGGGTAGTGAAGGCTGCATATTCATATTTATAGACAATGTCTGGAAGGTCACTAAAGGTTCATTAGTAGTAGCTAAAGGTTCAAATATAGGCACATTATATCTATGTACTGGTAACACTTATTCTACCTTAGTTTCTACTGATAATATTAATGCAAGGAAAGCTACTATAGATATTGCAGGAACAGATTCAAAAATGCGGCACCATAGGCTTGGGCACATGAGTGAGAAAAGGATGAAAATCCTTCACTCTAAAAATCTATTGCCAGGACTGAAAAATATCGATTTAGAGTTATGTGAAAACTATGTTTATGGTAAACAGAAAAGAGTCAGATTTCTCAGAGTTGGGAAAGAAAAGAAGAGTGAGAAGTTAGAGGTATTGCATTCAGATGTATGGGGACTGGCTCAGGTATCATCTCTCAGTGTCTCTCATTATTATTTTATTTTTACAGATGATTCAACCAGGAAAACATGGGTATATTTTCTGAAACAAAAATCTAATGTTTTTGAAACATTTAAGAAATGGAAAGATTTGGTTGAGAATGAGACA
Source organism: Thuja plicata (assembly GCA_018584345.1). NCBI lineage: Eukaryota > Viridiplantae > Streptophyta > Pinopsida > Cupressales > Cupressaceae > Thuja > Thuja plicata. Next base: position 2,564,584 of record MU228515.1, on the reverse strand, counting down.
GGAAAGAAGTTGAAGTGTCTCAGATCTGATAATGGAGATGAGTATTGCAGCACAGCCTTTGAAGATTACTATTCTATCAATGGAATTCGAAGGTAGAAGATAGTTCCAGGAACCCCACAAGAAAATGGTGTGTCAAAAAGAATGAATAGGACAATCATGGAACGTGCAAGGAGCATGAGATTACATGCTAGACCGCCCCTTCATTTTTGGGCAGATGTTGTAAACACTATAGTCTATTTGATAAATAGAGGACCTTCATCCCCTTTGGATGGTGGTATTCCAGAGGCAGCACGGACTGGTAAAAAGGTAAATTATTCATTTCTGAAAACTTTTGGGTGGGAAGCTTTTGTCCATGTTGATAAAGAAAATAGAACCAAGCTTGATGCTAAATCTCAAAAATGTACCTTTATTGGATATGGAGTAGATGACTATGGTTATCAGTTATGGGATTTTGAAAATCTTAAGATAACTAGAAGTAGAGATGTTATATTCAATGAGAAGGTCATGTATAAAGAACAGTTGCAGGAAAACAAGCATGAACAGGTCAGACAAGAATATGTGGTGTTGGATGAGACTCCTAAAAAAGGAACATCACCGGTACCTGATGCTCAGCAACAATAGGTTATCCCATAAACTCCTATAAGTGTTAGAAATTCTACAAGGTCAAGTAGACCTCCTAAAAGGTTTTCTCCTTTTTTGTATTCCATTTTATTGACTGATTCTGGTGAACCAGAAGAATATGAAGAAGCAATGCAGGTGGATACTAAAAAATAGTGGTAGCTAGGCATGAAAGAGGAGATGGACTCCTTGTTGAAAAATAAGACTTGGGACTTAGTCCTTTTACCTTAAGGAAAAAGAGCCTTGCCTAACAAGTGGGTTTATAGGTTGAAGGAGGAAGATGAAGGAAAGAAGAGGTATAAGGCCAGACTTGTGGTAAAAGGTTTTGCATAGAAAAAGGGTATAGATTTTGATGAAATATTCTCCTTTGTTGTAAAAATGACTTCAATTAGAATTGTACTAAGTCTTGTGGCTGCAGATGACTTTCATCTTCAACAACTAGATGTCAAAATAGCTTTTCTCCATGGAGATCTGGAGGAGGAAATTTACATGCAGCAACCAGAGGGATATGAGGTCAAGGGTAAGGAAAATTTGGTGTGTAGGTTAAGGAAGAGTCAGTATGGCCTAAAGTAGGCACCCCGCCAATGGTATTTAAAATTTGATAGTTTCATGGCTGAACAAGGTTACCATAGATGTCATTCTGAACACTGTGTATATTTTAAGAGATTGGATAATGGGAGTTACATTATCTTGTTACTCTATGTTGATGACATGCTTGTTGTTGGGTCCAATATGAAACACATAAATGAACTTAAACGGAAATTAGAAAGATCATTTGCTATGAAGGATTTGGGTGCTGCTAAGCAAATCCTTGGTATGAGGATTACACGGGACAGGAAAAATAGAACTTTGAATTTGTCCCAAAGTGAGTATATAAAGAAGGTGTTGAAAAGATTCAATATGCAGGATGCAAAAGTAGTCAGTGCACCTTTGGCCAGTCATTTCAAATTGACTAAGGAAATGTGCCCAAAGGTACAGGAAGAGGTAGATAAAATGTCTAACATCCCATATTCATCAGCTGTTGGCAGTCTGATGTATGCAATGGTATGCACATGGCCAGATATTGCTCATGCAGTGGGATTTGTTAGCAGGTATATGAGCAATCCGGGTATGAAACATTGGAATGTTGTCAAATGGATTCTTTGATATTTGAGAGGAACTACTACAAAGGCATTACGTTTCACAGGATCTAGTTATGCTCTGAGTAGATTTGTTGACTCTAATCTTGTAGGAGATATTGATACAAGGAGGAGTACTATAGGGTATGTTTTCACTATAGGGGGTACTGTAGTCAGTTGGATTTCTAGATTGCAAAAATTTAATGCACTTTCAACTACTGAAGCTGAGTATGTAGCTGCTACAGAAGCTAGCAAGGAGATGATTTGGTTACAATTTTTTCTGGAGGAATTGGGTCAGAAGCAGAAAGATCGCCCATTGTACAGTGATAGCCAGAGTGTCATTCATCTTGCAAAGAATTATTCTTTTCATTCAAGGACAAAGCACATACATCTTAGGTACCATTTTATAAGGTCTGTTTTGGAGGATGGCCAATTACGGCTTGAAAAGATTCACACAAGTGACAATCCTACAGACATGTTCATGAAGGCACTCCCCAAGGAGAAGCTGGTTTCTTGCTCAGCTTCTATTGGGCTTCTTGACTGATGATCGTGGAGTTAATACACAACAATGTCTTTTATCTAGTGGGAGTTGCACATACTACATTGTCGTCAGGTTCCAGTCTCCAAGTGGGAGATTATTTGGTGTGGAGCCTGATTAGTCTCCAAGTGGGAGATTGTTGATATTGTGGTGACTGATCATGTAGTAGGTGTTGATATTGTGGCAACATATCTGGTAAAACCCTAAAATGGTCAATTTTAGAGGTTGCCCTAAAATGCATGTTATAAGTGTTTGAGATGTATAATGCATTGTAAGGTTGTGTACATTTTTGTTGGATAATAAGAAAGGTTGGATGGCTATGTAGGTGGACGTAGCCCAGGTTTTGGGTGAACCACGTTAAATCTATGTGTTATCTGTGTTTAGTTTATTTCTTCTATTGTTTCTGCATATAACTGTTTATTCTTATATTTTTCTGGTTCTGTCAAACCCTAACACTATTCTCCATAATAATCCTCATCATCACCATCTCTATTCTCATCCTCCTCTAATTCATGTCTTTAATAGTCTATGAAAAGGACCTTTTTGTGGGATGATCCTCGAAAAACATAAGGGTAGAATGAGAAGTACTTTACCATGTGGTGTATCCTTATGATACACTTATATTATCTTCATTAGAGGTAGGAAAATAGTCTCACTCATCATTTTTATCTCTCATAGTAGCATATAGTTTAGTTGGTCAATCCTCATATTTGGTATCACTATACTAAAAGATGACTATACATATTTTGGTACTAGGTGATGATTCCATTATATTATACCAAACTACCATATCACTCGATAATAGTAGAATGACATAATTTTTTACTCATTATTTTCAATAGGGAGCTGATATAGTTGTACATGTGACATTTTTGGTGTGATTTGTATCCATGCTCTCGTAATCCTATATGGCCACCATAGGATGTCTTTGAGTTCTAAATAGTGAAACAAAAATCAGTTGTACAAAACTATTTTTTTATGGTAAGTTAAGTGAATATGTGTGTTGTCCTGATCTCACCCAATTAATCTTTATTTGGGATCTCACTAGCCTTGTGCATTCAATATTCTCAAATATGGACACCTATATTATGTGCAGGTCATCAAGCTATACCCTTTGTAGTATATGTACCATTAAAGGTCATCAAATTATTTGTGAGGCCCAATCTAGATGTGTTCCTACATCATTAGATGTTATGATAAGAGAAACCAAAGTGATCAATATCTATCCTATGATAGGAATCTTCATGGTATTGTTTAACAAGAAACACAAATAGATGCAACCTCTCATGTATCTAAGTAAATCACATCCTATTTATTAAATACATTGTTGATCAATGGTGTTGGGTATATGTTTCCCTACTAGTCTCACAAGCTCACTATGCAATAGAAGATGTAATATTAAATACACATCCTCTAGTGTGACCATCATCTCCACTATTGAAAGATGGAAAGTGGAGGTGTCAATGTCCCATCACTTCATCAATTTTATCAATGTCATGTTATAAAATATCATATTTGGCATAGTGTATACCCACCATATTGTTATGTCTAATTGATTTGACTAGACTTCTCCTGATTGGGAACCTCCATGGTCACATTATAGGTTGTATATGTGACCACATGAATATTCCTACATTACTAGAGGGGTTTGTGATAAGAGTGAAGATATTAAATTTGAACTTTTTGTCACAATGATAAACTACTATAAATCTCACCAAGTTTCATGTAAAGTCCATTTGTCACCTATATGGACTATGGTGCCCCAAACAAGAAAAAGACACCTAGATTGGACTATAGAACCCAATATGGAATATGGTGCCTAGATTATATTATGGAACCAACCTTGAAAATAGTACCCAAAAAGGTGGCCAAACAACCCTAATATTGCTTACTTTTCTTGTATTAGCTAAATAATAATAAAATAAATTACATGCAAAAGTCAATATGGCCTACCTCATGGGTCTGGATTCCCTTTGTGATTTTTCACCTAATCATCTCAAGTCTAGGTAGATGGTATGATCACTTTCATGACATACTCACTCTCACACTAGCATGGACCCAAGTAAAATAGTGGAAAAATTAAATAAGACAAATGAATAGTAAAACAGTTGAAAGATTTCACTATTTAAGGTAACATACTCTATAAACCCTAATTTAGCACACTTCAATTATTTCATCCTAACTTCTCTAGAGAGATTTCATTTACAAGCCAGTTGTTATTTTCAAATCATGGTTCTTGTCTTATTAATACAAAATTTTCTTTGGCATGTGTCTTTTTAGTTTTTGACCCTATTGAAGGCATTTTTCATCACCCCTTTTTGTGGTTTGAGTTGGTATAAATGATACCCTTTTTTACCTATGTAATGAGAAAGAAGGAATAGGCTTGAACGGTTTTATAATAACATTGAAAATATTTAATTAATACTTTTCATCATATTAATAAGTTATTATAAATATGATGAAAATTGTTAATTAAATATTTTCAATGTGATTATAAATCATATTAATAAGTTATTACAAATGTCACTGATAATAATCTTATACTAATAGGGAAAATGGCAGAGCTAGCGAAAATGCCAAGAAAATGGTAGGGTCATGAGGCATGAGGAAACTATCAAGAAAATGGGTATGGTTAGGATGCACGAGGACTGGGTATGGAAGGAAATGGAAAATGACAGATGTCAGGGCCAAGAGGCATGAAGAAACTATCAGAGTTAGTGGAGGAATATGGCAGGGCCAGAGAAGGACTCAACACTCCGATGACAATGATCAGGATCCCTTAAAGATCTTTAGGACCACCCCAGTCATACAAGATGCACATAAAACAAGGAAGAGGAACCAAGGCTCCCAGAGTTATTCATTCACAGAAAAGAACATCCCTGCATGGGAAAATAAGCATGATCGGTCAACCTATGCATTGTCTCATTGGATCTTTGCCAGCAAGGCAGTAGTTCAACCATCTAAGCCCTTTTTTTATAAACCCTAGGTTTACTATGTCGCAAAACTTGCATCCTCACCCCACTCTAGCAAGGAACAAACAGATTGATAGCACATTGAGTCTTGAGCCCAAAAACATAGTCACCAACACCGAGAAAAACACGTCGCTCCCAAAACTCCCAAAGAAGGTGTTCTTCTAGGGCATCAGCTCATTAGAATTTGGGGAATCTTCAAAGTCACGAGATCTAGAAAATACAAATATCTACACTAAACAGATCTCTAATCCCTCAGTGAAACAGGGTCGGGCAGAATTTTTTTTTAAAATTTACATTGGGTGGGAAAAGATGTAGATGCTTCACAAAAACACATTCAAGCCTAAGAGAGGAGATCACTAGCATCAACAAGCGCAGAGATACAAAAAATTTCCCCCAAGGAGACTCATCCATGGTAAACAACCTTTATTTGATATTTGCGAAGGGACACCACCTATTTCACCTACTTTCCATTCCCTGGATAAGAAAGTTGAGGTTGCTTCCATAGTTAGTCTTTCAACCATCCAGGAACTGAGAGCCCGGGGGCCCTCAAAGCTAAAACACCCTTTTTATGGAGGAAAACACAAGAAGCAATCTCAGATCACATTCATATGGAAAAGGAGTGCATATATTACAATGCTAACTCTGTCAAAACAGATCCTACAACCCCACATATCTCTTCTTCAGAAGAAAGATATCATCGGTAAGTTTTACAACCCTGCTATTGATATTGATTCCATTTCATTTTGGGCTAAGGACAATTGGGTTGGATTAAAGAAAATCTTTGTGCTTGATTTTGGTTCAAATTTTTTATTCTTTCACATTCAAATAAGAAAGGTGGTATATGCCCGCATCCTAGAATTATGCAAGAAGTTTCCACTTTTGTTTCAGACAATGAACTATTAGATGTTACCCCACACAATGGTCTCTTCACATGGACAAACCAAAGGGTAGGCTTCTTGAAAATTGCGGAAAGAATAGATAGGTTTTTTATCCTGCAAACTTGGAAAATTCACCAAGTGACATTCACAACAGAAATCTTGTCAATATCAGAATCAGACCATTTCCCATTGCTATTGAATGTTGATTGGTCTCATGCCTCTTCCCAAAAAATATTTGGCTTTTAATTCAAATTTGAAAGTATGTGCTTTATATATATATACACTTATGTGCTTTGTTAAAACAATGGTGGACAACATCTCCCTTTCGTGTAGGCACGAAGATGCACCAATTATCCAAAAAAACTCAAATTTTTTAAAATGCAGATTCAAGACTGGAAGATTAAGGTTTTCAAAAATGTTTTGAGCAAAAATAAATTGTAGTAATTTGCTAGCAGATCTGAATCAACGTATTGTTCAAAATGGTCTAGACATTGAAACATTTAATAAATATAAAGCCTTGCAAATTGAATGGAAATAAATTTGAGCTAGGGAAGAAGTATATTGGTGGCAGAAATCTTGGGAGTTGTGGTTAAAAGAAGGAGACAAAAATACCAAGTACTTTCATGCTTCATCCAAACAAAGGAAAGTAGCAAATGTCATTTCTTCAATCCAAAAAAACTGAGCAAGATGCCTCATTCAAGATGCCCAAGGTATACAAACAAAGGGGGAAATATGATTTAAAAACCTTCTATCAGCTCTAATGATTAATCCATCTTCTGATATTTAGATAGACCAATTATTGAATTGTATACCAAAATTAGTGTCAGAGGGGGACAATAAAGCATTGTTAGCCCCATTCTCACTTGAGAAAATAAAAATGTTGTGTTTTCCTTTCCCTCGGATAAGGCACTAGGACCTGACGGTTTTACAACACTATTTTTTCAGCAATGCTAGGAATTTATATGTTTGGATCTTTTAGCAGCAATGGAAGAATATAAAAGAAATGGATCAATGCATGAATGTTTTAATACAACCAACATTACTATAATTCCTAAAACTAAGGTCCCTCATTCATATGTAGATTTCAAACCCACGTCATTGTGCAACATGGTGTACAAAATTATTACTAAATCCATATACTTAAGACTACAAGCATTGGTGCCTTCAATTATACCTTCTGAGAAAGGAGGGTTTGTTCTGGGTAGAGATACAATGGAAGGGGACTTGGTAGCACACAAAGATCTACACTCTATCAATGAAAATTAGAAACCTTATTTTATGCTTAAGCTAGACATGACGAAGGCTTATGACCGAGTCAACTAGGATTTCTTATTCAAAGTGCTACTCAAATTTGGATTCCATAAGAAATGGTGTAAATGGATTAGAACATGTGTTTTGGGAGAATGGTTTTTAGCTCTAATCAATGGTAAGGTAGTAGGATTCTTTCCTTCTATTCAAGGAGTAAGACAAGGCAACCCACTCTCACCAATACTGTTTATCATTATAGCGGATGCTTTTAGTAGAAGCATCAATAGAGATCATGAAAATTCCTTGTGGAAGGGTGCCCAAATTACAGGTACTACACTGTCAGTCACTCACTCTTTCTTTGCGGATGATACCTTGTTGTTTGGTAAATCAACCATTAAGGAAGCCAACCATATAAAGATTTTATTGGAACTATATACCTCAGTCTCAGGCCAAAAGATCAATGCAAACAAAGCCAAAATCTACATATTCATTACCAACACAATCATCTCAACCAAAATCACAAAGATTCTGGGATTCTCAGTTGAGCTACTCCCCTCCATATATTTAGTGATACCTTTTTATTGGGGCTAATAAAGTGTCTTTTTAGACCACTGTGATTAATAGAATTAGAGTGCACACTTCAGCATGGAAAGGCAGATGGTTATCACTCTCAGGAAATATTACGCTCATTAAAACAGTCCTCACTGTAATTTACCCAATTATTACATGTTGGTACTTAAGGCACTATCGTCCATCATACAACAGATTCAAAATCTTGTCACATAATTTTTGTGCAAGGGGAATGTTTTAGAGGCCAATAAAATACTACTTATATCACTAGAGAACATGGCTCAAGAAAAGTCACATGGTGGAGCTAGTATTCATAATTTAACTCATAGAAAAAAAGCTTTTGGAGGGAAATTTGTTTGGGATATGTATACCAATCCCAGCGGAAAATAGTGTCAAATAATGCAAAAAAAATAGTTATATGATCGAGATCCCTCATGTATCTTGACTATTCCATACCCCCAAAAAGGTTCAGTGGTTTGGAACTTCATCCTCAACTCGAGACACTTGATTACTAAATACATTTCGTGAGAAGTAAATAATGGTTTCAATATCATGTTCTGGATAGACACATGGAAAGGATTGCCTCCCTAGCTCAAATGGATCAGCATGCCAAAATTATGAACATCTCCATCAATATTTGGGGTCCTAATCTCTAGGATTTTATCTTGGCCATAGAGATATATTCAGGAAAAGTAATATGGAAAGACCCAAGATTGTTTTCCATGAATGACCATCAGACTTCCCTCCTACTATCCATATTACAGCAACATACCATCTTCATGTCAAAGCAAGAGAACACAATATTGTGGGTTCCATCCAGAGAGGGAAAATACACAATCAAAGAGGGCTACACAACACTACAACAACTAGAAAACAAAAAAACTTAAGAGAAGAGCCTACTTCTTTTTCTCAAACTTGTCTACCCTCCCCAAAGCAGGATGCTTTGCGTGGTTAGCTATCCAAAACAAGATTCTCACTAGTGAAAAACTCTCTAAATTGGGATTGTTGAACCATTCAAGTATGTTCTATGTGAGAAATAATTTGAATCAGTGGATCACCTTTAGCTAAATTGTGACTTTGAAAACCATTGTTGGATGCATGTTATTAAAAAAGTGAGCCTATCACTAGCATTTCCAAATAAACTATGGGATCTCTTTGAAATATGGCCTCGGGTATGCACAAAAACAACCTTCTCCTACTTATATAATATGGGCTATATGGTGGGAAAGAAACAAAAGAATATTCAGAAAAAATAGTGACTCCAATCAAATCTATTACAGATCAACTAGAGCTCTCAATATTAGAAATTAAAAAATCCAACCTATCAACTATTAAGTGTTAGAGTAATAGTACATTTGCCTTTATAATTAAATCACTTCGGTTTAATTATTAATGCTAACTATTATTCTATTCACTTAAGCTTGTCATTTGTAGGTGCATAATAATTAATATGTTTATTAATTATTAAATGCACAAACCTAGCTTTCTCCGGCTTTAGGGTTTCTCACCTTATATGTCGCTTTTGTAATTATTGTATTTACTTTTTGGGAAATAAGAATTTTTCTCTCACTCCGCTGAGATTTTCCAAACCCTTGCTTCTATTTTTTTGCTTCCTTGCTTCGTTCTTGTAACAGGTTTTCTTCCATGCAGCTGCTTCTGGGATTCAGTACTATTCTTATCAGTTCCAACATGGTATCAGAGCTTTGCTGTTGTAGCTTATTCAAGTTCTATTGAAGCAAGCTCTTCGCATCCCGAGGGTTTGAAACTGTCAGATCATTTTTTGATTTTGTTTATTGGTTATAGGGGGTCTTTATTTTTTGGAGCATTTTGGACCAAAACCGACCTCACAGTTGAGTTCGAAAGGCCCAAAAACCCTACGATTCACATAAAACATGTCTGATTTGGACACCGGAGCATCTGAAAAAAATTTCTTGGCCTACTAGGGCCGTACAAGCATGATTTTCGATGCAAAAATTTAAAAAAATACATCATTTTAGCGCAGACGGAGCGCAACCGGGGCACGCCGCCACTGCGCCACCCCGGCACCACCCCGCCACCGCCACCGCCACCGCCCAGCCCACCTACCAGCGCGCCGCCCACTGGCCGTCGCAGCACCACTAGCGGTGCTACGCAGTGGAGCCGCCCGAGAGCCGCTCGGGGGCTGCCACTGCACCACCGGCCAGCCACCGACCTGCCACCTCTGCACAGGGCTGACATCAGCGGCTGAAAAAAAAATTTTGATAGTTTTTCAAAATTTTCCGGTAGGTTTCAATTTTTTCCGACAACTAGAAATTTTTTTCGGCAAGTAGCGAAGGGCATCAAATTTTTTCTCGCAGACGAGTGACGGTCATTTGGACGTCAAATTTTTTCCCATGTCTATGTTTTTCTAGCGAGTGTTTTTTCAGAGGGGCACTTGGTTTTTTGGCCATATCTTGGGCATACGGTGTCCATTTTCAGAAAACAAAATATTGCTGGAAAGGTGTTTCTGAGCCGGACGCGATGATGCTAGTCTTGTTTTCTGATTCAGCCATTTGAGCTCCTATTTTTGGCATTGAAGTAGAGGATTTTTTTTCCTCCCTCTCTGCATCCGTTGTTCAGGTTTTTTTCTAGTTTTTTCGTGCTTTTAGTACTTGATTCCTTGTTGTACGGGGCTTAGAATCAAACATTGTGGGGGGGTGCTTTTTCTTTCTGTCATTTACTTTGAAAAAATGACCCTTCTACTTCCATCTTTTTCTTCTCTCAATGTCGGACCCCTCTGTGGCCCGACTGACACCGCATAATTACCACACCTAGAAAGCACACATGACCAAGCTACTCATGTCACGTGGCTTATGGTCATGCCTAGATGAAAATCAACCTATCCTAAAACATCCTTTTGAGGTTCTTCAGCACAGGAATAAGATGGATGAAGCCATGGGCTTGATTGCACTTAACATTTCTGATAGTCTCCTCTTTCACCTGGATGGTTTGACCACTCCTAGGGCCATTTGGGGCAAGTTTTTAGATTTTTTTGGCACTGTAAATGAGTTCCAGGCACTACAGCTTGATGCAGATCTAACTACTTTGACACCTACCAGCTTTCCCACCATTGAGGACTTCTTGATGAAGTTCAAGTCTCTGCACTCAATTTTACAGGGATGTGGGAAAACCAAGACAGATAATGAGTGTATCTTCTTGATACTCTAAAAGTTGCGAGGACAGTATCAGATCTTCTCTTCCACTTTCTACTCCACCATGGATGCTTTGGGTGCTAGACACACCATGCCTTCTTTTGAGACATTTTGTGATCGGTTGACATGGGAACAAGCAAAGATCCAACAGATGGATGCTTCTGGCTCTTCTAGTCAAGTATTGGTTGCTCAGTCTTCACAGGGGAAACCAAAATAGAAAGGCAAACCGAAGAAAGATTTTGTAGGCAATGAGTCTTCCTCCAAACCTGCACCGAAAAATGATTCAAAATCTCCAGCTAACCCTTCCAAGGGTAAATCTTCTTCGAAGTCTACTGAGTCTACCTCCAAGACTAAGAAGAAATCAGTTGAGACCTGTAGCTTTTGTGGCAAGGATGGACATCTTGTTTCTAGGTGTTGGAAATGTTTGGAGGATTTAGAGGAATCCATGCAGGAGCATCTCATTTCAACTCCTCAGTCCACATCCTCCCCTGCAAGGAAAGGTCATGCTCTTAGTGCACGAGCTATGACTTTTGGGCCCACCTAGATTCTTGATTCTGGTGCTTCTCACCACATGACTCACACTCAGTAGTTGGTCACCTCACTTGCTCCTTGTGCTACTTCACAGATTGTTGTTGGGAACTCATCTCATCTTTCTATTTTGGGTTCTGGTTTTGTTGCATTAGCTGGGGGTTCTCTTCAGGATGTTCTCTTTGTCCCTAACATTTCGATGAACCTACTATCTATCTATCAGATTTGTCACTCTGGCTCTGGTAAGATAGCTGAGTTCTCACCACATGATGTGGTTATTCATGACTTACATGATTCAGATATGATTATGGCTACTGGGAGTGTTGACACTGCATCCTGACTATACAGATTTGATGGATTTGAGTCTTCTACTGGCACAGGTTCCTGTCTTATAGCACATGCAGATTCAGTGAGTAGACTTTGGCATGAGCATTTGGGCCATGTCAATTACAGATATCTTCAGCAAATGAGCACACAGGCACTTGTTCTTGGGCTTCCACAAATTACTTCCACTGATGGGGTTTGTCAGGATTGTGTCCTTGGAAAATAACATAGGGATCCTTTTCCTTATGGATGAGCTACTCATCCTTTGGCACCATTGGAGTTGATTCATAGTGACCTCATGTCATTTCCTACTCCTTTTTCTGGTGCCAGATATGTGCTTACTTTCATTGATGACTTCTCTAGGTGCACATGGGTGTACTTTTTGAAGTACAAGTCTGATGTCTTTGATTCATTTCGAGTCTTTAAGACATTTGTGGAAAAGAAATCCGGTCTTTCTATTCGTCAAATACGCATAGATAATGGGGGGGAGTATGTGAACCAAGATTTTAGGGATTTTTGCTCTGAACATGGTCTTCAGCATCATTTTTCAGTGCCCTACACCCCTCAGCAGAATGGTGTGGCAGAGAGAAAGAATAGAACACTTTGGGAGATGGCTAATTATATGATACAGTCCAGGTCCATGGATTCATCTTTTTGGGCAAAGGTAGTCAATTGTGCCAACTATATTTAGAATTGGATGCCTCACAAGGTAGTTTGACATATGACTTTTGAGGAGGCTTGGTCTGATGTCAAGCCTGATGTATCTTCATTCTGAGTTTTTGGTAGTGAAGCATGGGCATTTGTGCCTGATGCTCAGAGGAGAGCGATGGAGCGGAAGAGCCAACACCTCATTTTTGTTGGCTACTGCGAGGATGTTAAGGCATATAGGTTTTTTGACCCTGATTCCAAAGAGGTCTTGTTTCGACGGGATGTCCAGTTTGATGAGTGCCTTCATGCAATAGATACCCCACTTCCAAAGTCTACTTCACTTACCACTACTCCCTCATCTCTTCTAGCTTTGTTTCAGGATGATGAGGATGATGACCTTGGTGATCCCCGTTTACCTCCAACCTCCACCACAGGATCCTCCACAGATGCCTAGATGGGCTTGTGTTACAGTTGATGTTGCAGGATCTCTGGCTGGTGACCCTTCCACCTCCCATCGCACCTGGTCTCATATTGCAGGTTTTATTCTTTTGAGTCATGCTATTTGTGGTGACCCTCAGACGTTTGGGGCAGTGATAGGACATACTAAGTGGGATAGTGCTATGGAGGAGGAGTATTCTTCTTTGATGAAGAATCATACTTGGGATCTTTGTTCTCTTCCTAAGGGAATAAATTTAGTGCGATGCAAGTGGTTGTATTGTACTAAGTTTGTTGTTGATGGTTCTATTGATAAGTACAAGGTATGTCTTGTTGTGAAGGGGTTTTCACAGGTTGAGGGTATTGATTACACTGGTACATTTGCCCCTGTCGCCAAGATGTACTCTATTCGCCTTGTCTTATCCCTCACAGCTTCTCAGGGATGGCCCATTTTTTAAATGGATGTGAAGAGTGCTTTCTTGCACGATGATCTTAGTGAGGAGATTTACATGGAGCAGCCTTAGGGATTTGTGCAGGATTCCTCCTTGGTTTGCAGACTTTGGCATTCTTTGTATGGTCTCAAACAAGCCCCTCGGCCTTGGTATGAGAAGATGGACTCCTTTCTTCTTTCTACAGGATTCACATGCTGTCATTCTGATCCTACAGTCTACATTCAACGTCTTGAGGATGAGATTTTGATCCTTGTGCTATATGTCGATGATCTTCTCATCATAGGTAGCTCATCTTCTATGATTCAGGATGTTCAGCGTGCATTGATGGAGCAGTTTGAGATGACAGACCTTGGTCTATTACACTTCTTTCTAGGTCTGCAGATTGTTCAGTCCTCTATTGGGATCTTTGTTTACTAGCAGAAGTATGCTCTTGACATGCTTCGGCGCTTTGATATGCTTGATTGCAAGCCTACTCCCACACCTTTTCAGTCAGGTGTTACTTTTTCTACCTCTTGCACTTCACCTTTAGTGGATCCTACCTTGTATCGGCAATTGGTTGGCAGTTTGTTCTACCTGACACACACTTGTCCTGATCTCTCCTTTGCAGTTGGTCTTGTCTCTTGGTTCTCTTAGGAGCCTCATGAGAGTCATTGGCAAGCTGCCAAGCATATTTTGAGATACATTCAGGGCACACTTCTGTATGGCCTCCATTACACATCAGGGATTCCTCACATTGTTGGCTACACTGACTCAGATTGGGCTGGTGATGTTGATGATCAGAAGTCTACTTCTAGCTTTGTCTTTTGCCTTGGCTCTGGTCCTATCACATGGTTGTGCAAGAAGCAGAATGCTTGCACACTTTCATCTATAGAGGCTGAGTACAGAGCGGTAGTGCATGCTAGTCAAGAGATTTTATGGCTTCGATAGTTGATGACTGAGTTTGGTTTTCCTCCTGATCGTCCCACTATTTTGTGGTGCGATAATCAGAGTGCTATTCACATTTCCCACAATCCGATGGAGCATCAGTGCACTAAACACATTGAGCTTCATATGCATTTCATCCATCAGTAGATTCAGGATGGTGTTCACACTTTGGAGTACATTCCCACTGATGCACAGGTTGCTGACATCTTCACCAAACCCTTTGCATCTCCGCGCTATCTTCAATTGCATTCTATGCTTGGGGTGACGGAAGTTGTCCTTGGGGGGTCTTGTTGAGGCCTTCCTTCCTTCATGTTTTTTTTTTAGCATGTTGTTGTATCTCTTTTTGGGGTAGAGTTTTTCCCACTGGGTTTTCTCTATTTCTCTGGTTTACAGAGATTTCTTTGTAGTTGGGTACCTGATCAGGCCTTGTTGCCGGGACCCATTTCCTTTGCTTTCTTAGCTGTGCTAGGTTAGTTTCCTCCTAAGCTTCACTTAAGGGGGGATGTTAGAGTAATAGTACATTTGCCTTTATAATTAAATCACTTTAGTTTAATTATTAATGCTAACTATTATTCTATTCACTTAAGCTTGTCATTTGTAGGTGCATAATAATTAATATGTTTATTAATTATTAAATGCACAAACCTAGCTTTCTCCAGCTTTAGGGTTTCTCACCTTATATGCCGCTTTTGTAATTATTGTATTTACTTTTTGGGAAATAAGAATTTTTCTCTCACTCCGCTGAGATTTTCCAAACCCTTGCTTCTATTTTTTTGCTTCCTTGCTTCGTTCTTGTAACAGGTTTTCTTGCATGCAGCTACTTCTGGGATTCGGTACTGTTCTTATCAGTTCCAACATTAAGTGCAATCACTACTTCTCATCTTGGGATGGATGGATTGGAAAAGAATGGGAGCATATTCAAATTCCACTAGGAACGACTCCAAATTGGAGATCAATCCACACGAAAGCTAGAGCTTTGATTAAATGGCAGCCCCCATGTAAATATACTATAAAGATAAACTTTGATGGGGCATCGAGAGGAAATCTAGGAATGTCTAGAATAGGTGTTTGTATCTAGAATTGGCAAGGAAACCTCACTACAGTAAAAGTGTCTCCTATCTTCCAAGGGAAAAAAAATATGGTAGAAGCACAAGCTCTTCTTGCAGGTCTGGTTTTAGCAAAACACGGAGGTTTTCATAACATCCATATTGAGGAAGACTCACTAATCATAATCAATGCATGCATTAACAAGTCAATTTAAAACTAGAACTTAGCCTACATTTTAAAGCAGATATGGTCTCTCCTCCATTCCTTCACACAATACAACATATCACACACCCTTTGAGAAAGCAATAAATTAGCAGATTGGTTGTCAAACTATGGCTGTGATGGTCATCATATTGAATCTCATAACCCGATTCAATTTGTAAATACTCACCCTCACTTCAAACGTCTAGTCAAGGATGAGGTTATAAAAATTGATGTTTAAACAAATATTTTAATCATGACAGCATATCCTAAACCTAGCTAATTAATGTGATTTCTAGCAACATTTATTGTGACAAGACCTAGATGGAGTTGCAAGGACAACTCAAACTACAAAGATATAAATTTTGATGATGCCAACAATATTATCCATTAATCAATCCAAAGGGGGTTACGCCAGGGCTCCTCATAACAGACTAGTATAGTTGATACTACACAACTCATAATGCTCACTCAAATTAATATGGAAGTAATGTGAGGGGATGTTCATATTACGACAGTGAGCTTCATTATTTTATCCCTAATGTTAAAAATTTTAATCCATCTATACACCTGAGACTATCCCTTTCATACACTTGAAGCATTTAAATTCCACAAGGCTGTAGATTATTGATTACTCTTAGTTTTGACAACATATTGATGAACTTCGTAAGAACTTGAAAATTTTTCCATTACTCAATGTGAAACCATGGCTTTGAAAACTAATATAAATTTTAGAGAGTGCAGGCAAACTCACTTGGATTATATGTTTTGGAACAATAGAATTCTGCTAAAATTCGAAGACAATGAAAATGTCATCTCCGTGCACATTGATGACTTTGTTCTGGATTGTATGTTTGTGCTCTGCAATACACACATTCATCAAGCAGTAAGGGATTTTTAGGTCAAGACATTATAACTCCTAGGGAAAAAAGTTGTTTATTTTTTACTCAAGTAATGTCAATTTTCTTGTAAAATGCTATAGACATCTTGCAAAGCACCCAATTGCTGCATATCATTTATAACAAAATTGTCGACAATAATTTTTTGTAATTGTAAAAGTTTGATAGGGAAATTCGTGATTTTAATCTTTGGCACAAGCATGGTCTTCTTGGGGGTTTATTTCCAAGGAAATACACAAAGAATAGTAATGCCTACATGCTAATTTATGAGGGAATAAAATGGACCCTAGACAAATAAAGTTATAGGCATTTGCGAAATACCATCCATGCTCATGACAGAGACATTGATGCGGTCATTGTAGCAAGAATTTTCATCAAAGTTGCTACTCTCCTCAACATACTGGAGGTTGAAAGCACACGAGCGGAAATCCAACGGGAATCTTCACAGTCATGTGCACAAAATGTTGACAATGTCTATACTCAAATCTCGGCTTCATCCCCAGCTTTAGACCTCAACAATAGCCTAGCAATTGAGAACCCCTCTTCCGGTTGGGGAATGTAGAAGTAGAAAGTCAGGCTGACTAGGTTGGGTGGAATAGTCTATAGACAACTACAAGGGTGGAGCATGACCAGGCACTGAGATGGCTATGTGAGATACCTGTGCCTCCCCAGCATGGTTGAGCTCTGGGATGGCTAAGTGAGATGCTTGTGCCTCCCCAGCATGACCGAGCCCCACCCCAGCATGACTGAGCTTTGGGAGGGCTGAGTGAAATTCCCATGCTTCCTTATCATGACCAAGCATTGCCCTAGCATGAATAAGCATTGATTTAGCCAAGTGAGATGCACGTGCCACCATGTATGCATCCCCAGCATGACCGAGCACTGGGATGGCCGAGTGAGATACTCATGCCTCCCCAGCATAACCGAGCATCAGGTTGGCCATGTGAGATGACTCTGCCTCCCTAGAATGACCGAGCACTATTATGGATGAGTGGTATGCTCGAGCTTCCTTAGCATGACTAAGCACTGCCCCAGCATGACTGAGCACTGGGTTGGCTGAGTGTGATTTCTGTGCATTCATGCATGCATCCTCGGGATAATAACTATTCATTTGAAACTTCTGATCCCTAGTCAATGGAGGAGTGAATGCAATCTGTGAAGGTTTTTTGGAATTCTACCCTGAAATTTCAATGTATTGAAAATCTTGCTTGATTTCAATTTTTAGGGCATAGTGGTTTTGATCAAATACTTCAATATGTGGGACATGATGTATTATTTCCACTCTACAAATGATGTCAATTGTATGTATTGGTCGATCTTGGTAGTGGTCCTATGTTTAGAGGACTTTCTTGCTCTTTGTAACTCCCTGCATATCCATATATTATGTAATCAGGCAAGTATATTGGGTTTTCTTACTAATTTTTTCCCAATTGAGCCTTCAAACTAGTTTTATATTAATAATATTAAATACTAGTTTTTTTCCCACTTTTGATTAAAAAAAATAATAACTTGTTATAAATGTTAACAAGTTTCATGCAAAATCCCTTTAACACCTATTTGGAGTATGCTTCCCAAACAAGACATAGGCACCTAGATTTTATAGTGGAACCCAATCTAGAATATGGTAACTATAATAGACTATGGTGCCTAATCTACACTATGGAAACAAAAATGGTGTCCACACAACCCTAATATTGGTTTTTTTATATGCGCTAGCTCAAAAATACAAATATAAATTAAGTGCATGATAATGTCAATGTAACCTACATCAAGTGTTTGGATGCCCTCTGCACTCAATTCTAGGTATCTTATATTTCACTTATATGACATCCTTTATCTCACACTAGTGTATACCCTTATAAAATAGTGGTAAAACCAAATAAGACAAATGGATAGTAGAAATGTAGAAAGATTTCACTATTTGAGGTAAAATTCTCTCTAAAAAGGAATTTAGTTCACTTCAATCAATCATCATAACATGATCTAGTCAAATTTTATTTGAAAGCCATTTATTGTGTTAGAAACTTGAGTCTAATCTTATGATTCAAATTTATCTTTCATATGGCATTGACCGTATTGAATGCATTTGTCATTACCTCTTTTTATAATTCAATATGGATTACATGATACCCTATTCTATCTACATATTGAGGAAGAATAAATGGTAAATAATATATCTACCCTTGGATTTCATCACTCATAGTAAAAATTACAGGTGATCTTTAATTTTCTAAACAAGTAGTTATAGGATGTGGTTTCTAACATTGTATTGTAGGTATTGATAGACTAGGGGTTTCATCTATCACCCTTATAAGTATCCTTTTTAACGATGATTTAATTTTATGCAATATCATATGACCTCACTAAAATAGAGAATAAATGTTGTTTCATACACTATACTCCTTAATTATGAGTCCAATTTCATATTCTAGTTAGCACGTGCTTAACTTTCCAGTAACCTAGACAATTTTGGGACCACTTCCATCATTTTATTTCACACCCAGCACAAGGAGATGAGTCCTATTCTATTCGAAAAACTAATTTTCTTATTCTACATTTAATCATCATCAAAACAAAAAATTAGGACTAAATCTAATATTGAAAAGTCAGAAAATCTTGCATCTCACTTTTAGAGAGCCTATTTTGGTGGGACTATGTTGAATTGTACACATTCCACCAAAAATAAATAAATGCTGACCTTGAGAATATAGAATATGGTCTCAATCTTTGTTTACAATTATTAAATTATGTAATTTTTTTATCAAAAAATATCCTTGTGTATCATATAAAGTATAGTATGTTTCTTCATTTGGACATGATACAAAAATTATAATCCTTATGATAGAAAAGATTTGGAAAATTAAACCTGTAGGTCTACAAACCTAAAGAATAATCAACAAAATCAATCTTCATCAATTTTTTATTTAACTTATTCCACAGACAATGGATGTTTTAAGGGATGCTGGAGGATGATATGGAATTACTAATTGATAATTGTTTTGTACCTCTCCTTGAGGGTTTCATATGATTTTGTGTTGTTCTTCCATTTCACAATTCTAACATCATATTTTATCCTTATAACTTATTTGTTGTTGTTTACATAAATAGGCATTCTTGAGTTATTTTTTGTATAATATTTTATTTTCTTATTCATGGTTCACTATAACACACTTGAGCGGGTCTCCTAGTTATGTTTATGTATATTATTTTTCATCAATCTTAGACACACTTAAGATTCAAAGAAGATGATTTAATCTTAAATCCAACTTGGCTATCTGTGGAAGTAGAGACACCAAAATAGGGGTTTGACTAATGCAATTCCCTTTATAGTCAAAACCATTTTCCCCTCTCTTTTCTCTTTTTTGTTTTCATATCTAGAATTTTATAGCAGTCAAGAGGTATAGAGAGACTTGGTCAACTTAGACAAAGACTAACATAGAAATTTTGGAGAAAAGTCTCGATAGGAGTTCCTATCATGCTAGTACTACATATTTGGGCTATTTTGGAGGAATAGATGAGCCTTCTAATCATATATCTAAGTAGTTCTTAGTAGTTGGAAACCCTCTAAACTAGGGTTCCCAGTTCTAGTCTCTGGCAGTTTCAATATTTTCTTGCTATCATAGGTGTACCTTTTTATTCTTATTTTTATTTCTATAACTTTCTATAGATTCCTAATTGATTACAAATAAGTTTCATCAATTTATGTTGTCCTTTATGAATTTTTTAGACCTAATTATCCCACATCTAAATAAATCCTTATTATATCCAATAAAGGAATATAACTAGATTGATTGACTCTCTTTGACTAGATTAATTCAACCATAACAGTCTTGGCCCATTTGTATTCTATTTTTTTATGAAAGAAAGGTTGGTTCTAGTTAATTTACTAGCTATAGTTTTCCATCTCTTTTCCATAGTAAATAATAAAATAGATATGGGATTTAATTACATATAAAATTTAATAACTATTAGTTTGATCATATTACAATTCTTGATGATGTGACAAAAATAATTACGTCAACACCATATAACATGTAGCTAAGATGATGTGACAATACAAAAAGATAAAGTTAACCAAATTATGTTTATTGATATTACATGGAATTTTCATAAAGAGAAGAATGCATATCTTTTTTTTGCTTTTTTAAATAAAAGATACTCATTCTACTAAACATACACCATGACATATATAT
>MU228515.1:2524368-2543636 GCA_018584345.1 Thuja plicata | reverse complement strand
TATAATTCACTATTGTTGATAGGTTTATTGTAAAAAAAATAAATGATTTTGTTAACATATAATTCTTATAAAAATACTAAATTAACTATTTTGGTGAACTTTAAGTTATAATATGTCATTTTTTCCTTACACTATTCAAATGTTGTAATTTGTAGTTTAGGAATTTCAGAGTAGTAATTTTTGGATCCTTTGCCCTAAATAAATGAATTTAAAATAATTTTTTTAATTATTTGTTTATTTCACCTAGATTATTAAGAATATTATGTGATATATTAAAATGCAAGTTTGTAAGATCATGTAAATTTATGTTAAAAGTGTTCTATAGAGACCTAATAAAAAATGAGATCCTTGTTCAATCAAATCTCAATTACACATAGCATTTATTAAATATTACAAAATACTTACAATAAAACTCAAGATGGAATAATTTACCTGTATAATTTATTATTCTTAAATTTACATTATTATTAGATGTTATACTTGTTCTGATTAAACCAAGTGGTAAAGGGCTTGAACCCAACATTTTAAAGTAACATCAAGTCTTAGACGACAGCAAAAAAAAATTACAAGAAGTGAATTAAAACAACTAACTATCTAAAATTATAGCACAAAAGACCAGAAACAATAGCAACAAAAAATAAACACTAGGGTAACACCAACAACAACGCCAAAAATCCCAAAAAAATGAGACTAGCAGAGCACCTAATTTGGAGGAAAATGACCCCTAGTCCAATCTTCATTAAGCTCCTTTAGCTTGTCTAGGAAGGAAGCCTTTTTAGGAGGATGGCCAGCATCAATAAATGAGCAAGCCGCATCACCTTTGAGAACCACCTGCAATATTTCCTCTCTCTTTCTGAGTTTTGTCTTTGTTTCCTCCAACTCAAACTATATGCAATTGATAGTGTGGGTGATCTTATCCAACATCTCCTTACTATAGGAAGCAAGGTCCTTGATTTTTTTATTCAGTTGGGAATGGTTTATTTTCATATTGGCCAGCGAACTCACCATTTCATTCTTCTCCTCTTCAGTGGAATGTGGTTCTTGACATCTTGTATCTGAAAATCAAAAAATTCCATTTGTTGATTTTTAGGCAAAAATCATCAGCAACCCCCTTCATACTATCATCACCCTTCTCTTGGGTACAATCTAAATATTTTGTCTACTCTTTAGCCACAACCTCCAACCTAATAATTTTCTTTCAAGAAATTTGGAGTTTCTAAATAAGTCATTTGCTAACGAAATTCTTCCTCTCTAAGAAGACATGCATAGTTCATCCACCTTTGTGCCTATAGAATCGAGGTCATAGTGATCTTCCTAGGTGACATATTTAGCCATAGAGGGAGGGGAAATATTCTAAGGGAGAGCAGGGTCGCCAATGCAATCCAGGTGGGCCACAGCAGGGGAAGGGGGAATAAATGATAGGGAAGGGGAATTCATAGAGGAATTCTAAGGGGTACATGCTGAATCTATGGACCCTGAGGAAGCCAGATCTTTAGACACTTTAACTGGGTCATCCTTAGGTGGGTTTAATTCTAGAGCTTTATATTTAGCCTTTATAGGGGGATTAATTCTATTGGACCCAGGGGAAAGGGGAATCTTGGCAAGATCCTTAGTTGAAGGATGCACACAAGTGAATTCAGGTTGTTAAGCTTCATAGTGAGGGAAGGGGAAGGGCCTTCTTGCAGAGTGAGATTTAAGTGGAAGTTGTAAAGGAAAATAATGAGGCCCTAGTGTGGGTGAAGGGGGCTATCCTACTTCTTATCTTTCACAACAAATTTAGATGATTAATAAAAAATCCAAAAAAGGAAAATTGAATTTGACATCCCTTTGAAAGTGATTAGTATAGGAAATATATGGGAATGAAATATTTTAAACCTACCTTCCAATGTGATGAATTTGATGAGAATGAACACCACATCCTTCTATGCCCAAAGAAGCTCTCCTCTGTTAAATTTGTTCTGCAACCATGAAACATTCTCTCCAGGGCTGAGAAAAATTTTGAAATTAGACTTGTAGTGTGCCTTGGAGTTGTGACAAATCTCTTTACCCTCCATAAGAAGGTCGATAACCACCACAATATTTTTAGTGGAGACAAAAAAAAACACACCCTTAATGTAATATTTTTTTCCATCCCAAAAAACGACAAAATTTTCTGAGAGCTCAGGGTTGTAACCCTTCATTTCATCCACATACTTATAAAAATGGCCATCCTTAATGGGTTTCCAAACCAATGGATTACTCTTTAATTTTTTAGGGGAATGTGGTTCAATTTGGTTAAGATTCCCATCCATGTTGTAGATATAGATATAAAAAACTTTAGCAAAATAAACTTAAGAGAAAATTAAAACCCAAAGCCAATATAGAAGAAAAGGTCCAAATCTCAAACCCCAAGGAGAGTACTTTCCTTTTCATGTCATCATTAAATTAATTAATGAATTAATTATTTCCTAGCTTGGCAATATCTTTGGCAATATCTTTGGAAATCTCCACATTCACCTCCTTTAGAATATCCTAGAAGCCTTTCCAAGTTATGAATATTTTACTGAAATGACCATGGGCCACCAATCTATCAACGACACTATTTCCCTCTTTATAGATTCTCGAAAGGAGAATTTTAATTCTTTTGATGATGTCAATCATTTCCCATCCCAGCATACTATCACTTGTCAGCATCATGATGACTTTTTTTATCTCCCTCAACAATGATTTTCATATAACCCCTCTCAACTTCCAACATGTCCCCACGATAAGTAGCATAAAATTCATCCATGTGGGTTGTCTGAGGGCCAAGGTTAACAAAATAAGCATCCAACATAGCCCCTAACATGTATTTGATCAAACCATCCCCTCCCTTCCAACCTAGATCTCCAAGGGATGAGCCATAAATATTTATTTTGACCCATCCAGCGTTGGGCAGAACTTAACCACATTTCTAAGTCCCATAATAGGAATTTTATAATTGAGGAGGAAATTAAATAGACCCCATCTTATGGAAATGTCCCAACCCTCAGAAGGAGGGATAGAATGAGAGATGGTAAATATTTTTCATACTTTCTTTAATGCTATTGACTGTGGACAAAAATAGAGATTTCATACTTAAAGCTTTATTCTTGAAAACAATATTATTTATTTCCTTCTATGAGGACCATATAGCATGCAAAAGAGAGTGCCACCATAATTATTTGGTAAAATAATGAGATGAAGGGGGATCCAACTAGTTGAATTAACCCAAGGGTCCTCCCGCCAAACCCATTGCTTATCAAATAGTACCATCAACATTTTTCTAAGAATCCAAGAAAATTGGTAGGAGAATATAAGATTATTTATGGACTCCTCACTCATTTTACATAGAGTTCAATAATTAACCAGGTGAATCCCTTTCTTCTAAAGATTATCAACCATAAGAAATTTCCTATGATAAACAGTCCACTAGAAGAAATACACTTTGGGTATCACTTTGAGATTCTATGACTTTGACCAATCAAAAATCTGATTCCATTTCAGGGTGAGGAGATGAAATCCATATTTAACCAAGTACTCCCCATTGTTGCTTTTATTCCAAACAAGTTGATCTTGTTGATTAATTCTATGAAATCTCCTAGAGGAGATGAGCTAGAGTAGCTGAGAATACCGATCTAAGGGGACCATCAAACCATAAGGGATCAATTTTCTACACAAGAGGAGATAAATAAGAATCCCAATAGTCACATGTAACAGTACCAAACTGAACAATCTAGTAGGATTCCAAAGTAGGGACCAAGGCGTGGAATTCCAACTGTCCCAAGAGATCTAGGGATCCTTCAAAAATTTAACAAACCTCCCATTTCCAATAATCTATAAACAACCTTCATGAATGGTAGGGATGGTTTTTGAGAGATTGCTCCAAATATTGGAGCCTAAATTCAACAGGCACTCAAGGAAACTATTATTCTCACTATTCAACATTTATTTGGCTCTGATGATATTTTCCCAATCTTTAGAAATTTTTATAAGATTCCCACTAACTTTGGATAGAAGGTTTAAATTCATAACATGAGAATTATGAATATTTATACCCCACATCTCCTTGAGAAAGAAAATTCTATCTCAATTAGCCAGGGATAACCTTTTTTAATCTTGAACTCCAAACCATAGAAATCACATTTTTACAGATTCAATATTTTTATCCCACATTATGAGAATATGTAAAAGTGACATAACATAAATGGGGGAACTTTGAATAATAGTCATGAGAATTTGAATCTTTCCACCATTGTTGAGAAGAGCTCTCTTCGAGATGGCCAATTTAGTTTGAATTCTTTCCAATAGACCAGTCCAAACAACATTATCTACTTTACCCATAGAGAGGGGAATTCCAAGGTAGGTGGAGGTAAAAAAACAATATTGCAGTCTATGATAGAAGAAATCCTATTCTAAATATTTATCTGGGTGCTAAAGAAATAAATAACACTCTTTTGGAGATTGATTTTTTGACCAGACACCAAAGCAAAGTCCTGGAGTGGAGTTTTCCAATACAAAGCTTTAGAGATCGTAGCCTCCCCCATGAGCCATGTATTGCAAAAAAATTATTGATGGGACAACACAATAGGGGAAAAAGAAAAATTAAACCCTTTAAGAGGCCCATCCTCAAGCTTTCTAGTAATATTATGACCTAAGGAATCTACCATAAAAAAGAAAAGGTCAGGGGAGAGAGGATCTCCCTAATGAAGGCCACTTGAAGCCAAAAAGAAACCTTTAGGAGATCCATTAACCAACACAAATTAATTAAGAGAGTGAAATCAAGACTCCATTAGTGCTAGAATTTTCCCACTAAAACCAAAATTTCTAAGAATACAAGAGAGAAAACTCCATTACATCATATCATAGGCTTTGGATATATAAATATTTAAAATCATGCATTCCTTTTTATTTTTCTCCATCGAGTTCAAGGCCTCCTGAATAGTGATTATAGAATCTATGATTTGATGACCCGGGAAAAATACTTTCTAAGGAGGGTGCACCAGGTTACCAAGGACTGACTTGATTATGTTGACAAAAATTTTAGATATAATTTTATACACAGTGTTACAAAGACTTATAGGTCAGAAATCTGCCAACTTTTTAGCACCCACCACCTTGGGGATAAAAACAATAAAAGTATTATTCATTTCTTTAAGAATAGCCCTTGAAGAGAATAATTCTTTGGCGTCCCAAAAAAGATCAAACCCCACTAAATCCCACAATTTATTGTAGAAGAGTGAGGGAAACCATCCAATATCGAGGCTTTGTAGGGACTGAAAGAGAAATTAACCTTTTTTACTTCTTCAAGAGTGACAAGATATTTCTTTGATGAACCTCCTCATGGGAAATAATATAGGGAATGCACTCTAGTAGCTAGTCTCCTATCTGGGATGACATAAGATGAGGAAAGGGAACTTTATTGAGGAGAGAGGTAAAGTGCCTAACCACTTCATTACTAATATCTTCCATAGAGGACAAGGAGACACCCACTGAGTCAATGAGATCCCTCATCAAATTTCTTTTTTTGTGCTTCAACACAAATTGGTGGAAACACTTGGTATTTCTATCTCCCTCGGTAATCCACTGAATTTTGGATCTTTATTTCCAGAGAGTTTCTTCCTTATTGATAATATTATGTAGCTCAACTTGCAACACTTTTTCTTCATATCTGATATCTGGGCATTCCAACCATTGATCTCTATCCTCCTCTGGACATACTGAAGTTTTTCCTTTAGTTGATATTTTTGAGAAAAAATATTCTGAAATGTTAAATTATTAAAATTCTTCATAATGGAACAAAGACATGTCAGTTTACTAACCAATCTTAACATAGTTGTACCTTTAATTTTGACCTACCACCAATTATGAAGAACATATTTCAAATATGGTTTGTGCATCCACATTACCTCAAACTAAAAGGGGTAGATATACTTAATAGCCATGGAATCCTAGATAAAGATAATAGGGAAGTAAATTGAACCATATCTAACATAAGAATACATTAAATATTTATCATAAATTTCCTAAGAAGCATTTACAACAAATAATGGTTCAACCTAACTTGGATCAACTAATCCCTGAATCTCATGTTAGACCAAGTATAATTTTCCCTTGAAGATCAAGATCTAACATGCTTCCTCTGGTTAAGAAGTCATGCAAGTATTGCATGGAGCTAGAGAAGTCAAAAGTTTACCTATGTTTTTCTAAGGGAGGAAGAGGGTAATTGAAGTCCCCCATCAACATCCACTGATCATTTAAGAAAGAGAACCGGTCCCAAAGAAAAGAGGCCCAGAAGGACCTTCGATGTAAGATAGAATTAGGAGCATAGATTTTAGATAACACCCACATACTATTAGTTTGGTTGTTAGAAAAGGAGAAGTGATGTGCATGTTTTTACTACAATAAGAGAGAGCCAACCATGTAGTTAGGTTTCCATAACACATCTAGACTCCCCGATGCACCATCAGTATACATGGCCTCGGAGTTGTAAAACAACTAGATAAACTTACTAATTTTGGTTTCTTACAACAAAATAATATATGGACAGAGATCTTTAATTATATTTCAACCAAAATATATTTTTGGTAACTATTGATCCCCCTTACGTTCCAAGATAGCATATTCATTTAGATAATTTCTTTGAGAAGGACTGCTTAAGAGTTCTCTGGCTCCCATTTTCAATATCTTTAGCTACTTGTACTTGGTGTATATCCCAGGTAGATCTTCTACCAATATTATTGAGGGTCCCCACATAAGCAGCCTTTCTAACTTTTAAATAGGAACTCAACAATGGGGAAGCTTTATCCCAGGCTTGGGGTGTCGATGATGCGAGGAAGAAGGATTGAGAAGGTGAAGGGTCAAAGGATACACATTTGGAGGAAGGAAGGGGGGAGAGGAAACATGAAGGAGAGAGTTGTGATGGATAGGAGGAAAGTATAAGAGGGTAGGAAGGTGAGGGAGGGAGAACTAAGAAGTTATCAGGAGGGAGAGGAGAGGAGGGAACAAAGGAGGAAAGGGGAAAGAAAAGGGACAATCTACAAATCCTCAATAGAAACCTATGGGAGGTCCATGACCAAATAAATCTCATCCACAAGAGAAACCTTACAAAAAACCTCTTCTTTATCGAGCAGGGCATCCAAATGCTTAGAAATACCCAGAATCCCCTCTCCTAGGTGTGGAGCCTTCTCAGAGGGGAAACATGATCACCCAAATTTGCAGCTCTCTCTAAAACCTTAAGGAAGTGAGAACAAAGATGACCACCTAAGGAGCATGTATAACAATAGAGGATGTAATTATCATATTCAACCATTGAGTAATAGAACCAAGCTAGGAATTTACTTGTATTGAGATAGGAAGCATGGTTTTTTAAGATACATAGACACAAAAGTGAGCAAATAAAAATCATTTATAATTATTGGTAACAACATCCACACCCAAGAATTCACCAAAAGAACTGGAAATTCCTTTGATGACCTCCTCATCCCAAAACTTGAGAGGGAGACTAGAGATACAAACCTAGATAGGGACTACACCATTAAGATGGGCCACTGGATCAAAGCAAGGAAACCACTTACAAACTTGGAGAGGCAACTTACTGTTACCCAAATTTTCCATCCTGTCAAAATTTGGCTACAAGTGGAGAAAATGAGGCTCCCACAAGGAGAGAGCCCAACTTATATGATTTTGTCAAGGTTTCTGGCCTTTAATCTGATCTCTGCATGTTTTTAGGGTACTGGTTTTACCCCTTGTTCATGTCTTTTAAGTCATAATGCATAAAACCTTATGAAAATCTCTTAAACCCTAGGTTTTTTCGTGGTTGTTCTAATTCTTCATTAATTTTCTGCCACTTAAGTTCTTATATCGTCACATGCTTTAAGCCATTCGTCGAGCGGGGCCAAGTTTATTTTTTCCTAACGTGGGATTTACCTTTTCCCTAAGTCCTTTTCCTAATTCGGGCGGGATGTATTTTATATTTCCTAAGTCTTTTTCCTCGATTAATTTTACCCTATACATCTCTCATGCAAGTCACTTTTCATCCAACAGTCATCGTGATGCCTTAATCGCTGAGATGAAGGTTTATATTCATTAAGGCATCATGATGTTGCACCACCAGGACAGTGGGATCACCTTTATGCGGGGTCTCTGGCTGATTAAACTACACTTAAGTTCCTTTTGATTGTAGGGCTGGTGCTTTCCATCAATGATGGAGATGTAGGTAGTTAATCTTCAAGGCAATATGCCTTAGCAATGCGTGGTAGGTTGTCAGAACCTAGGCCCATCAAGTGGAAAATTAAAGGATAGTCAAGTTGATTTTCATCTGATGGTGGTTGTATTGCCTCAATGAAAAGATGATGGAGATCTAACATTTGAGGCATTGCGCCTATGTTCCACGTGTCTTATTTAACCAGGTAGGACAAGGGATTTGTAATGAAGGTAGGTTAATCTATAGTCAAGTTAAGATCAATTAGATTGTCGGCGCTATCCCTTAAAGGTAGAGATGAGGATGTTTAAGGTTCAAGGAATTGCGCCATTGTGACATGTGTCCATGGCGGGTCAGATCTGAGGTCAACATCAAAGGTAAAGTAAAGGTAAAGAAATTTAAAATCAATCAGATGGTGTGCACTTTCCCTCAAAGATAAAAATGAAGATATTTAATGTCTAAGGCATTGGGCCTGTGTGCCATGTGGCAGATGAGATCCTATGCCCATGGGTTACTTAAAGGAGATCGACGTTTCTATTTTAAAGTCAGTAAAGTTTCAAACCTGAGCCATTGATCAAGCATTCTACCCCACCTATGACTGTTTATGTTTAAATTCAAATATTCAAATGTTATCTAAGAAGTTTCATGGTGGTGGCGACATGTTCCAACTTGTAGAGAGGGTACTTGGATCGATCTGATTTATCTTCTTGAATTCATGCTAAAGTGGGATGTTTTTAAGACTAATCTGATCATTTGAGATATTTCATAGACGCATTAATGGGAAGACTTGACTATTTTAGGGTTTTTGCATTGTATAATGTATATCTATTATAACCCTAACTATGCCTTAATCTAATTGATGGATTAACTCCTAAGCCTATGTGCTAGGAGAGGTTGTATATAAGTAGTTTTTTAATCTTTTGTGAGGAGGTTCAAATTATGTAAGAATTTTTTTGTTACATTTTCTTTTTCCTCAAACTTTTCATGTGTTTGTAATTCTCAGTCTTCCGAGGCTTATGCAGGACTTTCTATGGTATTTTTCCTACCCTCAAGTCATCATGTTTTTTGGGATCCTTTTTGAAGCACAATATATTGGCTAAGTATTGAAGAATTTTTGAGTTATTCCAATTTTTTCTTTCTTTTCTGCATCTTTGTGTACTATTTTGGATAATTTGATAAGGCTAATCTTGTGGATTTTGTTCATCCCTTGTTATAATTGTCTCATTCATGTGCCTTTGTGCTGGAGTGGATGGTTGTTTGTAGGTCATAGTGTATTTCTATCTCCTTGGATATGCTATTGTTTGTGAAATATTCTCTTTCCTTGAATAGCCTCTTTTCATTTCAAACCTCTCTATGAAACACTTTTTTGCAAACCTATCTAGGAAGTTATACTTGTCTTAATTTAGGAATTTCATGCTAGTTCTTGGTCATTATATTATGATTCATGTCACTTTCAGTGCATCACCTTATAGGTTAACATTTTCTTTATTTCCCTTTCAGTTATTCTTCCTCCCCTTTTCCTCCCAAGTTTACTTTTCATGTTTAAAAAATGAAAAATAGGTGATTATCCAAGAGGAACTGGCCTAGAATCCAAAGGTTTCACTTTAGTTAGCATAGGCCCACAACCTGGAAGTGATTCCCATGTTATACCAGATCATTAGGCTCAAGTTCTTAATAGGGTGAAAATTTGGTGTATAACAGTTATGGAACACCTAGTGGAACTACAAAAGAAGTTCATATTTCTAGACTATGTTATCTCTAATATGTTGATTACATACTACTTACCTATAGTGGCTCCTTTTAAATAATATTTGGCAACTCCATTGGTGTTAAGAACAAGAAGATCCATTCCTATTAAATTTTATGAGAAGGATAGAAACAAGGAGTTCAAAGCCTTCTGATTTTTTGCAGTTGCCTCCAAGAAGAAGAAAAATGAGATCATCTCAAAGGACATCCCCTACAAGGAGAGTACAGTCTACACCCCCTATTTTAGAGGAGAGACTCTTTTTTCCATTCAAGGAGACGAAGGTATTTAAGAAAAGAGTTGTTAATATATTTAACTTTACTCCCTAGTTCAAGTGCAACCCATACAGTTTCTATCCAGCAAGTCACAGTTCCTCCTTCAATGGTAAGATAGTTTGCATTTGTACCCTTCAATCAAGGGATTCCATTGAACTTTTCTTAGCATCATGATGTACCTCTGGCAGCACTAAATATTCTACCTGATTTCACATGTGAAAGTCAGACAATAGCTTGTGAACATATCAAAGATGTGGCTACCATGTGTAGTATACATCATATCACTGAAGAGGATGTAGATGCTACGTTGTTGGAATCCTCTTTCAAGGGTAAAGCCCTAGAGTGGTTTAGGACTTTAGCAGTTGGTTCCATTGATTCTTGGGATAGACTTGGGGACTCCCTCAACAGATATTTTGAAGACATTAGATCATTTATCTCTAGTTGAGAAACTAACTACTATAAAAAGAGCTCCCCAAGAATAGATGACAGATTTCAACAACAGATTCCTCAAGAAATTGAATAGGATCCCTATCTATGTATGACCTTCAGAAGATCACAATTTCCTATATTTTTAAAAAATTTAAATAGCAACATATCTTTCATGATTCAGTCCATGGGAGGTACTTCATTACCTTAAACTTTTGATATAGTTGTTAAGGAAGAAAATAATCTAATTCAAGCCGACATGATAGCCCCAAGGCCAATCATGCATATTTTCCCTAAAATTTAGCCCAATATTCCTATAATTATTCCTCCATTCACCCCTATACCTGTTTTGGTAACAGCTCAAGTTAGCTCAAGAAATGAGGAGTCCAAAGTAGGTTTTTCCCAAGAAATGCAACAAATAAGAAGTGATCAAAGAGAAACAAATAACTTATTGAAAATAAATCAACTAGAAATGAAGAGATTGTTGCAGACATTTGGTAATGAGTTGATCAATATCAAGAAGCATAATCAAGGGAGTAAACCACCTTTTGAACAACAGAATCAAGGTCCTAACCAACAATATCAAGCTCAAGGACAATCCTATCAGCAAAGTAGACCACCATATCAATAAAATTATCAAGGTCAAAGGTAGAATTTCAATCAAAGGCCATTTCAACCTTACAACCCATCTCCTCTCAACTCTGCGAATCTAGTCAGAGATATGGTTCCAAGTCAAAACAATATTATATCATAGAATGAATGGTGATTTCCTTGCAATCAAGAACATAACCAGGCTACATGCTTGAATGGATTGGTGAATCAAGTACACATGCCACAAAATGCCTCAAAAACTCAATTAGAAACATCATCTAGTGGGTTAGTACCCCAGAAAGATACACAATCCAATGAAACTGCTTTCCTTAATTGGAAAAGTGAAGAATTTAATATACAAAATGGTGAGCCTTCAATTGTATCCAATACTCGGTCCAAGAGAAGAGCTCAGGACATGGAATAAGCAGAGGAAAGGCTACTATATCTGTAGAATCATCACATACACCTACTATTGGCATACTGAAAAAAACCTTGTTTCATTCCAGCCAAGGAGAGTCAATCTCCCAAGGAGGTTGAACCCATAATGGTGAAAGCACACCAAAAAAATCCATGTAGCAGTGCATTTCAATATTGTGGACAATATGAAGAAAATGAATTTTACTATGACCATGTGGGAATCCTTAGTTATTCTAGGGAAACCTGAAATCTTGAAGAAGGCTATGGGTGAAGGGGCAATCCCTCAACAACCCATAAATGATGTAGCCAAGACAATGTTGGTCAACATTGATCAAGAGAAGAAAATTCCAAGTAGCAACACCAAAGCAGATGTCATTCAAGGAACATAAAACCACCTCCCTTTTATGTAGCATTAATTATTGGAGATTTTCTAGTACATAATTGTATGGTAGATAGCGGGGCTACTAGTTTAGTCATGCAAAAAAGGGTAGCTGACCAATTAAGATTCAAGTATGAACCATTCGAAAAGAAAGTAACACAACTTGATGGTTTATCAATGAACACAATAGGTTTGGCCAAGGATACAAGCTTGATCCTTCATAAAAGCCCTAATTTCTCTATCCTCCTTGACATTTACAACATATATCTCTCTTCTCTTTTTGCCATATGTCTGTCAAGAGAGTTCACAGCTAAGATAGGAGGGTATCTTTCTTTTGACTGGTCTCATATGCTTTGATACATACTATATAAGGAACCAAGGTCACTATCAAATCTGAATTATTAGCAACACATTATGTAGAACCTTATGTGTCTAATGTATTCAATGCAAGTTGTCTTGCACTTGATAGTAATGGTTTTCCAATCATTAAGGAGACAGAGACTTAGATTGAGAACATCTCGGATATCTATCCAGATGAGTGGGGTTCAGAAAGAACTTCATAGGCCCAGGATAATGTTATTTGGGATGCTAGTTTGGGGAACTAAATGATATCAGAGGATGGTCAGACAATACTGTTGATGGAACTTTGTGATGGTCTCGCCAATGGTAGATGAGTTGTCACTGAATACCAGAGTATCGACCAACTTTACCTGAAGAGGCGTGTGGGAGAGCTAGCTCTCCTCGCCTCCAAGAACCTTGTTATCGGGTGATGACGGTGTGGACTTCGCTTAGTTAGACAAGTGACTATTTTTTTAAGGGGATAGCTGGTTTTGACTCGTGGACCTCTAAAACTTTGGGGATAATAGGTTTCCCGCAAGCATGATTTATATCTGACAAAGAAATAGAAAAAGATAGGACAGGGTTAGTGTAGATCTCTAAATATATCCATGACATGTTTTTTCTTAACATCAACAAAGTTCCAAATAAAATAAACAACGGATACTAGATATACATACAACCTTCAATCAGACATATATTAGTAGCAAAGCAAAGTATTTCATTGAATCACTACATAACTAGAAAAAAGGACATAAGAAAGCATACAACATGAGAAGTGTTTTGCTAACTCTAGGATCAGAAACAACATAGATCTTAGAGATGAATGGTGTTCCTCATTCTCTCATTAACTTCAAATCCAACTTCACTGGTAGTTACACTAGTGGCTCCAAGGGAGCATTAATCTACTCTGAACTTTTGAGAAAACAAGATTGCTAAAAGACTGAAAGCTTGTATTACTAGTGGACAGCTAAATCATCAATTTGTTGACCCTTCAAATGGTGTCAGACCTTGTATTTATAGAAATATTTAACTACCTAATGGAATAACCCTATGCTAGCTATTTAAATTATTTACAGTTGGTACTACCTGTGCTGTCAGAATTTCCTAATATAATACAATCATTTGAGAAGAGAAGAGAAGAAAGAAAGGAAAGAGCCCTAGGAAAATTGCCATTGGAAAGAGTGTCCTTGTACTTGCAGATGTGATGGATCTTCCTTAAGTGACCTGGGCCATACGCACTCTTTAATGTTCTTTTGTACTTTAGTGACTTGGGCGAGTAGAGGTACACCAGATAGTAAATGCTAGAATGGTGCCTCGAGGTCTGGGAGGAATCTGTAGTGAACCAATGGATTAACAGTGACTAGTCACACCAAGAGGGACAACTACAGACCTGAAAACATGTTGTAGATACTAATTGGTCAGCTCAAGAGAGATGTCAACACTCATCACTATAAAAAATTACAAAATTGGGAACTCAGAGTCTGAGATCTGGGAGCTTACACTCAAAGAATAAAGAATGAGACTGTATACAACTTCTGCTAAAGGATCCTTAGAGTCTAGGATATCTTACTGGCCTTTGAATTTTTCATATGCCTCCAGAATCAGGAGGATGCCATCTTCCTCTATATCCTTCAAGAAATCCTGATGGTCCATAGATCCCTCAAAATGGAGGCTAACACTTCTGGCCTTATCTTTTAGTTTCGCAACCACCTTGGCCACATCGTGGGATTTGAGCAACACTTGGGAGAGTTCCACCATGGTGGCACCATTAACTTTTTTCCCAGGTGGAATTGAGCCTCGACCACTTCATCAAACTTACCAATTATGGAATCAACAGGAGTATAAGTCCCGAGGATGAAAGGATCAACCGATGAAATTTCCTGGATGAGGGTAGCATACTAAACCAAAGGATTCTAGACCACCTACAATTGTTCTTCCAACACTCGTACCAGTTGCTTGCCAATTTTAAATTTGAATGCAAGTCTGGAGTATTGAGTTCGGAGGAACCCATATGATTCAACCCCTAGAATGCCTGTGTTTATTAACTCATCTTCCCTGAGATCTAGAATCTCTAACAAGGTATATCTCCAATCTTCATATTTCTTGATCTCTCCTTGCCACTAGGGAATGGTGGTCTCTATCTTCTTTGCTAACTCATTTACCCAAAAAAAGTCTAGGAGAGACTTAGACAAGAAACTTCTTATCACCCCCACCTAATCAGTGATCCACTCATCTACCCCTAACACCTTCTTCATTATTTTCAGAGTATCAACATCACTCTGTGGTAGTAGTATCCTAGGGACTGAGGTTCTAGGTGTTTCAAAGGTGAGAGGGTGCACTAATTTTGTTAGGAGCCCCGAAAGGTTGGCATTGGTTGCTTTCAAATCCTAGATCTTATGAGACTGTTTGTCATATCAGGCCTAAATAGCCTGAACCACTTCACTTAGGACATCTAATTCCCCCTGCTGATTTCTTTTTCCTAGAGACACCTTTGTGATCATGTATTCTTTGGCAGCTACCTCAAAATCTTCTTTTCCTGCTGGAGGGGCGGCGACTTTTTCCAAAACATTACCATCTAGGGCCCTTCTAGTGTTGTCAAGGGTACAAGCCTTCTTAGGATTATTAGGAATTTGGCCTTTGGCAACATCTCGACAAGTGATAGTGGGGCCGTGATAGTAGTTGGGGCTTTTCTTTTCTAGGCTTCCACTAACCACTGCGACAGGATAGCTAGCCCACCCGTCATCATCATCCCCAAGATTGAAGTGTCCCTGGGGTTCAATTCAAGTTCCCCCTAGGTGTATTTTCCTTTGTATCAATGGGTTCCCTGTCTATGTTTTCTTTACCTCCCTCCACATCACCATCCAGAATGGTGTTCTTCGGTGGACTAGGAGGCGGAGGAGGTAAAGGTAGCTCATTGAGATCTACTTGCTGAAAGATGGCCGCAACTTTTTCAGCCACTGTATCTAGTGGTGTGAGAAGATTTTGATTACCAATTAAGTCCAAGATCACAGTGTCAGAGGTTATGATTGCTCCCAAAGGTCAGGTTCTCTCTTTAGTCAGTGCTTGTTCTACAACTGGATCATTCCCTTATTCTTGTAGCACTTCCTGTTCACCCTTAGCTTCATTAAGTCGGGGCCCACCTTCTTTTTCGGCTGCCACATCTTCTTTCCTTATTGACTTAAGTATGGGGACTTCAACTTCTTGTCCCGCTATCTCTTCTATGGCATAGTCAACCATACCTTGTAGCTCTCTGAGATCACCCAGCTGAAAGAAGTCATCAACATTGATTTGTGCTATCTCTGGGGGACTCACTGGATGATCCTTCTTTTCAAGGGAGGAGGAGGAAGAAAGAACCTCAACCTTAGGTACACCTTCAAACTCTAGGCTCAAATTCTTGCTCTACGGAGATCAACTTGCCTTTTGTTTCTTTCTCCTTTTGAGTGGCACTTCAGGCTCTGTAGCTACTACTGTTCTGATGATTTCTAATTCACATGTTGCACTTAATAAAATAGCCAAGGATGGATAACCTCTTGGCAGGGGTTAGGAGCCTACCAGGGTAGCTCCAAGGCCAAAATCCACTCCTGAGTTTGTTGTGTCCATTAATTTTTGGGAGTGCTCCAACTTCTCACCCAACTACTCCATTAGGGGGGCAAAATGAGATTTGAGACCTCAGGTGGGGCACCAAATTTATTCTTTCCATGGGTTTTAGATTTATCTAGGGCCAGGGAACTTGAATCTCCCAAGAAATGCTTGTCTAAATGGACACTCTTGGGGCAGACTTTCTCAAAATATGAGTGGCTATGCTTAATTACTACTCTTGAGATGGCCTCGATGTCCAAACTTTCTGGTGTATCCAAATCCACTAGAGGGAGATCCATCTTATCCACACCTATTTCTTTATACTCGAGGTCCTCTGGGGGCCTAGTATCTAAAAAATTCTACGGGAATGTCTGGAGCTTAAGCTGTTCCATCATCTCTTTTGTTATCCTGGTGTAGTATCGCTTTTGGACATCATAATCATCCTGGCAGTTGGCCCAAAAATCTTCTATGTATCAAACATGGGGGTTCACCCCCTTTGGCATCAACCTTGCTAGTCATCCAAGAGGATCATAATCCTTGCGGCGGATAGAATATTTTTCCATGTTAAAACTACTTAGCTTATTTTTGGCTCCCAGAGTTGCGACTAGGGAGTAAGAGTATTTCCCATAAATAAAAGGGAATTTTAGGGTGGTAACTTTATTGGTGTCAGCCAAGGCATGAGCCTCCAAGATATGCATGTAGAACTCTAACAAAACTACCTTGTCCCCACAGTGTTTGGGTGACAATAAGGATTCCCCAGAGAAGTTGGAGACCCGAATGTAAGTGTGCGGGGAAAACTGGATGAAGTATTGCTCCCACAAACCAACTAGGCCCATGACCTACTAAGATAATCTATATCCCTAATCACCAATGATCACCTTGACCCTGGGAAAGGTGAAGGCGTCATTGAGTCTCCAAAAATGTGGGAAGCTCTTGTCCCACTGAATCTGGGGGAAGTGGTCCCATGGAGAGACTTGACCAGGTGCTTCCCTGAGAACCCCAACTATTGTTAAACCTTGGATCCCCTGGGATCATCGAGTAAGTGGCTAGAGAATGTAGGAAGTCATGTAGAACTTCTACTCTATCTTGAGCCTACTCATCTGAGCGTCTACATGTTTGACAATGATATCACTCAAGTTGAAGTGAGCCTTGTTGGTGGTC
Source organism: Thuja plicata (assembly GCA_018584345.1). Taxonomy (NCBI): domain Eukaryota; kingdom Viridiplantae; phylum Streptophyta; class Pinopsida; order Cupressales; family Cupressaceae; genus Thuja; species Thuja plicata. The sequence goes on along the minus strand of MU228515.1, from coordinate 2,526,525 downwards.
ATACCATATAAGAAATAATACATCTAGGGTGAGAATTCTTGGGCATGTGGCTCCCTAAAGATCTGGCATAATAAGATAATTCCTACGTGGATGGGCTCCTTAAAGTTGGAGTGAGTAATCCCTATCCACATCTTCTTGTAGTCATGGTGTGAACTTTTCATCCAATGTGTGTTGAAGTGGCATCGGGCCATGTCTTCCATGTCCTAATACTGGTGAAGGGTCTTGGCCTTGGTGAGAGAAATAGCTCACGTGAATTGTCAGATCTGCCACACTCTAGTAGTGGTGTCATGGTCCAATGTGACAATCTACATCGGGAATCCAAGAGTAGGGGAAACCAACACAACAGCCATACTACCTTGGCGATAACCCTTAGCTAGGAGAAAAATTATCTTTGACGCTTGCACTAAGCATCAAAAACTAGCTGCTTGAATGATTTCAGATGTCGCTAAGTTAAATGAGATGGTCATTGGAGCATCGAAGTTGATAGATTATTTGAATAAGGCCCTATAATTCATCTTAGGTGTCAATATCTGTGTCAGTGATCTCTTTAAGCGCAGACTCAATTCAGGACCCATGAATTGTCCCATTATTATTACATTTACTGGGTTAGCGGGAGCTTTGCTAATGTTCACTCTATCTTGTTCTTCTTGCTAGTGTCTACAGAGACACTTGGGAGTTCCAGACTCCCAAGAAGTGAAGATCATGAAGCCATTTCTTGCTTACTTTAACCTATACCTGCAAACCAGACAACCATCAATACATAAACCTTGAAAGATCTCAGATTCCGGAGGCCTTGAGAATAACATTGCCTTTTCACTTGAAATAGAGAATCATTAGGGCATCCTAAATGAGATCATATGTCCAAAATTTCATACAATTTTAACACGTAAAATACTTCTCATTTATCGAGGATCCTGAATGATAACTCAAAAAGAGGTCACGTGAGGTAGAAAAGGCCATATTAATTAACACACTTGGCACTAAATTGAAAACACACCAACTGCCAGGAATAAGATAGGTGGCCCTACTATCGTACTTTAACACATGCTTGCCCACTTGACTGAGTAATGAAAAAATTGGAAAAAATTTCTGGCGCAAGTGGCATGAATGCACTTTCGGATGATTTTTAAATGTTCATTTGTGAGAAATAATTTTTCCACTAAGGCAAAAAGGATGGAGGACAGAGAAAATTAATGGCCTGCTAACGAGATGACCTTTGTGATTGACACACCTACCTCCTCCTCGTCCAAGGCATCACCAACCAGGGTGGTGATTCTTGTTATTAAACAGACGTGGTCTGAGACCTTGTAAAGAATGGGGATGACAATGGGTCTTTCACAAAAAATACCCCTAACACCCAGCTGGGCAAACAAATTTAGAAACACTTCATTTCTAAGTAGAGGGCGAGCGAACAAAGCATTGCAAACTCACAAAATTTACAAACAAGGAAAAACCTGCAGCGAGCTACCAGAACTAGCACACTCAAACCTACAGCTCCACTAACCAAACTCATAGAAAAAACCCTATAGACTCTACCACACAGAGAACCTATAATCTATTCATAGCATATACAAAATATACAAGTCACCCAATGAAAACCTAACAAATTTACAGACTCCCGAGCGAGAAGCAGGAGATATTTATAGAATTTATAGCCCAGGAGAGCAGGCACCTTTCCTTCCAAGCTAGACAGCTACGAAGGGAAGAGGACACACTAGACACAAGGATGTTAGAGTATTATTACTCTATTAGCTTAAGCTTCTCTTAGGTGCGTTATTAATTAATTCCTAATTAATAATGCACAACCTAGTATTTACCCTTTAGGGTTTCGTTCACCTTTATAAGGTCGAACTTTGTATTTGCTCTACATTAATTCAGTTAATATTTTTGCTCTCACCTTTTGAGTAAAAATTGAGTTTCTCTTTTTCCTCTTTCACTCCATTTCTTGTGACAGGTTTTTGCATGCAGCTGGATCTTGGCGTGAATCTGATCTTTCATCAGATCCTACATGGTATCAGAGCTCAGAGCTATGGCCGCCTGTTCCTGATTTGAAGATTATTTGGAGTTTCAAGGGTTTCATCTTTCAGCTGTAGTTTTGGTTGAATCTGGAAATAAATATTTTTTTGAGGCATCTTGGGTCAAAACAGACCTCTCCAA